>KZ538023.1:16572-143763 GCA_000934665.2 Catajapyx aquilonaris
TCTCTGCCCCCCCCCCCCCCCCCAGAAAATGTGAAAAACTACTTCAGTTAAAGTTGGTTAAAGCCTGTTAACCATTTAACACCCAACTAATGCTGTAATTTTGCCAGCTGACACGGGTGGTTTTATCATCAGGCCACGCTCCGTAAAACCAGTCCCAAGTGTTTCATTTCGACACATCGATCGTATTTTAAAAGGGCTTGGTTTATAGGTAATTCCAAAATAGTAATGAACTAATTCGGTTCTTCCACGTTCAGGGTCCACGTTCGGTAATGCAAGTACAGGGTCCGTCGCATCGTTTGGTCATTCCAGGTCTCTCCATCAAAATGCAATTTTAATCAACATCTCAAGGCGGCTTCATCTGATGACATCAACTTATGGGCATCTAGCTAAATTTAAGCCCAATTCAAACATTTTTAGACATGAGCATCCTTTCGAGGCCACTATTGAGGACACTTTCTCATTTTAGTATAAAAATATGTGTGAAAGTGTCCTGGATCACATTTTTGGCCGATAATTCATTAGTAGCTTCGACATGGTCCGGCCCATCGTGCATTTCCAAAAACATGTACCACGTAGGCCAAAGAAGTATCCTGCAGATATAGTGTAGAAAGAAGAAGAAACCCTTCGGGAGCGATTCCAGCCACGTCAAACACCAACCGAGTGAAAGCGATACTTTTTTGGGGGGCGGTTTTCCGGGCTATAATTCGCTTACCAATACCAGAAATATCGAGTGGATCTGCCTCCAGGCACGTTCATGGTCTAGACTAGTAATCCTCCCAGCACACAAAAGGACGAGGATATGTATTACGTATTCATCAGGCAGCATCCTGGATGCTTTTATCCCCCCAAGTTTTGATTCCAGCAGCCCTAGGGGAAAACCGTACCATCTACACCTTATACGGATTTGGAAGCGTCCAAATATTGAATCTTGCAGGAAAACCCGGATTAGAACCACATGTTTTTTTTTTTCCTCCACTACTAATTTTTTTTTCTCCAGCAATCCAATTTGCAAAAGCGTGCAAATCCCATCGCATTTCCGTCTGCTCCACCTAACTCCAACCGTTGGTAAATTAACGTTGCGGCTGTTTATGGACTCATTATATGGCCACCAGTGCCTGCTTAATGAGAGAGTAAATAAGCACTGCTTTTGCAGTTTGAAGAATAAGAGATTCCCTCGGTGCTTTATGGCTGGGATAATTAAAATCAAGGACGGAAAACAAAACAAAACAAAAGGGACTGAAGCAACCTCCGAGATTATCCCAAAGTTGTTTTTTTTTACTGAGTGTGTACAGTACACACAATCGAAATGAAGTGAACGGCCTTGATAAGCCTCGTGCATTGTACTGATGTGCAGTTTTAGCATAATACTTGATCTTTGGCGCATATCCAAGCGGAAATAGGCACGAATATGAGGCCCATAACCTCGATATGAACCTTACCCATTTTGAATATTTTATGCAATAAAAAAAGTCGCGAAATACAGTACACCTGACATTTTTTTGGTACCTGAAGTCACGCCAACTCTTATACGTTGTTAATGCTTCTGCGTGCCCGATTTCATGCCATGTCAGCACTATATTGTAGGTATTGATTTTTGCCAAAAAACATTATTATACTCCTGGCCTGCTTAAAACCATTGTAGGTTGACACTGCCAGTCGATATCTAGGAGTGTTCATGTGAAAAACGGGCGCCAACCTTCGACTGACCTTCCTGGGTCCCACAATTAAAGTCGGGCATACATTAGATTTAGCCTCACCAGACGACAGTTCGTTCCAAGGATTTCTTCTTACACACAGATTGGTTCGCCGTTATCGCTTCTTCAACCGACGACAGAAACATTAAACAGCGACCAAAAACACTGGTGAACTCATAGTCTGCAAATAGAACTGGTCATCATATTACCCAGTGATTCAGGTGTCCAATTTCTATCGATAACACGTAGGAAAAAGGCACGTCGCAATATTGCAAAAAGCAGCGACAAAGCAATTGTTTATATCGATGTGACACATGCAAAGTTGTGATATACGACTATACTTATTGTGCTCTAAAATGTCTCGAATTTGCCTCAAAAAGTACAAGTTCTCGCAAGCTTACACACCTTTAAGGCACGTCCCCATTAGTTCGGTCTCCAAATCACCTGAAAATCTCCTTGTCAGCTTGGGTAACCAGATGTGACGAAGCGACGGTGAACAGATCTATTACAAAAGTTGGTAACGATTAGCTATTCCTGCAGCTGTTACGCTCATGTTTCACTATTATGGGACTAACGCTCCATTAATTTTATCCCCCCCCCCCCNCCCCCCCCCCGACCCCCTTGTTAAATTAGGTCAACTTGTCCATTTGCATACAGGACAAGGCAGGTGTCACCTTTGAATATTTCTTGCTCTAATCGGCGTTTTGAACACTCATTTTGGAGACTTGCTTTAAAAAAAAATTAGCGTTGGGTCATATAATTTGCCCCCTGCTGTTAAAAGCATGCTATTATAACAAGCACCACACAAAAAAAAGATGACAGCACCCTCAGGCCTTTTCCTAAGCAGCTATCCAATATTCGCCAAATTAAGTCTCCCAGATTTATGCAGTTGGGTACACCACAGCCAAAAATTGAGCCATTACCCAGCGGTCCGCCTCTCCAAAACTTGCTATGGCTGGCAGCAATTCCTCCACAAACTTCCAGCTTCCCTAAAACCCACCCCTAGAACCGGCCGTCAAATGAGCCGAATTAGAGCTAGTACCCCTCCGGACACATCCAATCCGACACAAGGTGATTATGTCCCTCAACCTTTTTTTTTTCTGTGACGCCGGCCAATTTCCTCTCAGGATCTCCCACCCACCTGTTACAACTTTAACTCAAATATTTCCTAGAGCCCAACTCTAATTAGGCCATCCCCAAAGTGACAAAGTCTAGTGCCCGCCCCAAGATTGTTCGAGAAATCTAAAGCCTCCACAAAGTTTGAGGGGAGGCCCCCTCCGAGCACAAGCTTCTCTTGAATATTGCAAACCTGAATCTCAGGGAAACTCCCCAAACTTTGCGCCATTTTGGGCATGACAGGTCTTGTGAAACCTGGCGATTATGCCTGTACATTTTCGGATAGAGGAACGGCCATTATTGAACGAGACCATACTATATAGACCATAACGCCAGAGCTTTCAATAAAATATTTATATGACCCTGGTCAAAGGACCAAACAAACGTGGATTTGGGGACCATAATTATTTAACACCTCAAATTTTGTGTCCCGCTGGCAAAATTGTGGCATTTTCACCTGTACACCATTTGCATCGATTGGCCACAAATGGCGCCGTTCTGCCTCGGCCATGTTTATTACATGATGTACCATTCGGACTATGCTTCAATTATTTCCTAGCAGGGGAAACCAATTATGGGGACATTATGAGGGCAAGCCGGAGACAAAAGACGAGTCTGTTTAAACATGCAAATGAAGCCCATACATTAGCACTTAGCCAAATTAGCACTAAGCTATTTTTGTTGGGCTTTACAAAAGGCCATTGGACGCTTTGGAACGCCCGAAGCTACTACTAGTCTCTGCAACACTAGAGCTGAAAGCTTCATAGAGCACCGCAGAGACTATTGCAGATCAAAGCTAGTTTCCGATTCCAATTCTCAAAATCGGCACTGACAATTCGGCTCTACCATAATGTCCCAATCCCCTTTCAATTACAAGCTTAGGACCTAAAAAATAAAACCCAAAAGCCCAAGTTAAGTAAAGCAATTTTGGGAGCGGCCCGCTTTAGCCCAAAAACTCTACTGAACTCTCGTTACACTTTCAGGCTACCTCAAAGTAAGTGCGGGCACTATTCCAAGAGAAGTTACCAAATATTTAATAAAGGTTACCCAATGGTACGGGCTTACTAAGCGCGCAATTAATTACAAAACGTAAGGCGGTACGTAAACTTCATCAACGCAATGGCCGATTCCCAATCCTTAATTGGGGACATGGAAACGGGGTTCTGAGAGAGTATACCCGAGCGGTGTTAAAACCCACGGTTTTAATGACGATGCCTCTCTTAAGTGGATTCCCGCTGACTAATTCCTTCTCCACCAACCGACCCATGTGTTAATTAAACCTCATCAGACCAGCGCGGCCGTGTCGTTTTCATTGCGAAAAACCTTCTCAAACACACACACACACAAAAAAAATGGCTCGTGCCGGAAGTCTCAAGCTCAACAACTGGAGGTCAAAGACTCAACCCGACGTCAAGCATGTGTTTTGCGAGCTAAGGAACTTTTTGAGAGGGAGAGAGAAAGAGATAAAAGGGGGAAGAAATGGTGAAAAATGAGGGTGAAGGTACGTTATCACGGCTGGGAAAACTTGACGTAATTCCCTTAATGATGGCCTCCTGAACTGGAACCACAACACACATGAAAAGTTCGCCCGGTTGTAAACCTTTTCTTAACACGCAAACAAGGTTCCATGCACCTTACTGGTTAGTCTGAACCCACAACACTAGGCCCCACGGGCCCCAATGGGCCCCACGGTCCCATTCGGTTTGCGCATGCGCGTACGGAGAAGTAGGCGGAGTTATTGAATCGTTGCGCATGCGCACACGGAGAAGTAGGAGGAGCTTACAGTGGCGCATGCGCGTTGGTCGTTACCTGGCGACCCCGCCGCCGCCGGGAGTAGGAGGGCGAAGTCAGACATCAGCCCGTGATTCGCGCTTAGCGTCTCTGGGTCGCCCAGCATCACTCGCGCCCTGTAGACACTGGCAAGAACGCTCCAAGCACGAATCATGGGCTGATGTCTACATTCGCCCTCCTACTAGGCGCGGCGGTAAAGACCACGCCGCCAACGCAGAAATTTTTCTTAGGAACTGCTAATATGCCCAGCACTATTAATACAGCGCAGTAGGCGGTGCTGATTAGCTGCGCATGCGCACACACAGCAGTAGGCGGAGCTTATTGAATAGTCTCAGCGGCATATGTTTCACCGTCCTGATATGAACCAACCATGAAACGTGTAGTCTTTCGGGCGAGCCTGCATTTCTTTTAATTATTCATGACTCTTGTCTCGCTAATGGGCTCACCTCGCATTTTCAAGGCATCAAGCGTGCCTTCACACCTCTTCCATTTGCCTTGCATAGTGCTTTTGCAACCTAAAACACACACCCCCTACTTAGTAGTCTCACCCCAGTCCCAGGGATCAAATGACAATCCCATGAGATGGCCCCATGCATTTACAGCGTTTTGAGCTAACCCAGGACCCCCTCCCCAAAAACTGATTGGATCTCTTCTCACTCCCCACCTCTTTTTTTTATCTATATAAAATCCAGTGTTCCAGGCAGACATGAAGCAAAACAGACTGGCTCTCCATAGGGGGGAACTCGATACCCAACTGAAGGGGGGACAGGCCTCTCAATGGGGGTCACCCTCAATGGAAAAGTCGGTTGGGAAAAATCATTGGGCCGTTATGTGCAGCTGATGTCCAATATTTGAACAGCTATTCAGGGGGAGACCCGTATTGGCATGTATGCAAAAATGATGGACAATTTATGCATGGTACGAACAATTGTTTTTACCGTTTCATGCCGCACTGCAATAACGTGGAGCAAAAATGGGCTGTAACTGATATCAATTTTTACCTGGTGCTGCCACAGCTCAAGGTAAGCCCCGGCTATAAAGGATTTATGATTGCATGACTCCTAATAATCTAGTTCCTGGAATAGTTACTGGCAGTTCATTGTGTGGGCCCACACAGGTCTACCACAACTCACCCGTAATGACCCTACTGAATATAATTTTGAGCAATGCCTGTTAGTGCAGGGAGTGATGTAAGGCCGTGCAGGAAATGCACATTAAGGTGAGCCTGCAAACCAGGCAGCTGGAGCTCAAGAGAGCGATTATTCCTTGGCCTCCTGGACTCGCACAATTGCCAACAAATGCATAACTACGCATTCAAATGTGGCCAATTCTAATAAGGTAATTGCAGTAGGAAGTCGAAAGTGGGGCATGAAAGCAAAAGGAATCATTAAATGGGCTCATTGTTCATCGCTGAAAGTATTCCCACCGCAGTCCTGAACCGTGAGTGCTCAGAGAAGTCGGTTCCTCCAAAATTTGTAAAAAAAAAAAAAAAAATCCCATGCATCTTGTGATTACAGTTAGCAAACAATAAGTATTTACGCTCTGACAAAAGCTACGTACGAGCGTTATCTCAACAATGCTTTATAATGAGCTGCCTACTCTTGGGACACCACTTAATAACACAAAGTCCTGGCCATTTGTACAGTCGCAAACAGTGCGCCCAACAAAACTATTTCCACATTTCGCTGGCTTTAGTACGTATTCCATTCGCAGAGTTACAAGTCAGCGGATACTTGGCTCTGACAGTGGTCTAATTACAAATTCGGCTCATGCCGGTCCCTGCTAATCATTGATTGCCAACCCAAACGAGATGAATCATTGGTCCTGACATGAAGGTGGGCGTGCTAGCGGTAATTTTGGGTCAATGTGCATTACGTGCATGACAGACAATAATTTAGCTCCAATGCCTAACAAGCTTACTTTTTTGGGGGGAGGGCGGTCGGCAGATTGATTTCAAATTGCATGTTAATCATGTTAGCAAAATAATATCGCAGGCATTGTTGGGAATTAATATTCATAATTTTGTCGCTTGCACATGACAGTGCAGGACAAGTATGATGATTGGTACATGCAATATATTGGCATGCAAATATATTTAATAAAATATAATGGATATATTAGTGAAAAGGTCACGTCATCTTTCCTCTTCCCCCCCAACCTGACCCAACCCACTCTCTCTCTCTCTCTCACCCCCTGGACAACACACATCCTGTTTCCTTACCTGGCACCTGGGCCTGGTTCTCTCTGCCACACCACCGGGGCGGGGGGCTCTCTTCAGCAGCCACTAGAAGGGCTTCGGGTAGTATCGTGTGCTGCTCGACCGTGGCCCCTCGACGGAGTGTGGGCCAAGCGACGGGAGTCAGCCGACCCCACGGAAAGCGCTACCTGTTGGAGCCATCCATTCGGGCAAGCCCTGGGTTCTTTTCCGTTCAGACGGGGCTCGCTTCGGGGCGGGCTGGGTCTGGATCCGGATCGGGAGGAGACCTCTAGCGGGGATGGGGAGGAACTGGGTGCCGCGGCCAGAGAGGCACCGGAGACATCTAGGGGGCACACAGGGAGAAAATGATGGGGGGAAATCAGACTGAGGAGTTCATCCACCCATTGCGCATTCGCTAAACCGGGGGCCAATCGAAGCATCGCGGTAACAAATGGACGGGGGCCAATCGGAAGCGTGGCAGTAACAACAATATGCGGAGGACCAATCACAATGCTTATACAAACAACGCAAGGATTTTAATATTATAAGGGTGGTTAATAAAATGTCAAATTAATTGATTAATAACATATTTAAAATAATTTGATTAGCTAATTAAAATTGATGTAATAATAATTAATTAACTAAGAAAAATGACAAGAGTTGGTAGCATTGTTGACGTTTCCATGCAAACAATGCAAACTTTCAGATCATAATGATTAACTAATTTTGTAAATCCGAATGCACTCGTTTGGTGTAACGTCCACGAATATTTTTCAAAATTAAATAGTGAACGCTTGCAAAAAAAAAAGTACCTCAGGATGAAGAGAACACGCAGTGCGACAAATAATAAGTTCAGTGGCAATAAGTCTGTTCCAAGCAGCAGTGGCAGCAGGTACTTGATGAGTGGTCGTGAGGCATTTAGTAGGGAACAGGAGAGATACGATGTGGAAGCGGATATTACTCCATCACCATGCTTCGCCGTGGAGTGAGTTGACATATTTATTATTATTATTATTATTATTAGTAGTAGTAGTAGTAGTAGTAGTAGTAGTAGTAGTAGTAGTAGTAGTAGTAGTAGTAGTAGTAGTAGTACACACAAAACATGTACGCTGCACAGGATGTCAACAACAGCAGCAGCAGCAGCAGCAGCAACAAAAAGGTTCAGGGACATCAGTATTGCTTTTGTCATAAACTGACGTGAGCATGTTTATATTGAACTTCAGTTGCGGCCGCACAGTACGGATGAGACTAAGGATGACTAAACTAATGGGAACCACAGATGTTATGTTTAACTCCAATCATTTCAAGAGACATTTCAAGCAGAGATCACTAGAACAGAGGATTGCTACAAGAGAAGACCGCATGGGCGTCAGAGAAGTATGCATCAGTACAGCCGTGTCTTAAAAATCAAGTGAGAGAATTTCAAATCTGTAAAATATGCATTTATTAAAAATATATATAAAGAAGACGGAGAGCAACCGTGAGCTGGCACTAATGATCCGGGGTGATATGGAAATCCGACCCAATGTGGAAGACTACGTCACAAATCATCCAATCTATCAGATCAACCAGTTCATCAGGCGTATGAAGCACGAGCAAGCGGTACAACTAAATTTGTTGCATTTTGCTTTGCCTGCACTAATACAATAATCTGCCAACAATCACAGAACAAGTTGCCAGTGACAAATCCGGCGTACTATATGATCAGCGACAAAATTCGAGCCAAGCACAGACCCACGGAGTTGGGAGTGGCTCGAGAGAGCTTCCTGGATACCATTTACAGGGAAAGACAGGCCGCCGAGAATAGGAAAGCCGAGCAGGCCATATACGCACAGTTCGTGAAAAATCGAGCAGATACGATGAGGGAAGCATTCGCCTGCTCGTACAAGAGTGAGTTCTACGATGCTCCTTACGTCAAGAAGCTTCAGAACATCAAGATAGAACAGGTTTGTCATATAGAACTGATCGAGTCTTTACGATGTCGCAAATGTCGGCCATTTTGTCCCATCCCCCTCCAAGCGTAGTGTTGGAAATAAGTGCAGCGCTGCTTTAAGCTTACCAGACATCATTGATAGTTCCAACCGTGCCACCTGCGCGAACTGTGTTGCGCACTCGTTTGTGCTCGTACTCAGCTTTCAAATACCATAATATGGCAATAACCACTGATTTTTAAACGTTCCAAATTCGAAGGATATGGAGACCATGTACTACCTGGGCGACAAGATGTTGGAGAATTTCGAGGTTCGAAAGGGACGCCCGAAGAAGAAGGGGGCGGTGAAGAAGGTCGCCAGCGACGAAGAGATTGCGTCCGCGTCCGGTGAGAGCCTGAAGAAGTCAGAAAGCAGCGAAATCGTAGCAAAGGAGTCTTCCACGGAAAAAGCGCAGAGCAGGAAGAAGTCAGTGGTCATTCTCGAACCTAAAGCTGAGGCTGAGCTAGAACCACAGCCTAAGTCTGAGCCAAAACCAGAACCAGAGTCCGCAACAGCTGAACCTGTACCAGAACAACCAGCCGAGCCTGCACCAGAACCAGCAGCACCAGCAGAACCGGCAGCACCAGCAGAACCGGCAGCACCAGCTGAGCCAGAGTCTCCTGGAGAGTCAGCACCTGAGCCGCCTGCTGAAGACACATCAGGATAGCCAACTTATGACTCACACTGTGCATAAATTGTCTCATTAAAAAATTCTTTAAATAAATGAGAAAATCGGAAACTGATGAAATTTCGCTACATAAATGGATTCGGAGACTTCTTTGCTCCTGTCTTATGAAACATCATGCAACTCATTCAAAGTCATTTCCTTGGACTCACTATTCTTGTGCTTGAAGAAGTTATGGGAACAACTACTAATATAAGTCCACATATATAAAGGTGACTTGCATTTATTGTTCCTCAGCATTACATGACCGAAGTCATGCAACAGTGACTTCCATTGTTCAAACTTATTACTAGTTTACTACACACCAGACACCACACACTGTCATGCAGGCATCAGGTATTGCTGAAGGGAGCGCACTCTTTGTTCTGGATTGGTATCATGTTGAGTGTAACAACTGTAGGCCTACTAAAGGTTGTAACTGTGGAATTGATTACTCCGGAATAAAAAATAACACTGCAACAAATTTTGACAAAAAAAACATTTAAAAAACATCAGCTACTGTATTCACATGCTCACGAAAAACTTGTTAGACTTTTTCGCGAGCATGTGAGAGGTCGAGTTGGAATTGGTGGAAAGCCACACCGCCAGCGACAAGGCTCCAGCTCATGGTGCGGGACGCTTTTCCTGCTTTTTAAAAATATTATTTACTCAAAAATCAAAGGAATTTAAACAATAATATTATTGAAGGAAATTTTGGAATGTTGGCTTAAAGTGAAGTTACTTAGCAGGAAAAATGCCGTGCCATCCAGCCCCTCGAGGGACATATACACGCTAACTACACAAGTACAACAATGCAAAATCGCAAACAAGTTGCAATGATTATGCCATAATGGATACAGTACTTGCCAAGAAAATACCTGAGTTTCCTGCGTCTCCTGTTACGATATCTATAGTTCATAGATATTAATAAAGGCTGGCCTTTAATATTCCATGACCTAGTTCAAATGGGTGTAGCATGTTCTTCTGGTACCTATTTGTATAGTGCCATTATGGGAGTACGATAATATAACGACGGAAAGGGGACAGAGAGGTCACAAAACAGCACTGATGTACTACAAACCGGCATCGTAGTATATCACATGCCATATAACACTAGATAATCATATCCGAGGTACCAACACATATAACCATATTTAGTCGTACCACATCACTGTTTACCTTAAAACAATGCCAGGCAGTGGGGGGTGCTACAAAGTACACAAAACATTTGTTCAACGATTATGCCTCACTGTTGAAACAAATTATTATGCAAAGGGCTGGTAATGGTACGTTAATGGTACGTAATAGTTAAAAACAATTTGTTTCACAAATGGAAATCTAGAATCTTTTTGGTAACATGGGCAAGTCACACTATATTGATTGCTTTTTTTTTTTGCTCTGGTTTGTTGACCTCATATAAATGTTTGCAGCAGTTCTGTTATGCAGAAGTCTAAAATGTGACAGTGTAATTTATGAAATTAGTGGAACCATTTAAAAAAAAAAATTATCAGCAAAAATCTGCCCGGGCCAAAACCACCAAACGGGGACAAAAGAGGGCGGATAATAATGAGAAAAGCGCGGTCACCGCTCAAAAAATAACTCCGGGGGCAGTTCGCCTCTGGGCCGATTCACTTCATGCACCTGGTAAGGGAAGGTCCGGTCCCTGGTCACTCCAAAAAAAAAATACCAGCAAGATCTGCCCCGGGGCCAAACCATAAGACGTGGACAATGAGAGGCCGGAATATAGTAATGAAAAACTCGCACTCACAAAATCACTCCGGGGGCAGTCCGCCACGGGGCCAATTAAGTTTTGGAACCTGGTGAGGGCAGGCCAGGAACCTCCTCACTCCACAAAAAATATGTCAACAAGATCTGCCCCGGGGCCAGACCCCCAGACGCGAGCAAACAGAGGCCATTAAACATGGGCAGGGATAGAAAGTACCGCCTTTGCACTTATAACGCCGCCATTTTGATGGCAGGCCAAATTTGTCCGCGAGAGGCGCGCAGCTGGAAATTGGTCAACCGGTCACCGGTGTGCCCACCGGTTTTCTGTCTCCACTTCTCCATCTCCAGTGTCTCGATGTTGCTGGACGCTCCGACAACGATGGACACGTCTTCTCCGCCCCTGGAGTGCTTCCCGGTATCGGAGAGCGTGCACATGCTGAGCTTCTCGCCTTTCGAGTGGTCACAAGAGCTTCTGGCAGCCGGGAAGGGCATGCAAATCGCAGTGTATTCGTTCAAACTCAAGGTACTACACACGCCAATAACTTCCAGGCAACTCTCCTTGAAGCTACAGCAAAGAGGAAAAAAAGGAAATAAATAAATAAATAATTGTCATATGTTGCTACAACTCAAAACTGGTTGCTAGGGTGAACAACCGATTGCTAGGGTGAACAATCCCTTGATAATGATGATTATTATTTTAAGGATGAGGAGAGCCTGAGGGGCGGGATACAGCTGGATTTGGTGAAGACGTTTAAGAGTCAGTCGAGGGTACACGCTTTGGCTTGGAGTCCGGAGGCTTCGCTGAGCGTTGTGCCGAGGTGTTTGAAGCTGGGGTGTGCAGGGGCGGACCATGTTGTAGTGGTGGTCAACTGCGCGCTGGATGAGGATGCGTCGAAAGTTGTAAGAAGGTTTTTTTAAAATTGTGCTGAAACATTCGGTGTTTTATGTTGGTTTATTTTTAGCTGCTGAAAGGGCATACTGACTATGTGAATGCGATGGCCTTTGACCCTGATGAAGGTGACCACTTAGCGACTGTGAGTGATGATCATACGTGCCATATGTGGGACGTGAGGGATGGCAAACTGGAAGCGCAGATTCACCTTACCTCTCCAGGTCAGTCGCTGCATACCGAAATGCAATATTTATTGTGAAGCTTGTGTTCTGATAACACTTTGATTCCAGGGATGTCTGTGTGCTGGCATCGTGAGGAGCCTGGGAAGCTGCTTGTGGCGGAGAAGTGCGGCGTTGTCCGACTCTTCAACTCCACAACACACAGTCCGATAATGTCGCTGGACTGTGGAAAGGCTCCGTTGATGGCTGCCGACTGGAGTCCGCTCAATCCTCTTCTAGTTGCAGCTGTAGCTCAGGGAGGCTTATTCCTATGGGACTTATCACGACCCAGGTTCGGTTTAAGTACATGCCCTAACATGCAGAAACGCTTGAGCCGCCTTCATTCGCAGTGTTCCAGTATCAACAAAGCATATAGACGAGGCTGGCCTTGGAGAAGTCCGATTTCACCCACGAAACGAGAGGATAGTGGCCGCATCCAGTGTGACCCGCAGGAGGATTAATGTGGTCCATATGGACTCAGGGCGCCACCTTCTCACAGCCTTCTCCCCACCACTGGTCAGAGGAATCTCCTGGCATTTCCGACTCCCTTACTTCGCCGCAGCCAGCGACCGGAAAATCTGCTTCTGGAGAGTCTCACCTCATTAACACTATTATGTTCACGGCTGCGTTTACATGTGAGCGATTTGATCAGCGATGTGCACTCGATTGTTAATTTAGCTCCATACGATATTGGTTTCATCGCTGCAGACCACTGATCAAATCGCTCACATGTAAATGCGGCCTAAATCTGGAAATAAATGCATGTGAGGCCAATAAACGCTTTTTTGCCAAAACATTGTTTGAATTGCATTGCACCTGATTGCACTCTATTTCAGATATGTACCGTATGAGTATGCAGTTGCTGGTGATATTTTAAACAGGTAGCGCACATAGCACTTGCCACTTAAGTTTACGTCAAAAAAGAAGAAAAAAAAATGCTATGAATTATTTAAATGGTTTGAGCCACGTTCGAATCTTCGCGCCGCCAATTTTTTCCATGGGCAGCGGCGTGCAAACGGAAATTTTTCGGCGTTCAAATGCCGGAATTTCGGCGTCTACGGCGTGTTTTTTTTTTCACCAGAGAAGGAACGTGTGTTCGATTTTGTTTCTTGACCTTTTTTTTTACTTGACCTTTTTGAGTGACCTCTGAAGGATGCCTCGCAACGTGGAGATCAAGGCCAGGGTGGGTCAGTCCGAAGAGGAGTTTGAACAGGTGAAGGCCAAGGCAAAGTGGCTGTCCGACACTCCAGAGGTGCTCATCGGACAGAGGGACACCTTTTACAACATTCCAGTAGACAAGAAAGGAGGAAGGCTCAAGCTCAGGGAGTTGCAGGTCTCAAATTTATTTTATTAAATTATCATAGGTACCGGCAAGTACCAGTAAGCCTAGGTTATGAAATGTAAAGGTTCGATTAAGTTCCGTACTAATCCGCAGTATTATTTATCCATACGTTGCGCTGTACGCTGCTAATGAAAACTGTGCGTACTATTTTTTTACTTTCAGGGTGAGCCGTCCCAGCTGATATATTATGAGCGGCCCGATATGGAAGGTCCGAAGTTGTCCGACTTTAGTGTAGCGAGAGTGGGCGAAGTTGAGGAGATGAGGACCGTATTGAAGCAAGCGCTGGGTGAAAAGGGTTGCGTGAAGAAGCAGCGTTGGCTCTACATGGTGGGGCAGACCAGAGTTCATCTTGATAAGGTGGACGGATTGGGACACTTTCTTGAACTGGAGGTGAATTGATCGTATTTTGGAGGTTTATAAGCGGAATTTTTGTAATCATGTTGAATTATTTCATAATGTAATACATAGTACTTATTAATTATTAATTACAGTAGAACCCTAATTATCTGTCACTCACAGGACCGCATGGTCGGATACCAAAAAAGGTCGGATCATCCGATGAGCAAAGGAAACTTTATGGACACCTGAAGGAAATACCACAAGAATTCGATAAAACATAAAATAATGTACAATATTATGGTTTTCTAAGAAGTAGCGAAGTATTTATCTTTTTCATACACACTCTACTGTTTGTATTTACAATTTAACTAAGGCAATACGAAACAAGTACAGTAGGTACATTATGGTATTTGATGAGAAAAATATAGATTCATTGCGGGAGCGGGACTGTCGGATAATTGGGGTTCTATTGTAATTAATAGTAATTAATGGGGCGACATGGTGGTGTAGTGGTTATCGCCACAGCCTTCCATCTCTGAGGTCCCGAGTTTGATCCCCTGGTCGGACAGAGGATATTTATGTGGATAGAGGTTTAACGGATTCTCTCCATGTTAGAGTGGGTGTTCTCGGGGTTCTCCCGTTTCCTCCCACAATCAAAATGCATCACAGGACAGACAAACATTAAAGACTGTCAATTAAAAGATGATCCCCTAAAAGGGCAGAGGGGATTCTGTCACAGGGTATCTATTATTATTATTATTATTATTATTATTATTATTATTATTATTATTATTATTATTATTATTATTATTTAAGGTGGTCCATGTACTCCAGAGAAGCCACCTGTAAGTGCTTGATGGCTGTTACCTCTAGTTCGGAATGCTATCACTTTTTGATTTTTGGATCACATAACTTTTTCAGTGATTTTGTAGACTTGAGAATCCCGCAGCATGGCTACTAATTTTTTGCACTTACAGGTTCAGCTGAAAGAAGACCAGTCTGTGGAGGAAGGCGAGATAATCGCAAACAACCTGATGGCCCAGCTTGGAATAACGAAGGAGAACTTGTTGTCAGGAGCGTACGTGGATCTTATTCTGGGAAAGCAGCAGTGAAGTAGTGGTAGGCAGTATTTTGAAAAACACTCATATATTCATATTCCATATCTGGTTAACAATGACATAACAAGCCGTGGCAGTTGGGTTAAGTGCAACGTACAAAGCACATTGTGATTTGGTATTTTTTTTAATGGACATTTTTAAACATTTGTGTTGAAGGGTGACACACGTTTAGAGTTGTTTTTTTGTTCATTTATGGTTGGAGAGTAAACTTTCCACCCATCCTCTTGAGGGCCAGAATGGTGTTGACCGCCTTTTTCCACCGGCGCTTGATCACGTAGCGTTTGAGCTTCTTGGTGTTGAGGCGCTGGGTGCTTATAGTCTCGTCCTTCAACCAGGTATGCTTCATGCACTCGGTGGCTGAAGGGCGAAGCCTGTTTTTGGGGCGGAAGAATAGGGTCACAAGAGGTGCAGGATGTTATCTCAATGTGGACAATCCAGTCTGCAGGAAGTGACAATGTAAAATTGGAAGTTGATGTTTATTGAATGTTTTAAAACCACTATCGAATGGATAAGGCTCGGAGTCACCAGCTGTGTTCACCAATTTATAACCATGTCAGTATATCGTACAAATAAGAGACCATTCAGTATTTTTCAAGTCTGTTAGAGGAAAAGCACTAGTTTGATAGATTTTAAACCAACAGTTACGACAAGGTTATAACGTGTCAAAGTTATCATTAATATTTAGCCATATAAGTCAGTGCAGTACCAGTTCTGCAAGTAGAACTATTGTACACCAGAATGTTTGGGGAACTTGAATAGAGTCACATGGATTTTTACAAACCTTTTAAATATTTTTATTTCAAATACAGTATACAGTATGAGTGGTCCCATAAAAGACCTGCGCATGATATTTACATGTATTCTCCATTTACAATACACTGAGATCACTACATGAAAGTCAGTTCAGTAGCTCTATGCATGAAACCAGTGATCCTAATTTAATAAGCGTGAATTCTATAATGTATCCTGTGGCGACATAGTATTCAAGTTGTGCATAAACTGCGGTTTACCCTTCAGCATATATCATAACTCACGTGCAATTTTACGGGGTTGTTGAGAGCTGGCCGATGATAAAATTCCATTATTGGTTTATGAATCTGGATTGCTCTATATGCTGCTTTTATACTTATTCAGCTCTTCACTTGAAGTTTTGCATCACTTCCACTTTTGACCATTTGACATTGAGGGTTGAGAATTGGTCGACGAGGTCAGGGAATGTCGAGGTGGAAGAGGGTGGGGTGGAGGCAAGGAGCTGGAGGGCGGTGAAGAGGTGGGCAGAAGGACAGATTTGAGCTGTGCCAACAGCTGCAGAAGGGAGGAGGTTCCGCTTGTGGAGGTGCTGTCCGTAGTTGTGGTACAACTTTGGCTCTCCTCTGAAGCATAAATATGCTCTCTATTGATGTAAGTGTCAGTGCTGGCAGCGGAGGTGTGAGAGACATTGTTTGCCACACTGACAACATTCCCAAAATTGGCACTCTTGTCAACGCTTGGTCTCCTGACGGCACAGTCAGCGTCAGGACGGCTGTTGCTGTTGGCGTTCTTCCCGACAGCAATTAGTTGAGAATGGCTGCCATGACCTCCGATGAGTTCATCATGTTTGCCAACATTGAGAATACTCCCAAAATTGGCACTGCCATCAATCAGTGGTTGCCTAGAATCATTGACACTGGGGACAGTAACGTCATGGTTGACGTCACGGACCCAGGCTTGGTTGCTAGCACTCGTAGCATTGCTGAATTCCTTGGACATACTTTTGAAACAGATACTCTCACATTTGGATTGACTAGAAGCGAAGCTTTCAGTAGCAGCAATGTTGCCATTAGCCGCAGGAACAAGTTCATTGAAGCTGCCAGCTCTGGTACTCCCAGAACCATTAAGTGCTCTGGGACTATTTCCAATAGGAGTGTACTTCTCTAGCTGAGATGTGCTTGAATCATTTACACTGGCAATGTTACGCTTGACAGAACCTGTTCCATTGAATACATTGGAATCACTTCCAAAGTGAGAACTTTTGGTAATTTTGGTTATGCTGAATTCATTGACACTAGAAGCAGCATTATTGTTGTTCATGGGCTTGAATGGGCTAAGTGCAGTGCTTTCAGAATTGCCAAATCTTCCCTTGTTTGACGCCTGCCTCTGCAGGAAGGAAGTCAGTGGGTTAGCATATTGATTGGTGTTATTCAGACTGTGAGATCTCTCTCGCCCAATATTTTCTGATTGCACTGGTTGGGGAAGTGATTGGCCCGTTGGGAACGGTGGCGGTACAAAGCATTTGACAAGCTTTGAATCGGCAGTGAGCTTCTTAGGCCCTGATCTGGGCACATTGCTTCCTGGTGCCGATTGTCTCCTGGCAGGATCGGGCACTTCAGTGATCGAGTTGTCCCTGGATCGTGTGCCTCTCGTCGCATTATACGATGATAACGACAAGGATGATGCAGATGCTATTGAGCCGTGTGGTGATGGTGACATCCCACCTAGTGATGGGACGCTTCCAGACACATGTGGCCAATGGTTGCTCTCTCCGAGACAGAAATTGCTTACAGGGCTGCCAAATATATACGGTGAATTTGGATGCTGACTCCAACGCTCCACAAACATTCTGAGGTTATCCTTTGCCATGTCCAGCTCTTGCATTAGGCTCATGGGAGTGGGCGCAAATGTAGGGAAGGCTTGGGGCGGAGGTTGGGAAATCGCAGGTGGGAGTTGGGGAGAAGGACGTCTTCGCAGCCAAGGGTGGGCCAAGCACTGTGATGCTGACAATCGATGGCTGAAAAGAGGCAGAGAACCAAAGACCCGATCTGTCAATCGTCATGGTTGGAATAGGGCCAACAGGAAGGCGGTGCATTTCTTTGGAGTTGCTGAACTGATTTTACAACTGGCTAACTGTTGGCATGTGTGACACACTGATTGAATATCAAGGAATTTATAGAGTGCAAGAAGATCAGAAAACTTCAGACAGCTTCAGACTGACAGGCAGCAATTGTTCTCCATGTTGCGCTTCATAAAGGTTTTAAGCTTTCTTTTTACTCATATTCGTTCATAATTGCATATTTTTCTCATTATATAGCGGACATTGCCAATTTTCACTTGAAAACTTCCATATGTCTCATTCAGGCCAGTTGTAGAATCAACTCCAAGATGTGTGTAATGGGAGTGTCGCAACTTGTGTTAGTGCAGAGTTTGTAAGAAAATGTCACTTGTTCAGTAAAATTGTTATATTTTTTTTGGATAGTGAAGAAAATGTGAGGTGAAAGATATGGTGGATGGTAGACTCATCAATAAGTAGTCTTTTATCAGCCAAAACTGCCTTGTTAAAAGCTTCACAGTGGTAAAAGGTGAGACTGTATTGTTATGCACAATTGAGCAGTTGCTTTGGTGGTTATTTCAAGCTCAAATGCTTTCAGTCCAATACCGTACCATTCAAGACTCAATCATTATTTTTGACATCAGCCTTCAAAAGATCTCCTCTGTCATGTTAATATAACGTCGGTTAAGTTGTTGCAGCTGTACTTTAAAAACCTTGCATGTAAAAATATTTTGCGACAGGAATTTGCATTGTGTTTTGAGCTACTTTGAAAATCCTGTCTTATTGCTAACAGTCAAGTTGCGACCTTCGCATCTGTTTTGCATTCCGAGCTGCCTAGAAATCACTACTGAAATAATAACAATGCTACTAATTTCAACACCATTTTTTTCCAGGTTTTACAATAAGGTTAGGAGGAACTTATTTCATTTTGCAAAGTTTTAAAAGCACCACTTTGATACAAACCATTGCATAATAATTGCATAATTTTGGCTGATAACAGATTGAGATTCTTACTCCACCACGTCTTTGGCGATCTGCTGTATTTTGACAAGTTAATTTGCATGTTGGTAGCCAACCTTCAACTCTTAATGTGCATGCTGTGACTTCAGCAACAATACTGCTAAATACTTTTTTTTTTGATTGAAATACATGCAGGAAGTTAGTTTCTACGAAATAAGAAGTGTTAAAAGATGATATGAGACCAGCCTGATTCAAGTTGCAAAAAATTATGTCCCGTCTTGTGTTGTTTCTTTATATAAAACATATATTTGGTGAGTCATGTTGCAACAACGGTTTGATTCTTGGACAGACCTGGGCAGGGAAATGTTGAGGAGATGACAAACAGGGCCTTCCCTCATGCCTTTCCGTAAGCACGGTTCATTGACTTTGTCGCGATTCAACGCTTCCTTTCGCAAGGGAAGAAACGTGCACAGTATTAACTTTCACTTCTTTTTTTTCTTTCTATGTCATTGTCCTATGAATCTTTAAACACGGCATGACACACGGTCTTTCTAATAAGGGGGGAGGGTATATCTATGCAAAATTGGTACTGACTGTGTATGGTTGTACAACAGCTGGCAAGAGTTGAAGTGAAAAATTGCTGTGTAAGTAGGAAAATATGCTGTTAGATAGATAGAACTAAAGGATGTAAAATTTATGGCCTGAAAGGCATACTTACCTTCAGCGGCTAGATTACAAATAATTGTCATATTAGGCATTTTAAGGTTTTATTTGTCATTACCTTATTTTTGAACCTCTCCTACTGCTAATTTAATGTTGCATTTTAGTATTGCTTCAATATTCGCAATTATTTGGATAGGCTTTGTAACCCAATGACGTTCACCTGCGTGACACAATATTTTCTCTGGATCAGAGAAGAAATGTATTTTCCCTCATTTATGGTCTGTTTTTACTCGGATATATTTGGAATGCAGTGTAGATTTCAAATACAATACGGTCATTAAATAAATTTTGGGCATGAGAATGTTGAATAAAGAGCTCTATGTTTATGATGTGTATACAAAGCTTCAAGAGTAACAGAAATCAAGCAGACTTACTTTATGTTCTTGACTAGCAGTTTGGAAATGAAGTCCTTGGCGTCATCTGATATGTCGTCAAAAGCCTCGTCATCGTAGTCGTACTTTGCCATGGTGACATTTCCCATAGTTTCCATGTCATTGTCACCCATGAATGGTGACAGTCCAGACAAGCTGTAACATTATCATCATTAAGAATTTTAGCATATAATTTTTCAACAGTTATTCTGTGCTGCAGATAACTTTTTGTACTTTTCATTTTGCGTGATAGAATTGCATTGGAAGGTCTTAACTGGGACATAAAATTGCTAATTTTCATTACATCCTGGGTCAGTTAGAGACAGGTTTCACTGCATCATAAGCAAGTGCTGTGGAATATTTAGGTAACTTTTGGGAGAGCTCAGAGACTGATAACCATTCTTCCCCTGTGCAATATAAATATTTAGAATTTCCTCCATAAATCTGCCCATACAGTGGAAGTGGGTATACTCTTCTATCAGAATCTAGAAGGTTGTGAAAAGCTATCATGTAACTAAAACCTGATAATGTATTTTCTTGCGCGAAATCTCTGACGATATTATGCACAGTTCCGATGCAGCAAAATGACAAATCACACTGTTTTATGAAGAACTTGGGAAGTACTTACAGCACGTAGCAGATTACTCCTACTGACCACATGTCTGTTCCATAACTAATGGCATCAAAATTGACCACTTCAGGTGCCACAAATTCAGGTGTGCCAAAGAGGACTTGAAGCTTCTTTTTTGGGTCATACATCCGGGCCAGACCAAAGTCAATAAGCTTGATCCGGTTGCCAGTTCGGGTCAGGCAAAGGATGTTCTCTGGCTGCAAATAATTTCATGGTCACAAACAGGCAAAAATTATGAGCTCTTATGAAACACGGGCAAGTGAGATGTTTGAAGGATTTTTTGCAACGTAATGAAAGGAACAATGTTTAGTGCAGTTAGCATGAAACTTAGTGTAAACTGGTGATTACAGTAAATTGGCTGCTGTCTGTGTCACAGAGTTTGGCAGCGTTACAACATAGTGAAGCATACTGTCAAGTTACTGGTATAACTCCAATAAGCGATCTGGTCATAACTAACTTGCAAGGTCTTGGTTGGCATTGCAATATTGCAGAAATAGAGACCAACCTTCATGTCGAGATGTAGGACATCTTTGGAATGTATAAACTCAACTCCCTCGCAGATTTGCCTCATAAACACGACGCATGCCTTCTCGGTCAAGACAAAGTCATCGTCAATGACCCTCTCGAACAGCTCGCCTCCTTCAATCCTGAAATATGATGCCATATGATTAGTTATGGCTGATCTGTTATTCTGGTCCCACAGCTCGGAGGCTGTTCCCCGATTAGTCTGGACCCAATAATAGACCCTTGAAGTGGGATATGAGCGGAAAATAAGTTAAGGTTACCACTGCCCGTTGCCAGATCGAACTATCTGCTCCCAATGTAACACTCGGTTATGTTCTGACCTTGTCAAAAGTTGCTTTACATTCAGGGCACAAGGATGTGCTTGGCAGAAGTACAGTAAACACTGGATGTTTGTCCTCAGAGGGTAACAACTTTGTGTGTGGAGGTTACAAAGTCAGATATGCAAGAAATTACTGGTAGAGTGCCACAAAAAATTCCATTACACTCCCCACAATTTTTGTGTACACGGCTGCAAGGTAATGGACAGGGTGGGATGTACAGCTTAATTTCAAGTGCCAGCTAACTCGGTGTGAATGCCCCGAGGTACGCAAGGGCAGAATATCCAGCGTTAGAAGCAGTGCCGCACAACCTTCTTTTTCCAGTAAAATTTTTAATGTGTTGTTTAGCCTTCAGCTGATTTAGCATATTTTTGGGACTTCAAAGCCCTATGAGATTCATTACTCCAAAGTTGCATGTTACGTCTAATAAATTCATTGGAGCCTTGCATACGTTGTATTGTCATAAGCGGCAAGAACTGTTGAAATGTTTTGTCTGTGGTTTGATCTGTCGCATGTTCACGGATTATTTTGCAACAATGGTGACATTATTGTTTATTTTCATGCATTTGTGTATTTATTTAAATTTTTGTACCCTGTTTGGAAGCTGTTAGAATTTATGAGGATGGGCTACAATTGTGTGGATTTTTTTTCTTCTTCAGATTATCCTACTCCTGAGAATATTTACCAACTTTAGTTTTGACCATTTTGAGGTGGAATTTAGGCAGTATACTGGGCTTTTTTGACTGAATTTTTGCACAACTTTGCGTAACTTCGAGTTGTTACCCCCTCGTTTTCGGTCCGGATTATGTAGTTTTCATTATAAACCCTGTTTACGTAGACAGAAAGTTTCCGTCACTAAGGATAGGCAAAAAAGAAATCTCCAGGTGGTCTATTTCAAGAACTGAGCCCCAGTTCGAGAGAGGAAAAAGGTTGTAGAAAGAGGGATTTTGGGAATCCCTTTACCTCCCCTAGTCACATAAGAGTCGGCCGCCCATATATTTCTAAATATACGACCACAAAGAACAACTGAAGCATTAATTTTTTTTTTCGTTTCTGTCCGCCCTCGACTATACTTTATTTTCCCCCCCCACATCCTTGAAACAAAACTATATTTGGACTGTTCGCATCTTATATCCCATAAAGAAGGATACTGCGTTTCACATTGAGAAAAACCCGCCGCCGCCTCGAGAGGGGAAGGTGTAATAAGGGTGTACATCGTGGCAATTGCGCACCCAGTTTTTTGGCCCGCCACCTGCATTGTTGGGAAGCTTCCAGACCGTGTTGCCAAGAATGTAAGATCAAATTCAGGGGGTTCTGGTCGTATACAGAGGCACTTGACCTCTCTTCGTGACGTAAGTTACAGTCACCCGATTGTCCGCTTCATAGACGACAAAAAANNNNAAGGTGGGTGGGGAGGGAGGGGGGATCGGCAGCTTTGTAGGCACAGGATGGCCCACAATTAATGAGAAAAAGTTACGAATTGTTGAAGTCTGAACAGAGAGGTCATTTACACTCATGAATAAACAGACTATCAGGCAATCAGTGCACAGTCAGTACACAATCAGTAGCCTCTACGAGCACAGTCAGTACTAGACCAGGTTATGCCGGTGTAAATAACTTCAGAAACTGTCATGTGCAGTACATTTTATGACGTACTAGTCCGACATATCCGCCCACTATTATTTTTTTTGTACAATTTTATGAATGAGGTTGCGTAATGTCATCGCTGCTGCGATTCAGCGTCATGAACAGTTTTGGCAAAATAATTTTTTTTGCGTACGACTGGACTTGGTCCAGGACAACACCCCAGGGTTGGCCAAAAATATGGCCCGTGGAAGGTCAGACACATCATGAAAATCCGCGGTCGCGGGTAATTTGCATCGTGTTATTTAGTGTAACCAAAAACACACTCACAGCTCGAGAATGAGACACATTTCCTTCTTGTTCACATCGTCGAATGCGTCGTACAACTGGAGTAGTCTGGGATGCTGTAGGATCTTCATGATCGCAATCTCGCTTTCAACATCGGACTTATCCTCCTTCCTGTTGCAGAGGATGAATTTGGCAGCCAGCTGCATCCCAGTCTTCTTCTCCTTGCATCGGTACACGGTACCGAACTTGCCCCTTTAAAAAAATAAACGGATTTTTTTTTTCGTGGAGGACTCAAATTGTGTGTGATAACGGTCGCACACATATAACAAGAAGCTGCATCCAGGGATTTCAGCATTAAAAATAGAGGGGGTACCACTTTTGTTTTAGGGAACGACTCAAGGTGAATCACGTGACTCATTTGCTTTACCTGCCCAACTCTTCCACCATGTCGTACAGGTCGCGGACTTTGACGTTTTTCTGTATGTTCACATCTCGAAATGTGAACTGCGGGTCCACCTCTGCGGGGGGAAAAAAAATTATGAAGAAATTAGACGAAATGTGAAGAAAGAATTAATTGATTGCTACAGAGTTAATTTTTTCAGTATGATATGTAATGAGATGGTCAGTTGTGTCTCTTGACTGGCATTAATGTGTCTAGGTCCTCAGTTTAAGACCAATTCGCACACCAATCAAATTTTAGAAATTTCTTTGCAGTAATTAATGTCATTATCATTAGGGCACAAAGATTCAATGGATGGGTCAATTTTAAATGATCTTAATTTTTTGCATTATATGTAATTATCATTAGGGCACATATTTGGCATGTGGAGTCACAATTTTAAATGATCACAATTTTCTTCATGAAATCAAAATGGTCTTACCTCCCACTGGATCGCCTTCTTCCACCTTGATCATGTTGATGTCTGAATGAAAAACCTAGTAAGTTAAATCTGAGTTCAAATTAACTTCCGGATATAAACTCACCGGTTTTGAGCAAAACCAACTCAACAAGTTTGCTTCACCACACGTTTGGCTTACACTCTCTCTCCTTCAAAGACGACTCACAGAATGGCTTGTATCTTTTTTGGGGATGGTAGTTATGTTAGGGGGGGTTGGTCCCTCCAGGGGAGGCAGCCAAGAAGGGGTTTGAGGGAGGGGGTGTCTCCCCAGATGAATGGAGAGGTGCTGGCCAAAAATTTTTCTTAGGAGCGTCAGTGGCTTTCCGGTGTTTCGCATTTGGCGGGTGTTCATCAGCAACACATGTGGCTGCTGTTGGGGAGAGAAAAAATAATTATTGCTGCAATTCACGATTTGGCAGAGGTGTTGATACCTTGCGACATTATTCGCGAATTTGGTGGTGTTGACAAAAAATCTTGCTGTGTTTGCTTCCTTCCCGGATTTCCGACGCAGAAAAAAATAAATATCCGGCGGAAATTATGAGCCATGCTGAAAATATATGGGCGAATGGTACAGCGCAAAATTCTCCAATGAAGCAACTGGTGCCAAAATTACTTTATTCTTGGTCATATCCGGCGGCGGAGACATCTGTTCAAAAAAAATAAACCATGTGACGTCACACATGACGCCAGGAATTTGCTTTAGAAAATAATTGTTATGGTTAGGTGTTTATATTGCGTTTTATATTGTAGGGTTGGAGGGGTCTTAACTCGAATTAATGGTATTTTATTTTATTTATTCAATTTTATTTTTATTAGGCAATTTATTAGACATTTTAGTCAAATAATACAGAAGCCCTCAATAATGATTATGCTAATAATTAATTAATATTGAATAATAATTCAATATTAATATTTGTCAAGTGTTGAAGATATTGATACGCACACACACACACTCCAACCTTATTTTATACCAATCTAGAATATGAACCACTTTCTTGATTGAGATATTATTTTCAAGTATAATATTTTTCATCATGATTCATATGTGTGCATTCCTTCCAACTGTGGACTTGTTTGGGAAGCACCCTTAATTTTTACACATGTGCACATGAAGAATGCACCTCACGCCACCCTTCAGCTTGCCGAGGAATTTCAAACGGGCAGTGTAATCCATATGCGATGGGCATTATTCCAAAGCTTATGAAATCCAGGTGTCAACAATCACGAATACTCGTCGCATTTGCAAGGTGTTGTAAGTAAGCGCCAAAAAATGTCTGGGTGGGCAGGAGGTGGGTAGTAAACTGGTACTACCCAAAGGCGTAGAAGAAAATGTTGAAACCATGCTGCGAAGAGGATGGGGAGGTTATTTACTTCCCTTTTTTTTCTCATGTTGCAGATGTGTGGCATCACTGGTTGGAGACTGATGGATCTGCACTATTTTACTCCTTGCACTTGTTCTGCCCCCGGACTTACGACAACAAAGGATTCTTGAAGCCGTGCCAATCCCAGCTCAGGTGCTGATTGGCAGAATTGTGTCAGGACCATTATTTTCTGGTACTTGGATGTCCCATTTGTTACATTGATAATAAACGTGGCAGCATTGTCTCTGGAAGGCAGACACCCTTGGCACACAGCTACTGACTTTTTGGCCCACCCTGGCCCCCTCCCTCCCGCCAAAAACCTTCCCAACCCAATTCCTCTGCCAAGCTCAAATGCTCAATTTGGAAAGGCATGTTTTCTGGGCAAGTCACGTGACCTCTGACTATAAAAGTTTCTCACACTAGACTTCCGGTGTTTTATGATCATAACTCATCATATACATTTTTGCATTGCGTTCGGGTTAGGAAAGCTAACAATAAATTAGCACACTTATCACCCAACATGGGCTTTCGGCTGAGTAGGCCTACGAGTAGTAAAATCGTAATGGGAACACCTTAAATATTCGTACCATTGTCTCATGCGACAAATACTGAGCATGTTTGCTTGGAGTGTTTCAGTAGATGTACAGGAGCATATTGTAGTGCAAAAATGACCTATTAGCAATTAGTACCTCTTCGATGCATTGTTTTTCTGTTGGCAGGACAAAATCCTCTCAATTTGGTCTTCATCTGTCCAACGTCAGCCTAACATTAAAATGGATGAAGATGCTGTAAAACTTATGTACGAGTAATATATAATCGGGATTTATCAGAAAGTTGTCTATGCCAGAATTTTACATGTTCAGTGCGTTTTGGAAACTTGTTCAGAGCACATTCTGAATTACTGTGTGATAGCATCCGTCCCCTGTTTCTGTGATGTGACATGTCACACTGGAACATTTCATCAAAATTGCGTCATTGTGTCAAGCTTCCACGTGAGGGTCTGTCCTGAACTAGCGTAACCAGAATTTTGGGATTTCGTAATTCACTAGGAGACAACAGTAGCTTTTTTATGGAATTCAGATGTGTTCTACTAAAAGCCGGTATCCACGTTGGAGTTTCTCTCATAAGAGTCCTCTTACGCGAGAAATCTTGTACGTCGAGACGGACTCTTTGACGCCTCAGGGCCCCTCTTGTCCCTCTAAAAGGGGATTAAAGTTGAAAATTTTCAACTTTTCCTCTTTCCTCGTATCCGGGCATGCGCAGTTGGCTCCTCTTATGAGAGAAAACTCTTACGTCGGTACCGGCTTTAAGATCAAAGAAACCACTCGGATCTGTGCAGCGTTAGATTTTTCCAACGATTTTTCTCAATGGCTGGGACCTGTTATTTGCAAAATCTAAGCTTACTAAGGATAATAGCTGGTCTACACGAGGATCTAAAAATGACAAGCATGCGATAACAATAAAGCACACCTTGGTACCTGGATAATTATGGCAATGTGATTGTGTAAAGAGTATGACTGGCCATCACAGTATTGTCACAATATTTGCAGGGCAACGACCTTTCAACAATAGATTAATAGTGTACATTGTTTTTGTTGCGCTTTTCTTTGCCCATCGGATTATCCAACAATGGCCCAGTCCTGTGGGCGATGGATAATAATCGGGGTTCTACTGTATGTGCTTACATAATGTTCGCTGTGACCTTCGCTCGTTGTTATTTGAATGATCCTTATGCTACATCCCAGCAGTGATCATCGGCATAATTTTAAAGCAACTACATATGGCACAATGGGCTAATGGCAGTTACACAAAATGAGCATCAGTCATTCAAATTCAGCTTCATATAATTACTTGGTACCGTTTCATTACACTCTAGACTGGCCAACTTTATAGCTCCTGCCATCCATGTTTATCACAACTCGAACCAGAAACAGTTTAGCTCACATTAATAGGAAATTACACCCAAAATTAATCCAAATGCAATTGGGCAAATATAAAAATAATTTCTTTTAAGCCATGGACCCACTTGGTTTTTATTTTTCGCACATTTTATTGCCAGGTCATTACGATATAAAATTTCGTTTATCGGTATGACTTCTGGTATCTGGCCCTGGCTCCAGGTCCACCGAACTTCTTGGCCTCGCAGCGACGAGGATCTGCCACCAGCAAAGATCGGTCGTACTGGGCCAGGATGTCCTTGATTTCCTTCTTTGACGCTTCATCCACATCTGAAAAACCAAATCAGAATTATTGTGCATCGACACATTTGGCTTGCCTCAACTAGGGGAACCCTTGCATTCTAATTGTCATGAAGAATCGAATTTTCTTTCGTACACGATCTTCGTGGTATGTCCGGCAATTACAGAACGTTACATGAATCAGGTCGAGACTTTTGTGCACTGTATGACAACAACATAAATAATGATGAACAGCCAAAGAAAATCTGGCAGTATTTTACTCAATACAACTTTGCAAAAAATCGTTTGGCAGATTTCTTGACAATAGGCAAGAAATACATACATTTCTGGTAGTAGGCAATAAGCGACTTGGACAACGCTTGTCTGATGGCGTAGACCTGTGCCACTTGTCCACCTCCCTTGACACGTATGCGGATATCCACATCAGCAAACCGCTCCTGAAACAACACAGCAACATTACGAAAAAAAAAACCCAATCAAAACGACTCCCAATACAAACCTTTCCAAGAAGCATGATGGGCTCAAGCAGCTTGGACTGCAGGACCTTTGGCTCTACCAGTTCAAGTGGACGGCCATTGACACGAATCGTTCCCTTCCCACGCTTGCAGAAAGCAACAGCCGTTGCTGTTTTCTGTTGGTCACGCGAAAGGCAAACGTTAGATTGAATAAGAACAACTGCGTAACGTCCAGCATACAAACCTTCCGTCCGAAGACCTGCACCGACTGCGGCTCCTCCTTGGTCTGCATCTGTCCAATAATTGACACACACATTAATAATTTCATAATTAATAAATGAAATTGTAATAAATAATGGAACACCAAATAGGGCTAGGCCTAGTCCAACTTTTTCCTCTTATTACGCCATATGTGCCCGCCCATATGCAACCCAGCCCTTGGTTTCTGCCCTGGGCCTGCCCCTAGCTTCAAACCACGCCCCTGGGGCTTACCTTGTGCTGAAACCCGGGGCAAAAACTTGTTCCAAATGAAAGAGAACAGACCACGCCAGCAACAGACCAACACCGGAAGTGGAAACAGCGCCGGATGAACCAAAGCGGCCGGCCGGTTAACTACACATTTAAATAAATAATTTAAACCCAATTTTATATTTCAAAATATTTATTATACTGTACTGTACACTTATAATAATAATTTTAGTTAGCAAATTGTTAATAGGTGTATCTGGCAACATGGTGTTCTTTATGCGAAAAAGGCGCAAAACAACGGACAACGTTCGACAGTACTGAAGGAAAAGTACTGAGGTTCAGGTGAGGTCAACTACATTTCCACAATTATCCTGCTAATATTTATGCTCAGTATTTGAAACATTAACTTTAATTAATGGAGTGGGTAGTACTGTATGAAAAGATAAATTTAAAATTATATTCCAGTTCAAACATGGGGCCAACGCCGCCTACTGCTGAGTTGGATGTAGAACAAAATTGTCCAGCTAGTGACAATGCTGACGACACAGTTCCTCGCAAGGATGCCGGTGACGCTGCATCACCAATGGAACCACATGAGGAGCTGCAGTACCTTGAGCTGATCCGTCGGGTGATGACCCGTGGCAACCGCAAGGACGATCGGACTGGGGTGGGCACCATGTCTATGTTTGGTGCGCAGATGCGGTTCACATTGCGGGATGGCGTCTTCCCGATGCTGACCACCAAGAGGGTGTACTGGAAGGGAGTGGTGGAGGAGCTGCTGTGGTTCGTACGGGGATGCACCGACGCCACGCAGCTGTCGCAGAAGGGAGTGCATATCTGGGATGCTAACAGCTCGCGACAGTTCCTGGACAAGATGGGGTTCACCGACAGGGAGGAAGGTACTACCGCAATATCGATCGTGATGTAGACGCTACGATATCGTTGCTTTCCAGGCGACCTCGGCCCGGTGTATGGCTTCCAGTGGCGTCACTTTGGGGCGGAGTATGGCGACATGAAGTCCGACTACACCGGCAAGGGTGTGGACCAGCTGAAGGGTCTGATCGACCGCATTAAGTCAGATCCGGATGACCGCCGAATTGTAATGAGCGCCTGGAATCCTGTGGATATCCCCAAAATGGCTCTACCTCCCTGCCATTGCCTCTGCCAGTTCTACGTCGCCAATGGGGAGTTGTCCTGCCAGCTCTACCAGCGATCGGCAGACTTGGGTCTCGGAGTGCCATTTAACATCAGCAGTTATGCCCTTCTTACCTGCATGGTCGCAGAGGTCACTGGACTCAAGGTGAGGCTGACTATTGCAATGCTGTGTGACAGATTCTGCTAACGTCAAATCGTTGCAGCCTGGTGAATTTGTGCATACTCTGGGCGACGCACACGTTTACCTGAACCACATGGACTGCCTGAAGGAGCAGCTGAAGCGCGAGCCTCGACCCTTCCCAAAGCTGGTCATCAAGCGGAAGGTTGACAACATTGAGGACTTCACTGCAGACGACTTTGAGCTGGTTGGTTACAAGCCGCATCCCAAGATAGCGATGGAAATGGCTGTTTGAAAAAAGGGTGAGTTTGAAAGGATACAATAACTCGGAGAAAGAAAAAAAAATTTGAGGTTTATTTCACGTCCACTGCCAAACAGATAGGTCATGTGAATGCTTTCACATACTCTATATTTGGAGATAAGATTTTACAGGAACCAAAAAGATGTTGCAACAATATAAACCAACATATGCAAAGGATAAAATCTGTAAGTGTACCACAGTATTAGTTATGTGGATCTAATGTATGTATACTCACTTTTTTTTTGTGTTGTGTCTTAAACTCATACCAGTCTTGTACCTTTTTAAATTACATCCTTAAATGGCCACATAGCATTTTTTTTTTTCTTCTTTACCTTACATTCAAACCCTTCAAATTACAATATTATGCAGAATTATTGTACTACAGAAGTAATCTTGTTTTGTTCCTCTTTTTTTTTTTCCAACCCTACACTTGTACAGTAGCAAAGTTTTCTACAAAAATAACCAGCAGGTTAATTAAGCCAAAAAGACAAAGATAGTGGTCCTTAAGTGACAACCTTGAAATAATGCAACCAACATTGTGAATAAATGAACATAGTGTAGTGGTAAAAATTAACCCCTATGTTTCTTTTTTTTTACCTCTTTCCTTTCTAATTAAGGCGAACAGCACTTAAAAACCTTTTATCGATTAATTGATTGATGAATTATGTACACACGCATTGATGTTTTTTCTTTTCTGTTTTTTTCCTTTTCTCCCTTCGGAAAAAAATTTAATGCAGGAAGCATCATTATTGTTGCCGGTTTTTGACAATGATGATCAACATGCGCTCGCCACTGACATTCCCTCAGTATAAACAAAGTTAGGCGCTGGAATACCTGTGCTTAATCATTACATTTTTTTACTTTCTTCTTCCATATCATTTGTAAGTACAGATCACAAAATCAAAAACAAAGAAAAACAACTCTTTACGTATTCCAAGACCTCATATCGCACCCATAACAGTAGAACAATTACTCCATGTGATTTTTGCACTTACACTAGCACATTGGCGAGTCTCCCTGAGCTTCCTCCAATTCCTGCGGACAGAGAAAAATCATTCAGTGTCACATGAAATGGAAATTACTGTCATGAAATCCATACGTAGAAAGTGCAGCACCATTAAAAAATATTAACTGCTTGAGCATTCAGCATGATGAAGCTACGTCACAATGAATTTAACGCAAAATCTGTTAAATGGTACAGTAGTGACTAAAAATTGCCTTACCGGTACAAGCCGGCTGACCTCTGTGGAAGGTGGTGATGGGGATGGGTTACTAAATAGTGGCGGACTGGCTGCAAAGGTAGCAAAAGGGTTCTGGGCCACCAGAGTCGCCTCTGCATTTCCCCCTGCAGACAAGGGCCGCACAGGTGACCCCAGGTCGTTGAGCTGGGCCAGCTGCTGGGTCAAGGAGAGGGTACCTCCTTCTTCCACCACCACTATCACCCAGATTATCTCTGAAAGAGGGACGAGATTCAGATCAGAACCTGGTGTCGCAAAACTATACAACGATTTCCTTGACTGGAAGTAGTGCTCGTTTTTTTGGCAGGTAAAGATTAAACACAGACATACATTTTGAAGGACACGTTGGGTTTTAAAAAGTTGAACATTTGAGACAGCAATTCCTTACCTCCAAAAAAGCTCCCGGTAGCAGTCGACATCCTCCACTTGCTCTGGTAGGTTCCTGGCTGCATGGGAGACAACATATCCACGGCCAGAGTGGTCACTTGCCCTGGCTGCAGGGGGTCAACCACCACTCGCTCAGACTCACACAACCGATGGCCCTGGGTATACCTCAGGCAGCATCCAGGAGGCCAGGCCTCGTCTCCCGAGTTCATTATGTGCCATGTCTTGGTGAACCTGCCAAGCAATAAACATTGATGACCTAGCCAGATTCAACCTAGACGTGCAAGTTACAATGTCATCAATTATCGCAGAAATGCATTGTGTACCACATGCTAGCAATTTTAATAATTAGCAGTATTGATTGATAGCAACAGCTGAATGCAACTGTTCACAATGTACCCCAATTTATTTTGTAACGTGTCCTTGAGAGGTTCATGACTCATTCACTTAATTACAGTTTGCAAGAAGTAGGCATGAAGATTTTTTTACTTTGTTCCTGGGGACACGCTCTCTCCTTCTCCAATCGTCGCGTCCTTGATGAAGGTCATGGAGGGCAATTTGTTGGGGCACTCAAAGTCAAAGTAGGAGCAGACAGCAGCTTGTAGATTCCTGAAAATAGCAATAATTAACAATTAAGTTTATAGCCTACACATCCTTATCTTACAAAAATAATCCTAGATGAAAAATACACATTTCGGTAATGATTAAATAGGGTTAAGCCTTGAACCGCTCTCATTATTATCTGCAGTAGGCCTACCCAAAAAAGTGCAGTCTACAAAAACATATGTTGGACCTAATTACTGCTCACAACAGGTAACTTCCTCGCCACATTCAGTCTGTGCACGTTGAACACAGTAGTGTTACAGTGTTGCACATTAATCTAGTCATACTGCTAGCGACATTTTCCAAAGTGGCAGAAGAACGAATCGAAGCAATGGATAGTGCAAGCCGTGCGAGTAAGATTCGTTCTTCTGCTGAAATGTCGCTAGTAGTATTACTCGATTAATGTCCAACACTGTACAACTGTTAGCAGTTTAACGAGCACAAGCCAAACCTTTAATTTTTTAACGAACGTAAAAGCAACAAGTTTCCATTAACCTCCCCAGGCAGGTAAATAACCATACTTTGCTTGACATTAGGTCAGAATAGGTTTTCGGAGGAAACTCACAAACCTGAAGACCGGGTCCACATTACGTGACTGTCATAAGAGATAAGCATCAGCATTTTTATTGGCAAAGTAGCGCAACTTAAAATAACCTAACCGTGCATATTACCGAGCTTAGTCCAATTGGTAGGCAGACCGCCAGAGTTACCTAAGTCGAGATAAAACGCTCCAGCAAGCAGCCAATGTGGCATCGCACATATTTTAACATCTAATTAGTACCTGTGCACTTACTTTTTACGTCATGATATAAACTGAAGCATAACCTACATTCGATATTAACAAATATTTCTGCTTGCACCTGTGATGCATCCTCCATTTGTACCTCATTGCATCTCTTATTGCCACTAATGGGCGACACGGTGGCCGAGTGGTTAGCGCCGCAGCCTTCCACCTCTAAGGTCCCGAGTTCTATCCCCGGGTCGGACGGAGGATACTTATGTGGATAGAGTTTCGATGGGTTCTCTCCGTGTTCGCGTGGGTTTTCTCGGGGTTCTCCCGTTTCCTCCCACTATCAAAATCCATCACATTTCAGGCAAATGATTAAAGTCGGGTTTTCAAAAGATGATCCCCTAAGAGGCCCAAGGGGCCTATCATGGGGTATCCATTATTATTATTATTATTATTATTATTATTATTATTATTATTATTATTGCCACTAATAGAATGAGCATTTTTACTGGCGGCAGTGAAGCAAGGTGCATTTACGTTATGTAGGAAGGATTCACACACAAATACACGTACATGTCTGATCGCCTTATTTGCTCTGCATCTTTTCGCTAGGCTGTTTCACAAATTTGGCAGGCAAGCGAGGGGGAATTCAGTGGTGGGGCACACACTGAATCGCTGTAATCGGGAGTACATTTCCCTCCACTTGCTCCGCCAAAGTTGTGAAACAGCATATCTAGACAACATGATTCTAAACTTTGTCTTGGTAGCCACGGCTGATTGTCGTACGTACATGTCGCTTCATGAGCAACAGCCTATTCCTTTTTTTTCTTTAAACCCCTGATTATTTCCTCCGTTCCGTGCGTCCGTACCAGTTGTTCATATCCAGGAAGAACGTGGCTGCAGTCTCGTTGACGTGGTTCCCAACCACCTTCTGCAGCTGGGTGACCAAAACTTCTCTGTCTGTGGTCCCCATGCAGCTGAACTGCTGCAGCAGACCCTGGTCAATGTCGTTGTCGATCTCCATCTCCTTCCTTCCAGCCCTCCCTCCAAAAACCCCCTGCCTTCTTCTTCGCCTACCCGCCTTTCCCCCACCTTTTGCTGCCTACAAATCCAACCAACTTTTGACCCCGTCTGCCTCTGGTTGGAAAACAATTTCGGAATATGAAACCCTAGTTGAAATGACGAATCGACACCATTACGGTTTATTCCAGGAACACAAATCGCATCGCCGCTACTCAAAGCCACTCGCCGCTACCCCAATCGCCGCTTACAATCGGCGTTCAATCCCATCTACATCGCAAATCGCGCTTTACTGACTCCAAGCAATGGAGCAATGGATATCACACGGCTCGTCAATTCATAGCGCACGCATCCGTCCACTAGTACCATCCGGCCAATCAGCATATCCGTGCGCAACTTGTAGCACCGTGTAGTGACGCCATCTGATTGGTCCGTCTCACTCATTTTTCTTTCTTTCATTTTTTTTTCTAGGCAGCGCCATTTTGAGTCAGAATTTTGAAGCGGTCGGTTCGAACTTGAGTGGTTCTGAAGAACAGCTAGGGTTCCAACGAGGATTTTTTTTTTAAAGTCTGAGGTAGGCTACAATATGGGTGTGTGTGTGTGTGCCTAGGTTTCATTCGTGGCTGGGGAATATGGACGGTGGGCCGGTAGCAGGAGGGAAAGGTCGGGAATCAAAAATTCGCGAAATTTTGAACACCGGAACACAAGAACGCTATAGAGCGAGAGAACCCATTTCAATAACAACACTGGCATATCAGATGGCAAGGTTTGTGGTTAAAATAAAGTTGAAATTGAAACTTATTGAAGCATTGAACACACTTATAGGGTTCAATGCCCTCTAGTTCATGTCAAAGGCTCACCCGTTCTGAACATTCTAATTGTACCGATATTGCTTTAATTAAAAACCAGTGCTTCTGAAACAATGTTCGCCCCATTCGAACTTTAGAACTGCTCAGATAACTTTAGAACTGGCTCAATTCTGGTGGCACCCTTGTAATTCGTTCTGAAATAAGCCACGCTGCCATTGTTGCATGACCGATTGTTACCGTATTCACTTCCGCATACATTACCTTGCGATTGTCGTCCCGTGCGATGAACGTGTTGCTTGTTACGCATCTACCGACCTACTAACAAAAAGTAATAACAAGTGCAATTATTCCTAATATGTACAAAAAAAAAAAAGAGGCATGCTCCGTGTGGGTCATTTAAAAAAGAACCGGTTGCCATGAAAACGAGTGACGTAAGCCATGACGACCCAAACTTTGTTTAGATCGCGGGGATTGGTCCGAATAAGGTCCGAAAATCCTCGTAGCAGGGTCCTAAGTCCAATATTCCACCTTCCAGTGCGCGATATTCAGTTTGATCTGAGGTGCAGCTAAGGGGGTGAAAAAAACAGAAGGTTTTCATATAAGATCTCAACCTATATTTTTTCCCCCTCCGTTTCCTCCCCCCCTGTGGTGATATAGTCCTATATGATGATTGCGGTCGGACAGAGGCCTCGAATGGCCACCAGGAGTCTGGCCAGGGCTTCCAATCTGAGGAGGAGGCTCTTCCATGAAGGTGGAGACAAGGAGAACTCAAGGGTCGGCGAGCCAGGTAAGGTCACACGAATATTGCCAATTGTTCTGGAAGTCACTCTTCGATGGAACTATATATTGGTTGCTGTCGTGTCACATATATAGGTCTGGGGCGTGCTTCACATGCGCAGTGTCTGTAAATGGCGATAGTAAACAACTGGAGTTGTTGAGACACTTCTTGAGCAGATGTTGAACAGGTCATTTTACCGTGGGGGGGGAATGGAGGCAGGTGACCAGTCGGGCACTCAACCAGAGCAAAAATTAAACTGGTCCATGTTGCGTTGTGTTGCTTTGTTGGATCAGGTGTGAGCACCACCTGGTCCATCCTGTTAATTAGCATGTGCATAATTGTATAGTATTCTCTGACATTTTCTAAAAAAAATACAAGTCCCATGAATACATTTCACAGCCATTTGTGCCACTTTTCTTTTCAATGTCTTTGGCCGGTTTCAATTATTGAAATCCTCCGATCAATTATTTCACGGTTGCAGCCCCTAAAAAGCCCATGCCTGAACCGAGCCAGCCACCTTCTTCCGCGGACGTCAGCAGGTGCGAGATAATCATCCTGCAGTCGGCGACCAATGGCGAGGTGACGGCCGAGCTGAAGCCGGTGGTGGAGGAGGCGCCTCCGACGGAGAAGAAACCCGTCGTCGTTGTGGCCTCCAGCAGCAGCAGCAGCGGGGTACCTCAGCGCCCAGTACGGCAGCTGAGAGTGATCAGCCAGAAGGTGGGCATCAACTGGAAGGAGGAGATGGCCAAGCCGAAGAACAGGCGCTACGTCAGCAAGAACTACCAATGGGAAGATGTGGAAGATGAGGAGGAGGAGGAGGAGGAGGAGGAGGAAGAAGAGGATGAGGATGTTGATTCGGAAGAGTTCAGCCAGTACACAGACAGGACTGACACGACCAGAGACGACGATGAGGAGGAAATAGCGACACCATCAGTAGTTGGTCAGCAGCAGAAGGAGGAGAAGAAACCGGAGGAACAGTCGGAACAAGTGACTAGCGAAGTGGAGAGCACATCAGAAGAGGACCCGACGGAGCACGTGTCTATGCAGCAGCCCAACTTGATGTGGCTGCTCGATTTCAACCTGGACGATCACTTCAAGGCCGGTGGTGTCCCAGTGGTCAGCATGGAAGATTCCCCTGATAGTGGTTCCAACCCCGACGCACCGACCCAGATGCTCGTTTCCGATGACAACAAGAGGAAGTACAGCACGGTGACCACCATCCCTGCCTACAAGAACATGCGGGATCTGGTGTCCCTCAAGGTGAAGTGCACCAGCATCCCGACCCCTATCAACAACTACACGCCCCAGGGACAAATGCAGCAGCAGCAGCGGGTCGGGAACACCACGGGCAAGCTGCCCCTGACGCAGCTGCAGTCCGGGACGGCGACCGTGATTCAGCGAAAGCCGGCTGCTCCGGCCGTCGGATGCTGCTCGGATTCCGCGCATCCGACTGATCCGAGGCCCAAGAAACCGCCGTACACCTACACCGAACTGATAGAGCAAGCGCTTAAGGAGAAAGGGGAACTGACTGTTTCCTCAATTTACCAGTGGATCTCGTGAGTACATTTTTTTTTTTTCTTCTTCTTCTTCTTCTTCTGTTACATCTTTTAAACTCTGCCAGAAAATTTAACTGTCAAGTTTATTTCCGGAATTATCACCGGAGACGGCTATAAAAAGTCATCACTGTTCCTGCTGGGTGAGGGGGAGNGGGGATGAAAATGGGCGAGGGGTTTCGCCTGGCACAACACACGACCATGTCCACATTGGCCCACCCACACCTGCATGCAGTCATCCCCCCCTTTAAAAAAAACCCGCTCCCCCAGGCGCTACCTTCAATTTGTAATGGTCTGTGGACACGACACACGTGCTCTATCATTGCACCGGTCAGGACAGATCGTCGAACAATGGCGAAACAATAAAAAAAAATCAGTGCCCTTTATGTACAGGTTATGGAGCATCGATCAAAGTTGCGTAGACGGACCTGATGAAAGCTGGGGGTTGGGCTGGAGGGTGCTAATTTCTTTGCGTTTATTGACGGACAAGTCCCTCGACCTCTACCGTGTATGTGTATATAGGGAAGTGATTGTTCGGCTTTCCGCATCGAGTGAGTCACGCCAGCAGGTGGATGATGGTGCCAGGAACAGTGGGCACCACTTTTTTGGGGGGGAAGGAAAGGATGGGGTCTAGCTAGGCCGGGGAGAAGGGGAAGACCGGAATTATCAGGAGGAGCCGGCTCTTAGCACAGATTACTCACCTGCGCAATCAACGTGTTATGTCGGGCAATACACCCGTAATTTTTTAAAGGATGAGATTCCCACGGATTTGTGTAAACTGTATGGGCAGGGAGGGATGCTGGCAGATGGCACACGTCGTTATGTCAACTGACGGTCGTAATATATGTGGGCAGGAATCGGGTGACCCCCGTCTCCCCGGGGCGGGGGCGATTAGGGTTAACCGGGATGTGAATATTTTATGCATGGGAGAGGGGACAGGTGTGAACGAAGGGGCGGAAAAAGTGATGGCAGGTCATCATGTGATTGTGGACGAGCGCTGTCGTTTGCCGCATTGTGTGGCAGGCCGGGTTGAATGATAAATAAAGTCAGGAGCTGCAGCATGCAGATGCGAGGTCTTTAAGATACTCGTACTGTACCTTATTGTATGTCAATGTCAAAGTGGAGACGGAATGCAGCAACTTCCCTACCTCACTGGTGGCCCCTGCCACGCAGGCAGCCCGTCAAACAGAGGAGGCTCATTGGTCACCTAGCTGCCAGGATGAGCTTTCTCCTGTGACTTTTCATACTATATGCTTACTTACTCAACCGGCCCAGGGGCGATAAAGCACCTTGACCACATTAACAACAACGACGAACCTTACCATTGATCAATCACTCTCTTATGGAAAAAAAAACTGCACCGGGGTTAGTCCCTGAAAATTGGAGGTCCCTTCTTTCTTTTCTACATTCAATGAGTTTGTTAGCACACACCACAAAATCACAGAAAATTGAAAACGTGTAATTATAATAACAGTGCAGTACTTCTCATGTTTTCAGGAATGAGTGTTTTTGAGAGAACTGCCTTTGTGCCATCATACCTATGGTTTTAGTTATTCTCTACGCCTTTGCCCACAGGGACCACTTCCCTTACTACCAGGCCAATGATGACCGGTGGAAAAATTCCGTGCGGCACAACCTGTCCATCAATCCCCACTTCAAGAAGGCAGGCAAGGCAAGGCAGGGTTCCGGCCACTTTTGGACTGTTGCCGCACTCGAGGAGAGGGGCAAGGGCCTTTGGGTAACTATCAATTCCACAGCATAACCTTGCACCTAATAAAGGGCTGAACTGCAAAATGGTGTGGAGGGATCAGAGATCAGAAACAGGAGTTAAATCAGGAATTAAATGGGCGATTAATGTGTGATGACAGGAAAAGGAACAGGAAAGAAGAAAGGCTTCAGTTAGCAGTGTACAGAGCACGGTACAGAGTCTAGAAAATTGATGTATACACTAAAGCAGAGTGCAATGTCTTTTTGCACAGAGCATGATTCTGTCGACATTTAATTTGAAATCGCCTTTATATTGAAACTATTTCTCTTTGCAAAAAGATCCTGAACCATTCTTCCTTATTCGCGGCTGAAATTCTGACATAGGGAACCCTGAAATTCTGCAAAGTTTCTGTTTCATCCAGAATCCATTGTATTGAGGCTTGCACAGTATAATGAAAATGGTGGGACAGATTGAAGGAGTCCAATAAAATAAGCAGTGCCAATGACAGGTCACAATGTACAAATATAGCTAAAGTTTTCCCTTCTGCATTGCCATGTTTTCATCTTGAAACATGGAGCAGCACAAGAGACGTCAGATGCTGGAAGAATTTGCTCGAACCCAGCTACACGTGAACTGCAAGTGTCCCCTGAAGATGACTCATGAACAAGCGGCAGCAGCCATGGCACAGCCAGCCAGCAAGAATTGCGAGCGACAACAGAACCACTACGGCAGTAACTTTCTCCTGGCGGATCGCTCATCCTGCCTCTGCCGGAGAAATGACTTTGAAATGGCAATGGCCAGGGAGGACGCTGAGGCCGTGGCCAGCATTGTTGGCACGGAAGATTCCGTCGGCGAGCATCAGGAACTGTACCAGGTCATTCAGCAGCCTGACGGCACCCACCACCTGGTGCTGGCCCCTGGTCCCCAGTCCCCTATGCCCACCCCGCTGGTGCCAGTGTCCACCTACACTGGGGATATCATCCTGGAACAACAACAAGGAGGCAGGACTGGTGAGGAGAACAAAGAGAATCATCAGGATAGTGCCACTTTCCTGCCTCTGCTTGGGATGACTGCCTTTACGCCATTGCAAGTGCATGTGAGTGTAGAGTTGTGGAAGGAAGAGTTTTTTTCCCCCCCAGGTTTCATGGTATTATTGAGAACATCCTTGATATGAATGAATGGATAGGCCCACTGATAATTCTCATTATATTAGTGTCAGGTCTAATGAATTAATGACACTTGAAGCTTGCACTGTGAAGGAACTACAATTAAATGCCACCAGATAACAAGTGCCCAACTCGAATGGGAAAAATGGTTGGGGTGCAAGAAAAAAAATAAATGGTCATTTTAACCCTGGAACCGTGAACGTGCCTGAAAGTTAGGACACCATCCACATTGTAATTTTTATTAATTTTTATAGCATTTTTTCAATGTATTGACTATATATATGCAATCATTCATTGAACAATGGCTAAAATGATCGCTAATTCAAAATAAACATGCACTTCCTGTTATATACTTTTTTAAAAAATGTTCATGTAATTGTCATTTTAATTCCTTTGGGGTCGTAAAAGACCCCCCGTCACGGTTCAGGGGTTAAAAATATCATAACTACACATGCAGAAGTACTTTTCATACGGCATTATTATGACAGGGTCGCTGAGCTTCACCACAAAAGATCACTGATATAGCCATTGCTTGTTTTTAAGCGTTATTGCTCATAGAGTAGCTGCTACATTTTGAATGGCACCCTTGGAACCAAGCTTGTTGACATAAAGTAGGGTTGCTAAGCAACCCGGATTGGTAACACTGTCTCTATCAACCAAAGAGAGAAGAAGCCAGTTCCGGAACACTGTTCAGCTCATAATGTGCTGCGTAAGTAGCTCTGCAATCGAAGCTTTAAATTCTTGTCGACTACAAAACTCAGCCTTCAGGCATCTTATCCACACATTATTTTGTGGGTAACAATATATTGGCAATGGAAGAAACTTGGTAACCTAGCAAACTGATTTCAATATGGTTGAACATTGAAATCAGTTTGATTGTTATGTGTGCATAGGTGTACTGTAACAAAACAAAAAAACAAAGGGGAACTACATTTGGTACATTGGTATATTTTTTAGGAGCACGTGAAAGTGCAGTGATTCATGACGGTCATTACATTAGGAAGTCATGTGCAGTAAGGTACTCAAATATTAATTTTCTAATAAGTTATATCTTGTGTCTTGGGCCCTTTGTTGCCTCATGCAACAAAAGGACACTGTTTACTCCTATTGTTGCATGGAAATTGATATGTGGGAGATTCCAGAATATTGCATTCTCGAATGTCTTATGACTGGAAAAGACATCAAACCAACTTGTGGCAGATTGACAACGTTGTTGATTTCCCCCCCCCCAAAAAAAAAGAGAATAATAACCCACTTCTAAAAATGATGCAAGTTTCTGAAATCAAAGAATCAACAAATCAGCACAAAAGCTGTTGCCAAATAATTCTAAGCCTGAGACATGAATAAGCACAGCTAAAGATTTGAACTCACCAAATTCCTCTCTGGGATCGGACACCACCAAACAGTCTGGCTGCAACATTCCGTCTGATCTTGTCAACATGTGAATGACTACTGGATATTACCACCGGAGCTTGTTGACGTTTAATCACAACAAACTTTCACACTTGCAGAAAACAGTGTAAACAGTGCCTTGTTTTGTGTTGTTTGGGAGAGAACTGCATGTGACAATATGTTAGAACTGGTTGAGGAACTTAAATTAGTTGTGCATTTTCATTCGCAAGATGATCTTTATGCATTAATCATTGCATGCGATTACATGACATGCGATGAAAATCAATCTGATGGGATGCACATGGCTTTTTGCACCCAGCTGCGCAATAATATTCTGCAGTGGGTATTATCAAGAGCTAATGGTATTATTATGAAGCAGAAAGTTATTCTGCCTTTGCAAACTTTTACTGACGTCTCAAAGTTCCCCTCTTGTTTCCTATTTTCCTCTCAAATGAAGGGAATGAATGACGGTTCGGAGGTTGTTCAGGGCGCAGAAGGAGTGATTGATGACCAGATGGTGGATTATGTGGATTGGATCCAAGTTGAGAATGTGGAGTCTCTCGAGCACATGTACCCCACCCTGAGCGAGGAAGTCGTAGGAAATCTTGAGCAGCTGTCGTCTCAGTTCCTGACGTCCACCCCAAACCCAATGCAGCAAGGAGCCCGATTGGTGGCCGTGGGTGAAGGATCAGGAGCCAACAATGACGTCACCTTGGAGGGCCAAGACCTCTCCCTCGACTTGCAGTCTCTCCCACTGAACTTCTGCCACATGGTTCCATCCACTGTTATGCCCACTGAGGAAGGTAAGCCATACCCCATTTTATAATCCCTTAGGTGCCTTGGTTCCGTACAGTAACCCTTATTTCCCCCCCCTTTTATTTTCAGTTCAATTTCAGTTTTTATTACGCTTCCTTGAGTTGCTTTCTGCTAATTAGTGACCTTAGAACTGAGTGCTGAGCTTGGCCATTCCCACCCTGATTGCAACCTGAGTTTTTGGTATGTGCAATGCCACCCGAAAAATTCATTTTGCTATATTTTGTAATGAAGCACATTTCACTTGATGCCTCAAAGCAAGTTCAAGTTTGACAAAACACATGGATTCCATGATGCAGAAAAACCCCTTGCAGCCACTCCATAACAACCCTTGTCGCTAACCACCTTGGACCTAATGATCATTCTCCATGTAGCCCATCCCTGACCCTTCACTTTCCTCTCTTTCCCAATCCCGCACCACAACCAACGACAGACTTCCTTACCATGGGATTCGATCACCAACTTTTCGAAGACTCTAAGATACTCTGGGACCTGGACTCAACCAATTTTTCAGCCGAGGTGCTGCCCATGGAGGTAGCGCCTGGAAAGGAGGGAGCAGGAGCAGCAGCAGCCAGCAGCTCTGGCGTTGCGTCCGCCAAGGAAGTGCCTTCCAAGGTGAAGCTTGAGATGGAGGATGGATCAACCACCCTCATGCTGGATGGGGTGGAAGTGCTGCCTGCCGACACCATGGACTTGTCGTACATGCTGCCATCTGACTTGACCTTGGTTGACGGGGACCAGATTGTGCTGCAGTTTTCACAAGATGGATCTCAACTGGTGTCCATAGCAGAAGGGATGAAACAGGAAGTGGCAGGCTCGCAGGAGAACAATGCCAGTGGCAACTAGCAAGCGGAACCCAGAACAATAGAGGCCAAAAGCACTGAGTCCCTCTGGACATTACAAAATGGCAGGAGGGACAGCAGTGACAAGTAGAAGCCATGCTCCTACCACACCTGTCATCAAAAGTTGTGTTGTGTTGAAGTGGGAAGTGTGTCCGTTGCTTTCCTTCTTTCCGTTGTTATTGTTTTCCCTTGGATTTAAACTTGTGTGCACGCGAATGGTGTGCTCTGCTTCGTAACCCTGGCAACCCCCTTGAATCATGATTATTGCAAGCAGAACCATTATGAAGGGGGTGATGTTTCAGATGCCAAGGTTTCTTGAGCAAAAGTGGACAAAAAAGTTAACATGGAATTTGAGAGAAGTTTGTCTGATTAATACGGCACATTTGCCTCTTTGTCAGTCCGTTCGTACCCCCCCGTTTGGAAGAGATATCAAAATTTGAACGACCCTTGCACTGTATTCATGTCAAACTTTTTTCTTTCATTATATTTCATACAAAAGTACAGACAATTGTGTCTCTCCCGTCACTCAGATTCCAATTGTCTCTCCCCTCCCCCCCCCTTTAAAATTACACCATTTTGTAGCGCTAAGGTAATTTCATGCCATTACAATGCTATCCTTAACTAGTCACTTCTCAAGACTATTTCAAATGGGTATAAACATATTTGACAAAATATCATGCTCAGTGGGTTATATCATGTAGTAGATTAGTTTTTGCATAGAGCAATTTTATCTTTTTAAGCTGGCCTTGTCAAATATTGTTATTGTGTTTTTTAAAATTGTTTTCATGATTCAAACACAGAGCCACGTACAAAGTCTCCCAATTAACTTTTCCTTGCCTGTACAAATTTTCTCAATAGCAGTGAAGCCACTGAAGCAATTATGCAAAAGGGTTTAGACAACGATCATTATGTCTAATTTCAACAAGTCACTCCGATGCATTTAAGTGCGGCAAAAATGGGTTCCTTGTTCAACTTTGAATCCGTTGGTAGCTGAATCATTGCTCCAAAATCTCGGGTGAAGTATTAATAGCAGTGTGAAAAAGATAAACTTTGGAAAAAAAAAAAATGGTGTGATTGTTGAGTGAAAAGTCTATTTTATTCTTCTGGACTCTTGTGTGTGACCTACAAAAAAAAAACCCTTCCAATCAATCCAGTTTGTTCAAGGGTATATACCATGCCAAAAATGCTTTTTTGAACAGTGAAGTGACATGTATATTTCAATATGTTCAAATAAAAATAAATAAATGTGAAGTGGTAAATTATGCATTATCACCATAAGTTAAACGGATTTAATTTTTTAAAACAAATTTTATTCTCAACACAAGTTCTGCACAAAAGTGGCGATAAGTAATTAATAATTTGTTCCTTCTTGGGGCAGAGCGGTGGGGGAGGGAATGGAAATAGCTGAGAAGATATCCACAAAATGTAACAAGTCCGGGGGGTTAGGTCAAGTTGAAGAGTATGTGCAGTTTTTTTTTTTCCCCCACGCAGTAGAACACACACAAAAAAAAGTCTTTTGTTTTAATATCCTCTCCAATTCACAAGCTAAGTACACTACAACTCACTTGTAACAGAAATGATGGGGGGTGGTGGGAATAAGTGAGAAGAAACACACTCCACATCTACCTCCCGCCTGCTCCCTGGTCGTTCCCAGCGGGACTGCTGCTCAGGAAGACCAAAAGCAAGATGGGCACAATGTACATCCACTGGAAAAGGGGAGAAAGAGAGAGAGAAAAAAAAATAGAGATACACCTTGTGGTCATAACACGAAGCAGAATGTATCAGTAAGCAAAGCACGAGAAGCTCCCATTCCCATGGCACTAACAAGACACACGTAACATAAGATATACTCTTCATAATAAAAACATCCTTAAAAGACTTTCCACCAATAAATATATGAGATTTAATATTTAACATGGGAATGTACTATAGTCGTCAAAAAGATGAAGACAGACAGGGAAAGAGCAATCAAGGTCACTTCATATTTGGTGGTATCTGTTCCGACGCTACTGTACAGTATGTTTGCTGCTGTACATTTGTTGCGGAAAAGACATCACCCGGAGTGAACTCCTGCCCAAGTTTGTCTTCATCTTTTTGACTGCTATATGTACGAGAGTATGGCACTTTCAGATCCCAACAACATAATACTGTGCAGAAATGAGCAAGCGAGGCGAGCAAAAAGGCAACAAAACAGGAACGATATTAATTCCCGAATCCAAAGAGCAAGTACTGAATGCCTACAAAAAGCAGGCAAAATCCCAAGTACTTGATCATGCCTAGGAGGGTACTTAGGAACTGTGTTAGGAGGCTTACGTATTTGGCCAGGAATGATCGGTTGTCTTTGGTTTCGCCCCTTTCTTTCGCCAGACGTTCTTGCTCCAGTTTTTGGATGTAACTGGCCGTGTCAGGGCTGGGGGAAAAAACAAATGGTAAGAAGCTGCTTGATAAAATGCATTCATTATTGTTCAGCGCTACATACACAGGTCCCGGTTCCATCTGCTGCACCAGAACAGTGGTGTTGAATCTCTGCAGATCTGCGTCCCGAAGTGGGAATATTTCTGTCGGAGGCATAGCCACGGGGTTGAGGGTCACGCTGATCACATTTCCTACGTGGTCGAGGTTCACCGTTATGTAGTCGGACAGCCGGGACTCGTACAGCGAATGCTGGAAACATCAGCTCGTTAAAGTCAACGTCTATTGCGTTAAGTTGGTATTGCCAGTCGGTACATACATGATCGCGGGGTTAGAATTACAAGGTTGTAACTACATAGGATTTTCATTGCGGTTACAACCTTGTAATTCTCACCCTGCGATACGTGTTGTTGGAGTACACAATTGCAAACCAGGTCAATTCTGAATTATAATAATTAATATGCCTCCTTTTTTGCTCACGGCTACTGCTACTGTTACACGAGATCATACCCCTTTGAGGAAGGTTAGGAACGTCGACTCCGCGCCATCCGTGTTCTTGCATACAGTCTGCACTCTGTACAGCCCATCCTTCTGTATCAGCACCTACAAAGGACACACACCACTATTATTATGAATATGATTATTATGCTGATCGTACTTTGAGCTTCCGCCTTTCCTCCTCGGTGAGTGGGTTCTGCGTAATGGAAGTGAGTCCGGCTGCCACGCTCCTTATGTGGACCGTCCCTCTCAAGGTGAACTCAGGGTCCGGATGAGTGTCCAAAGCATGGTTGAGCGTAAGGGTTAGATGCTTATCGTAATCAAATTCCATCTGGAATATGATGCGGGTTTAGAGCCCAGTACTTTCAACAAACCCAATTGTACTTACTCCTAGTGCTATGCTGAGTAGACAAACGAGTATGTGAAGCCACTGGACCATCATTTTTTGGTTATTATTTTTTCAATATTTTTTTTTTTCAAGACTAGAGAGGCAGGTCACCAGATTTTTGTTCTGCAGTTGTGGACAAATAATGTTCAATAGTGCAATCGATCCAGTGCTGACGAAACAGAAAACGATACCAAATAATTTGCGGATACCATCGACGATCAAAGATGGCGGCAGATTTTCGAACGTGAGTTTTCTTCTGTTTGCAATATTATTATTATTATTTTTTTAAAAATATTTAAACTGTTAGCACCTCCTGATGAAGGCCTCACAACTATTTGGGGGTATTGTACTGATGAGGATGCCATGATAATAACAACCGGTTGCTATGACAACCGAACATGGACAAACAAACAAGCAGACATACATACACACAACTTTGCCTTTTTTTTATAATAATGGGTGACACTTTTTTTTGTATTATACAGGAACATTGTGCGTTTGGATGATCTGTTCTTTGCGGTGGCCAAGGAGCATCCGGAACGGCATTGTGTCACTTTTGATGATTATGCAACGGCATCGAAATGCACGTACAAGGAGATGACGAGCGCTGTCGAAAGGGTGAAGGCGGCTTTGCAGAAGCTGGCCGCAGAAGGGGAGACAATTGGAATTGCGGTTGAAGCGTCGCTTGTTTTTCCTGCGGTGATTCTTGGGTAATTTTATTGGCACGCTTCATATATGATGTGTAATAATTGCGCTGCTTTTTTTAATGTTGTAGCGTACTTGCTGCGAGGATGTCGTTTGCGTACCTGAACAGTGAGAGGTTTGTGAAGAAATGTGGCGTCAGGTTCTGCTTCAAGAGCGAGGATTCGCTGCTGCCTTTCGGAACGACAGTGGTACAGAAATTGATGTTGATGAATACGGAGTTGGAATTGGTGAAGTTGAATGAATGTGGGGAAGTCGCGGACTGTCATGTGGAAATTGCTTATGTTATGCATACTTCTGGGACTACAGGAGAGCCCAAAGTAGTGCGAGTTCCACACAGCTGCATCGTACCCAACGTAATTAACTTGAGGTACGCTCATAACATTTTATTGCCTAATAAGTCAAGGCCTATTAGTGTAATGCGAAGAGATTTTCATCTAACCGCATGCATTTTAGTAGATTTGATTAGATGTGACTATAGCACATTAATATGACGATTGTATTTCAGAAAAACTTTTGATGTCCGGCAAACAGACACTGTGTTCATGTCGTCTCCGCCAACATTTGATCCATCAGTGGTCGACATTTTTATGGCTCTGTCCACTGGGGCCATGCTGTTACTAGTCCCGGAGAGTCGTAAGTGTCAGCCTGCGGTACTGTGTGAATTGCTGTTCTGCAGGAACAAAACCAGCGTGATTCAAGCTACTCCAACTTTGTTGTGTCGATTTGGCAACAAGTTGCTCAAGAGCACTGTACTCGCAGCCGAATCGCCACTAAGAATATTGGCACTTGGGGGAGAAAAGTGTCAGCGAGTGGAGACTCTGCGGAGTTGGAAGGCGGATGGAAATCACACACGAATTTTCAACCTGTACGGCATAACCGAAGTGTCATGTTGGGCTACAGTTGCGGAAGTCAATTTTTCACAAGCTTGCGGGGATGTTCCATTGGGAAAGCCTTTGAAAGACACTCTAGTTGAAGTTAGGAAAGTGACCGAATGGGAACTGAAGGCAGAGGAAGGTGTCATGTTTGTTGGTTAGTTTGCAGTACTTGTGCTATGAAAATGTTATGTGCCTGAATTAAAATATTTGCTGTCATTTCAGGAAGCAAGACAAGGAAATGTCAAATTGATGATGAGGTGCTGGACAATTCATCAGAGCTAAAAATGAGGTGCACTGGAGATATTGTGAGAGCAGAGGGTTCAGACATGTACTACGTGAGTCGTGTGGATGACATTGTAAAGCGGCATGGGAAGAAAGTGCACTTGGCCATGCTGGAAGATGAGGCTTGTCGACTCTTGGGTGACTCCGTCCAGTGTGCGGCCTGCTTCTGTCCTGAAACGCAACGTCTGGGTCTGTTCCTCGTCGGAAAGTGTCAGTTTGAGAGAAGCAAGTTGCATGTTCCAAGTGCGTTAATTCCTGACTATGTTATGCAGATAGATTCAGTGCCGATGACTCAGCATGGAAAAGTCGATAGGAAAACGTTAGCTAAAATGATGGTAAATGATTTGGAAAAGACATACATACCACTAAGTAGAGATGAAATTATAAATATAATCAGTGAGGTGTGGTGCAACTGGATCAATGATACTCCTAGGACAGACCATAATTTTTGCATTCACGGTGGTGATTCTTTGAAAGCTGTCCATTTTTGCAGTGACGTAGAGCAGCGTCTGGGATTCAACTTGTGCCAACTGTTAGACAAGGTGTTGCACTGCACATATAATATTGTGTGTGATTATGTTTGCGAGAGTGCACTACAATTGGAGGTGGAAGCGGTGGCTCCAAAGCGACTCAAACTGAGTGAGAAACGAGTGCAAGTGTCTGGTTCCACAGGTCAGATAAGTTGGGTTTGTCGAGGCAGGACATCAGGTCAAGTGCCTGCAACAACTGGTGTTTGGACACTACAATTATTGTGGAGTTATGACACAGGAAAATGTGTCGATTCTTCTCCTCTTGTCATCAAAATGAATGAGTAAGTCTGCCAGCACATACAATAACATGAATATTATCATGTAAATAGTGTGAGCTCAGTTTTATTGTTGTTACCAAATTGCTTTGTGATGGAAGCTTTTGATTGACACCACTCTTGTGATGGATTGATTGACTCGTTATTTTTTCAGTGGAACTAGTCGAGTGGTTGTGGGATCGCACTCACACAAAGTGTTCTGCATTGATGTGGACTCGGGAAAGGAAGTGTGGTGCATGGAACTTGGAGACAGGGTCGAGTCATCGCCTTGTGGTTCGCCATGTGGTGCATTCATATACATAGGTATGCGCTAGTTCTCTCGCTGATCAGTAATAGAATATAACGTACATCATATAATTTTAAAAAAATTACCAGTTGCTAATAGTTTTATTTCCAGGACCGAATTTGCAATGAATAGTTTTTAAGACCTGTTTATACCAAAATTTAAGTCCGCTTATTTTCCAGGTTGCTATGATCATTGCCTGTACTGCCTGTCACTCAATTCGGGTGAAATAAAATGGTTGTTCAGAACTGAAGGTGAAGTCAAAAGTACACCGTCGTCAGCTTTCCTGTCAGTGCAGACCATTGTTGTCTTTGGGAGTCATGACCATCACTTGTACTGCGTTGATGGCGAGGTAAGCATGTTGGATGCAGAATGAGATCGATGTGACGTGAACATATTTCAGAACGGATGTCTGATCTGGAGGCGTAAAGTTGGGAACGGAAGTGTCTTCAGCTCTCCATTGATTGATGGAGACTCAGTGTTCGCCTGCACTTTGGATGGAATATGCGGAGCTTTTGACATTCAATCTGGAGATATGAAATGGACCGCCAGAATTGGCAAGCCCATCTTCTCCTCCCCGTCGTCGTGTGAGGCTGGTGTGCTCTTTGGATGTGTTGATGGCAACCTGTACTGTTACTCAAGGACGGGAGAGAAGTTGTGGCAGTTTGATGTTTCTGCACCTATATTCTCATCGCCTTGCATAACAAACCATGGGATTCTTATCGGATCACATAAACCGGGCCTTCATTGTCTGGATCAGTCGGGACATTGTCTGTGGGAAGTTAAGATGTCCGCCGCTGTGTATGGTGTTCCGTTTGCATTTTCTGCTTCAAGCAAGTTGCATGTAGCGTCTTGTACCAGCAACGGTTATCTTCAAATTCACTCCCTGAAAGACGTAGAATTAGAGGCGCAGTATAAGTTTCCAGGCGAAGTGTTCTCATCCCCAGTTGTGTTTGGCGATAAACTCATTGTTGGCTGCAGGGACAACAATCTGTACTGCATGAGTTGGACTAATAAGCCTGAATCTAAATAAAACCAAACCAGATGTGATTTTATTAATACCAATAGCAGTTGCTTCAATTTCATGAAAATACCACCTGAGCTGACATGTCCTTCATGAACACATGACAGATTACTTTCTGCACCACCTAATTGTGTACACAGGGAGGGGCTTTGCACGTTTACAAATGACTGGAGCAAGTAATACATCACATATTTTACCATATGACAAATTGTGGGAAAAGTAGGCCGTGTACTGTACACAACAAGGCACAGCAACTCCTCCCCATGGCCCAAAAGTAAACAAATTTGGTAATTGCCATTGATTCCGCTCTATTTAGCGTCTCTTACAGACAGGTACTGTGTGCACAACATGGAATATCGTAAAATATACTCGTGAGATTTTACGCAAGATATTGAGCCCACACACTAACCTTGCTCTTCCGATGCTTCCGATGTACTCTTCATTTTCACTGAATATCTGTATCGACATGAAATAATTATTATTTTATTTATTTATTTAATGTTACCGGCTGTGATAGGCGGGTGGAACGCCACCGTTACATGAAATTATTATTAAACTGCCCATCGCAAGTCGCACAACATTTTAACGGCTGGTTAATGAAACCATGTAAATCGAGTAATTGCACCTGTGTACCATACCTATGTACCGCTATGTACCATATCAAATGCCCCGCCCTTTTTTCAAAAAAATAAAAAAAACAGGCGAGGCACCATTTCACATTATTTCCAACCCTGACTTTAAACGGCTTTTAAACTTTTGATTTTTTAAAAAAATGGCGCTAAATATGAATGGTGGTTAGTTTGCTGTTAGGATCTTTTTTTTTTTTTTTGGGATTGTGTCTTATCATGTGTGTGTGTGTGGGTGTGTGTGGATGTGTGGACGTGTTTGGTGTTGGCGGAGGAGAGGAGGCAGCTAGTGGCAGTGGGGAGAGAAAAGGGGAGCATCATCAGTCGGGAGTTTGATTGCGTGCAGGGAGGGTGTCTCTTGTTTGCCATCTCAAAAAAACCATTTTATTGTGTACCCACTGTACCCGTGTGTGTGTGGACCAACCACAAGGATGTGACTGTAGGGGTTGTCCTGAGGGAAGAAGAAGGTAACGGTCACACTTTTTTTTTTTTTTTAGGGGGGTGGGCCATATTATGTCCGGGTTTCAAGTTCGGGCCTATCCTGACAGTGCCCTTGAATTTTGAGGAGGGGGATTGTTTAGTGGTTTAGTATATATGGTACAGGTGAATGACGTCATTTGGATTTAACCGATCGTTTAATTATAAACCGTCGGTCAACAAACTGGCTGTTGACCTTTTGACCCAGGATGTAAGGGTAAGGGGATATCAGTGTACTATACTACTATAACTGGTCATTAATTAATGGCAGTAAAATAAAATGCATCAGACAATGTAAATGGTCAGTACGCAGGCCAGTAATTTTTTTGCTAAAGCTTGTAAGCATCTGCACAAAGGATATTTCATATTTCCATGACTTATTAATTAAAATTGGGGTAAAATACTGACTTGCAATGCTGTGCACTTCATTGTACGGTTTATTACAGTCACATGTAAGTGACCGGTACAAAGGCATATCGGTCGTAGTTTGCAATTGGAAATGACCAAAATTTTGTGCCCAAACATGCATCCAGCGAAAGCTTAATTTTTCTAGATTGAACGGTGAACGCTGCACAAATTTTTAATAAACGTACAAAGGCTCAGTCGTACAATATAGGAAATTGCAAATAATTTTAGCCTAAACTTGCATCTGGTGTAGACCCAATGTGCACAAACACTGTACAATTTTTAATAATAATTTTTAATAATAATTTTTAATAAATGGTTCCTGCTGATAGACCCAATTTTTGGATTCCTGTTTATATAGTCTGGCTTTGTAGATTATCTCATGTTAAGTAGACCGTGATGCAATGTACAAGCGGCCAGCTCACCTCCTATAGTCTTAAGGGTTTTTTTTTGTGATATGGATGTAGGACAAATGTCGCAATTTGCAGGATCCTTAATTGAAGGAGAAATTATTATGGGGGTCCAAGGACCTGTATTAATGGATTTAAGTTGAAGGAAGTACAACAAAAAAAAACCATGTTTGCATGACCAAAGTTTGCTTTTCTTGCTGCTCAGCCCTTGACTGATGGCATGTGAAGTCCAAAGGCCCTTTTTAAGCCTGGCATGAATAATGGAAGGCGCCCGGTTAGTAAGTCATTAATGTAGCTACTTCCATGTCTTGAATTGACGAGTGACATATGAGGAAAGCAATGAATATATGTTACCATTTGCATTGATCAAGAAAAAGGCTTGTATTGAATTCTAAACCATGCGTTCGCTTTGCAGGTGTACCGCGCACACGGTTCATGATTTTCCTTCAAGTTTTAATTTTTATTGGCCTGAACTATGGCTAGTATTCGTGCCAGCTGCTTGTAACGTGAAATGGGTGGTCTCAATATCAATGGAAGGAAATATGATCTATTGCCTTTTCATGCAAGGACCTATCCCACTGTCCAATTAGATGTTAAAGTTGTTATTGATTAGGTTAGACATGTCGAGTGGGTGTAGTGGAGTTCATCGGTGTCTATTGATGTGGGCACACTTCATGCCGAATGTATGAAGTACTTAAAGGCAAACCTGTCGGGTGTAATAACTGCAAGATTTTCATACAGTACGTTGAGTACTGGCTCTTGTTGAACGTTATGCAGACTTGTAATTGCTGGAGTGCAGCATTACTGATCTGTAATATCCTATTGTACAGTATGAAATGTATAAGTACATGAAAGGCTAATAATAATTGTAAGATTTTTATACAGTATGTTACGTACTGGCTCCTGTGAAATTTTCACGTTTAACGTTATGTAGAATTTTGTAACTACTGCATGGCTTGTGGCATGTAAAGAAAAGATTTATCTGTAGTATCCTAATGTGCAGTACAGCTAGTAATTTTCCACAAAATTTATTACACACTTGTTGCTTATATCTGATGGTTACAGCTGCACGAGACTGAGCTATTACGACTGTACATGTGTTTTTTTGTACATGGCCATAATGTCAGACCTAGTTTGCTTTTACACTATGAACTTGTAGATTCTTTTTTTCATTTTTTTTAAGGATGCAAGGTTAGTGTGTGCCCCATTTTCCCCTGAGGATAACAAAGAGAGGGAATTCCCCTCTTGTCAGCAGCTGTGTGGGAGTTAAAAGAATTACAACCCTTTTGACCCCTGAAGTTACTTTGTAATTAGTTCGGAGAAAGGGCCAGTGTAACCTGAGATTTTCCGAGAAAAAACCGTCAAAGAGAGTTAAGGTTTCAAGACGATCAATTTTTTACTAAGCTCTCAGTGTTGTTGTCGTATCGATGATGCATAGTGTGAGGAAGTGGAAAATGTTTCGCTGTCTACACGACCGTGACGTGAGACGTCAACAATATGTCATCAAAAACGACCTTGCTCTTTTTTTTTAAAAAAAAAGCTGATTAGGACGGGGCAAATATAGAGTCCGCGGTTCAAGAGGAATATTGTTGTTTCGAAAGACAGTTGATCGGTTACGATTAACGATGTGGCTTCCACCACCGCAGGCCGCAGGTGTAGAAAAAAATGCCAGCGAAGTTTTTTTTCTAGTCTTTCGCGAGTGACCAACGAGTGTTAATGTGGTGTTGTCATTTTTTTCCCGATTGGCAGATGTGCTACCAGCATGTCGGAGAGTACGGAGCAGCAATGTGCCACGTATGTGTTTCCCAAGAGTTTTCTGTCCAGTGCGAGCCAATCGACAGCGTCGTCGATGGAGGGGTTGGAAGGGGCCGGAGGGGGTGGGGCGGCGTCGACGTCGACGTCGTTTCCAGCGGCAACGACGTCCCCGACAGAAGTGGTAGTCGTCGGAAGCGTCGCGTCGAGCAAGGGCCACATCAGGAGTGCCAGCCACGGAGGTGTGGTCTCCTCGTGGTCTGTCAGCAGGGGAGCCCTTGTTGGAGGAGGAGGAAACAACCCGGCTCATTCGACACTCGTCAACTGCCCTCCGACAGTTGGACCACCCATGCTCATCAAGGGACACACCAGGGCCAGATCCCATGGCCAGATTGGCGATGGGTATGGCCTGCAGGGACCACCAACCGCCTCAGGTTTAGTACCTTCTTATCTTTAGCTTCTGGCACAGGGGCCATGTGGCCAATGTGGCTCACATTTGGAAAAATAAAAAGAACCATCTGGGGGACCCTTGTTATAATGAGGAAAACAAATTTGTTGGCTAATCTGACTTGCATATTGAATGTTTGGCTGGGGTAATTGAGGCGGGACATGCAGGTCGTGCTGTATGCGGAGTCAAATGGGGTTAACGCCTGGAACTTATTCAGGGCCCGATGAGGTTAACACCTGCTACGTATTGGCCAATGTGCACTTACTAATAATAATACTGATGTGGATGCAGGAGAAATAATGTCAGATTAATTAGTTGCCGGTTTCACCAAGAGCGGTATATGATAAAACTGGGGTTCTTTTGGAAAAATCTCTACATATTTGTATGGATTTTCTGAAAGAACTGCGGTTATATAAAACCGGGGCTCTTTCAGAAAATCTGTACAAGTATGTAAGGATTTTCCTAAAGAACCACAGTTTTATCATATACCGCTCTTGGTGAAACTAGCCCTAGTTAAGTTAATAATTTGAGTTTATGTATTAGTTTCATACTGACATGAAAAGTTACTATACAAATGTTGAGAACAGAAAATGAAAATGTGTAAAAATTCATTACCAATATTGGAAAGTTGCGCGGACAATACATTATTTTGTTGGTGTTTACACTTCGTCCCTTTCCCATCATGGTTCCAAAGCATGAAATAACACTATTGAGTCAATCGGTTTCGTGAAAGTGAAAGAAAAGTCATTTGTTAACTGCCAACAAAGACATCAGATGTCATTTTTACAAAATGTGTTAGTTTTTTTTCCCTGGCTTATGCCCTACAGTGTAGTACTTTACTACTTTCACTGTTTATGCCTCTGAGGCGTACCCGAACACAGTACCTGTTTCTCTATGGTCACACCAATTGTCTGATATATTGAGTGGGAAGGTATGTAATATTGAAGTGTGTGCACCACTGCTGAAACTGTCCTTCGCCTGATGTGACGTAAAGCTTAAGTTCTGACAGCTGTTGATTGATTCACGGAGAGGCATTGCCCAGGTAAAAGCGGTGCACTGAGGAGGAAGTGGATGGATGGGAAAATGATTGACACCATTTCACTTTCCATGAATAATTTTGTGTGAGAAGTCTGCAAACCGCGTCTGTTCAAGGTACCTTCCCTAAGGAAATCGGTTCTTCCATGCAAGCCATTACTTGAAAGTGTTGTTGTAAAAAAAACATATGGTACCGGTACTTTTCACAATGCGTTGACAGTTGGAAGCCGCTGATTACCATTTGGGTATATTGAACTATATTTTTACATAATTTCTCTTTATGTCTGAAACATTATGCATGATTAGGAAAAGAGGTGGCGAATGATATGCGGGTAATATTGGTTCTTTTTTCCTCATGCCCAGAATGGCTCTTCTTGTTCAAGTGTCTCTTTTATATGGAAAGTGGAAGGATGCCAGGTCATTTGAAAGTACAATGCTTCATGAGGAAGGCTTTTAGCCTACAGTAGGCTACCGATTTCCGGCTTAACGTGGACTAAAAGAGTGATGCATGCGGCAAACATTGACAGCTTTTTTTTTCAAATGCCGATATTGGGCCCTGCATTTATACTTAAAAGGTCATAAACCTAATAGGATATACTGGAGTATCTTGTAAGAAGCAATAAATGTGAAGGGCTTCCGCCAAGAGCCGATCAGTTATTAGCTCCTGCTTCCGTGAAAGGCTGGAACTGATTGTAGGTTATGTAATGAAACTACTTTACTGAGAAAATAACAGGGCTGCATACACTTTGTTGAATAATTTAAACTAATGCTTGTTGGCCAAGGGGCAGCAGAAAGTCGAGCACAAGGAATGAGGCAACATTCAGGGGAATTTGGCCCATTCTGGTATATAAGGCCTATTGTGCCATGCTATGTACAAAAGAGTGGTTCAGGACGTACATTTAGGCCATGAGAATATCGACTATCACATCCATAATGTCGCATGTATGCCAAAATGATGCTTCGGATATGAAATGGTTTTCTTTTGGTTTGTGTTATGATCAAATGTCTGTCTCTTTCCAGCGTACACTAGTTGGGGCTGGCAGCACCAGCAGCAGCAGCTCCGTGGGCACAACCGCACTGGCTCCAAGACAGACTTTATCCTCCCCCCTGGACACCATGATCGTGAGCACCAGCGTGCAGTGTCCCGCACAGACTCGTTCTTCCATGGCCACTCCCGTCAGGCCTCCCGCTCCGAGTCTATCTTCACCTTGCAGACGCCGAGTAGCACCTTCTCTTTGAAGGAGCGGCTCCTGTTCTGGAGGCGGGGTAAAGGGGGTTGTGCTGTGGAGGACGGGGGGACCAGGTCCGTAGTGCCAAACCATGTGGTGCCTCCAGACACTCCCTCAAAGCAGCATCCAAACAGGGCTTCACCCAGTAACAACATCAGGACTACAAAGTACACAGTGCTCTCTTTCCTGCCCAAAAACTTGTTCGAGCAGTTCCACCGATATGCGAACCTTTATTTCCTTGGGATAGTGCTGCTCAACTGGATACCTGCCATCAATGCCTTTGGGAAGGAGATCGCCATGCTTCCAGTGGTGTTTGTGCTCGGGGTCACTGCCATCAAGGATATTTTTGAGGATCGCAGGCGACACCGGAGTGACAGGCGGATCAACAACTACACCTGCAGAGTCTACAAGAGGTGAGTCGAAATTGGTGTTGACTTCTAGTGATTGCTTTTGAATCTCAACGAGCGCAAGTCTGCATCGAGCAAAGCAGGCAATGTGTGAATGAATGTGATGTGGTGTATGCAAGGCTTTCATGCCAACGTGTTTTCCCAGCAATATTTTTTTCTGCTCACAACACAAAATTCTCGCTAAAGTACTAAACTACTTACCTGTTTCTGATCCGAATATGCGCATCATGTCGGTTGCATGGGAACTTGAGATCATATCTGGTCATGTAAGTGACACTGTAAGTAGTTCTATGAATTGTCTCTAAATTAGTTGCGTTTTCTGTATGATTCCATAGGGCCCTTGAGACTATCATGGCAGTGCACTCACTCAGTGAAGATAAAGTGCTGCTTTTGACATTAATGCTAATGATAATTGATTTGCGTATCATAGCATTGCTTTTACAGTGCATGTGCACCTGTTTTATTGGAAGAAAATGAGACTCTGATATTTATATGGCATACTTTTTGTAGAGGAGGATTTTGAGAAATCAGATAAATACTGTCTTACAAACTGATGACATCTTGCAACACACTTATTCTGTCGCAGCAAGTGGAACAAGAGGGTCTTAATGTGATGTAACTGTTTGTTTTGTTAGAGGAATAAGAGGGCTTGACACCAATAAGGACCACAACTTGCATGATTATCCCAGACTAAATGCAGCATATTGTTCTGCAAAGCATGGCAATAATAATAATGTCTTTTTTTTCACCCTGATTTTGTACTGCAAGGGTTGAGCAATGTTGATAAGTACATGTGTTTTTCCAATGAATGCCGACAAAACACCATAATTTCAGTAGTTCAAGTTGTCACTCGACTTGCCTTGAGGGCAGAATTGCTCAGCGGGAAGTCACATTAGATCCTTTAGATGGCAGGGATCCTCTCTTGCCTTTTTTTTATATATTCAATTTCTTTTCTCATGGATGTCGTCACTCAGAAGGCCAGAATGTGCAGTTTTAACAGAGCCCATAATAGACTGGAAACTAGCTATTGAGAAACCATGCAATAAGAAGTTAAGGTCACTTGTAATTGCAAGCCTTGTGTTGGCAGATGCTGATACTATCAAAAAAGGGCAGGGGGTGTACATACAACACTGACTCAAAACGACCTGAATACAATACTGGAAAGCACATCAAGCAAAATTGGTGCAGCACATATTGCCAAAAACAACATTGAGGGAGGCCGCTCTCCCCCGTTTACCCCAGATCCAGCAAGCTACAATGGCAGCAAATATTTTAGACGACTTTATTCAATTTCACAACTCTCAGTAGTCCGTAAGCAGGTTAGATAGCCACAACATGCAAACATACAGAGAAACTTTCCCATTTATACTACAGTATGAGAGAATGAGAACTCTCAGTAGTCTGGAAGTGGGTTAGGTAGCCATTAGCCAGGACATACAGAGAAACTTTCTGATTTATTATGTAATATTATGTAGGATATTCAGTGATTAGTTTCCAACAACCTGTCTGGTTGTTGGGGGGGTTAACAATCCATAACTTGTCTTCTTTGGAATGTTCATTGCTTCTATAGCATATAGTTGGATCATTTTGGGGTTCCGCACCAGCAGCCACGATGCACCGACGTTTCTACAAGGAAGTGATGCATGCGATTCGTGAACTAGCCGTAATTGCCATGGAGCCAGAAAGTTTTTAAAAAGTCTGGAAGCCCATGTGGCTAAAACTCCAATCAGAAAGTAAAAAGATAAAAAAAATCGGATTAGAATAGTTCGCTCTAATTCCAAGCAGAATACACCCATTAGAAAGTGGTGGACAGAATTCTTTTGAATATTTTTTGGGAGCATTTGGGTTCAATTTATTTGGCAATCATCGTGTGATTTGGAGGAGCTTTATATTACATTAAAGTCTTGAATGGTCGATTGCACCTTGTTCTTGAGGTGGTTGGAATCCGCTTTCCTTTCCGGGGGCTGTACGGGGAATGCTGCCACGGCTAGGGTTTCCGGTTCCGAGATGTCTGCACACACACACACACAAAAACCGAATCGCATCGACAACGCACAAAAAAATTCGGACGTGAGCAGAAACCGACGATTTTTGCCGATCTGGTTTGCTGGAGTGCTGCCAAGGATGAGTGTTACAAAGTGCACAGTAAAAAGGAAGAGATGGTCAATAGCTTTTTCTTGGGAGGAAACGTGTCCCGTTTGTGGTGGTGGGGCCTGTACAATATAGAGTGGGTGGAGAGAATAAACTTTTGGGCGAGTCACTTTGACATTAGACACACGATTAATTTTCTATGTATATCAGCATTTTAATATTTGAACACTAGACGTTGCAGGTTGTGTACAGTTGTAACATTTTCTAAGTTCAGGTGCACAATGGTGGAGTCAAAAGCAGCAATAATTTACATATATTATAATAAGCGTTTACAGTAACCCGAACAGTTGTTTAAAAACATTCTGGTTCTTTTCACTACTGTGTTACATTTTAAGTATTCACTAAAGCAATTACGGATCAATACGAAATCTAGTTATTTTTGTATGACAAGATTTCTTAGAAGTTGACATGAGATGTGGGCGTATAGCATGGAGACATTTCCGGTGATAACTTGACAGAAAAGTCATATTTTCTAATGCGTCACCGATTCTCGAAAACAACTAGATTTTGAGAAAAACCGTCGTGTTTGACAGTGGGCAAAGGTAATTGACATATTTCTGTTTGTATAGCAGATTCCAGTGGAGCATTAATTGACTAAACTTAGTGCATGTGACTAAGCAAAGAAAAATGGTCAACACTTGAATAGGAATCTCAGAGAACTGAACTGGAATATTTCCGATCAGATAAAAGGGTATAAATAACTCCGCTTTTTTTTTTTGTTAAATGACTAGTCGTCTCCGAAGTACCGTTTTGGCGTCAGAACACATTTGGATGGTATAAAACAAGCAAATGTAACGATACTAGGTGCTTATAGATTTATTTTATTGCGGAGATAAGCCGTTTTATGCGTGGCAGTATTATGCTAAGGTTAGGTAATTCGGTACACCACGAGAGGAATTAATAACAGCTGTCGGTTGACAAGAGTTTGCATAATTTTTACGGCTCTTTTAGCTACATTTATAGCACGTGTGGTGTATAACATGTTTGATTGTGCCTATTTTCTTGATGTCAGATTATGTGCATGTTCCAGGTGATATTATTTTCGTACAGCGGTGTACACACAGTCGAATTGCAGTATGATGAAAGGTATGAATCGTAAAAAATTTACAAAAAAAAGGTTTCGCAAGCGAGTCAACAACTTACATTTTTTTATCAGCTATGACGCTCATCTTTTGTAGTTCTTTCCCTTGAAAATTGCGGGCCGTAAATGGTGCAAAAATAAACGTGAGTATAATTCGCGCGAGGTTATGAATAGCAAATGGGTGTGACATCGATGGTTTTTAGACTTCCCGTTGCATACATTTAAAAAAAAAGCTTATACCTTTTTTTTTTGTATTTTTATTTTGAGACTATGAATCATGTATGAGGCTTATATAGCTGCACTGTATAATGTGCTGAGTGTCACCCTGAGAATTTATAGGGCAGTCTATTTATCAGGCGGCCATTTTCCTTGCAGAGATTTTGCAAGGGGGTACATAAATCGGATTAAGTATGGTCTGCCGACAAGTAATTACACAAGCTCAAAAGTTTCTCTTGTGGTGACCACAACCACAACGTGCGGTTTTGTATATAAATATGACTTTTGCTCAACTAGTGTAACACTGTATATAACATTTTCCAGGGCTAAACAAGTGATGTGCTTATAATGATTATATCATGGAACAACTCGGCTTGAATTTTTAAGTATGGTCCTCTCAGCAAGGTTATTTCGTGGTCAGGTTGATTACACAATTGAATTAATTAAGCCTATTGTTCCATGCCAGCTCCAATGGCGTTGATGTTATTAATTGCTTCTATTTTTGGCGATGCAGCCTATTTATAATACTATGCATGTTGCGATTACTTATCCCATCAACCAGTAGATGCATCATGCAACGACTTATGCTGTTGGAAGTTGCACCATCGTTTAATAGTGATCATTTGCAATTTGGTGATGAAAAGTTGGCATACCAATAAAAGAGAAAAGTCTGCAATGTGCGAATTCTTGTGCTCGTATGTTATAGACTTTTTTTTAAACCGCGCAGTAGTTTTTGCGCACTTGTTGTGAAAGGAGTGGAACTGCTGGTATCCACATGCAAAAACGTTATTCACTCATTGCTGGTTGAATGTACCCTGTTTTTTTTCGTACCCAATGACAAGACACGTGTTTCCACTTAATTGGTACTCTCCTCGTTTTTGGTATAATTGATGTACTGATGTCAACCTCAGTGCACATGTCAATGTTGTATTGTGCTCCACACAAGGAAGTCAGTCACACCGACCCACTATTTTATTATTGGTGGGCCATGTGGGTTTTTGCCAGTTAGGCAAAATTCCAGCCAGCTTGTTACCAGATTCGTCAGCAGGCTGGAATCTACGGGAGAGACGCAAAAATTATACTGTTGGATTGTTTTTAAAATATTGAATTTTCTTCAATATTTTGTGTTTGAATTTTCTGGCCTGTTATACGCTTGAGCAATGTATAAGGGGGGCAAACACTTCAGCTTCAACTGCAACCTACCGATAAAATTGATTATCCGATGCTGATAAAGTGCGACACTTCACTTCAATAATGCATGTACCCTGTGGGGGTCGAAGGTAGTTACCCTTAATTGAAGCAGGTAGCATATGTTCTTATGCAGCAATAATATTCGATGGAGAGGACGTGACTTTCTGACCTCGCATTTCGTATGCTCCGTATATTATTTGCGTCTGTATAAAGAGGCGTTAAGGGTCTAGGCGCACGGAGAAATTGCCCCTCGATTGCGAAAGTTTGGGACACTGTCGGGGGGCATATATAAAAAAAACAATTTTCGCGAGAGAGTTTTAGTCGTGACCCAGATTCGCGATAATGGACGGAAAACGTTATCGACCAATTATTGGCATGACTACCTCTTTTTTTAAAAAAATTATTTAATGCGTTTCAGCGCCTTTTTGCAAGGACACACTGGGGTACTAAAATTAGCAAGGGGTTTACTGTATAATCCGATTTTACTATAAATGAGTAATTGCTGACGTGTCCTTTGAATAACTCAAAAGGTATGTACGTCACAAAGGCAACAATGTAACCAGCAATTTAAATGTTCAGTGCAAGTCAGTGTCGAAATGCTATACTCAGTACTTAATAAGCTGCTTTTTGTCTAAAATAATGACCATAATGATGTTAGAATTTCACATTTAATTTTATTTACTATAGAACCCTCGCTTCGCTCCATCCATTTTCTATCCCTGCGGTTAGGGAAACGCTTCGTTCGCATTTTTTAAAGTTTTATTTATATGGAATTTTTGGCATATAATTTTTCCTGCAAAATTTGACAAAAAAAACGTGACTTATTGATGAGTTGTTGTACAGGAATTATTATTACCGTATTAATTTTTTTTGGGGGGGGGGGGTGTTGTTGAGTGGGCTGCTGACCCAAAGGTGACCCCTTTGGCTTGGGGTCAGTGGGCATGTTTGACCCGTCCACTTCTTTAGCGCGGTCCACTTTATGAGGCGCCCAACAGGAAATTCGTGTGTGCCTGATCTCCGCGGGATTTCACGACAGGAAGGGAGATTGTGTAATAAGTAGGTCTATCGGCGCATGAAAAATTCCTGTCTGCTTAATTATACAAAATCGCATGGCCGGCCCTGAAGAAAAACAATATCAGGCTCAAAATGAGATGTATTCTCATTTTATAAGAAACCGGTGCCTTTCTTGATTTATGATGAAGTTCGGACATGAATTTTTCATGTTGACCTCAGATTGACTATACCGTAACTTTAATGTACTTGGCGAAGAATTATTTAGTAAGCTACTTCCGTTCTTAATTAGAAAGCACTTGGGTCGATTTCATGGCGGAAATTTTTTATGGGAAATATACTGACCGTTTCCTTGTATGTAACACACATGAAGCCCAGGTGTGCGTAAAATATGTCCGATCCAATTTACGATCCCATTAGAGTTGAAAGCTATCCCAGCCTGAAAATAATTCAAAGGAAAAGTTTTTTTAAGCCTTTTTCATGTGCGCAGAGGCGAGCATTTTTCCAGACTTTATTTTTCCTTTCCATCACCTCCGGCGGTCTGCAATTTTTTTTATTTCTTTCTTTCTTAACCCTCGCGTCTGGTTTCGCATATAGGACAAGAGCTTCCTTCAAGGATGGTTCGTCCATTTTGCTTACTGAGGAGGTAGGTTGCATTATGAAGCGGAAGTAACCTTCGAACGTCGAAAAGAGCGTGGGTTGGATATATATTGTGTGTTTGATGATGTCTCTGCTGCCGGGGACGTTACCTATAGTTTAATATCCTGTCCTGAGTAGCACCTTAATTTAATAATAATAATAAAAAGTGGCTGATTAGGGTTGCGTTAATCGCGTGACGTAACGTGCGATGTAACGATTGCTTTTTCTGCGAACGAGAGAAAGTTTCGGGGGAAGAATTTTTGTTTTAAAAATGGGTTGGTATACTTCAGCACAAACCGCAGTGTGGGATGTTGGGTAGTACCGGATGTGCTCTTCCGGATACATTTTTTTTAAAAAGGGGGGATGCGAGGGTGAACATGTTGGTATAAATGCAGCAGATGCAACAATGCGCTTCCTGTACAAATTTGACAATGTTATAGGTTGTTCACCCAAGAAACTTCAATGGGTTTTTATAGTAAAATTCATATCCTACCATTATCATCTTATTTATCGAGATGTTTTTGGACAAATTTCTGGCACTTTTTTTTTTTGTTCATGTTTTTAATTTAGGCGGAATTGGGGGGGAAAAAAGGAGAGTTTGAACCCGGAACCTTCGCTGGTAATCCTCCCTGGACACGCTGCTTACACGAAGATTTCACAGGTCGTGACTTGCAACGTATCACTAGGATAAAAGTCGAAATCTCATCGCTGTCCACTTTCGATAAATCCCTAAATTGGCAATGTAAACAATACACTGATTAAACTTATGCAAAGGGTTATCGAAAGGTCGTTTTTTTTGGTTCATACTCATGTGTTGCAAATTTTCTTAGCCAAATTAAGCATGGATTGAGGACAAGGAGCTGTTTGAAAAGCGTTTATAACTTGTTTACGAGAATCTACATACTGCAAAGGAACCTGCTGGTCCGCCGCGGATAAAGAGGAAACGCATTATGGAAGCTTTTGACGTCATACACTTTGGTATCATTAAAGGGATTATCGGTGCTATCACACTGATTCGAAAGCTCAGAGGTGTTGCAACCTGGGGGCGGAAAATAACACCTTTTTTTTTTTTGCGTAACTGCGTAGGTGATATGGCACTTATATTTACTAGTGTTGCCAGCTACTGTGTTTGTAAGTCCAAAAGTCGTCACACTGCACTGGTGAAAAGCGTATTAATTTGTTATTGATGCCTCTGTCGGCATCATGTTACATGCAAATCGGATACAGTACATTTGGACGGCTCAGTGAGCTGAACATATGTGAACCAAATGTGTTGCAATTTTCCAACTGCACGCTCAACTTGAATAAATGTGGCGAAGGGTTCATCTTAACGTCAAACAATTTGCAGTATTTTATCATGAAGAGTGACATCATTCGAAAAGCCTTAGCAGCAAACACCCCCCTTTTTTTTTCTTGTTCGAGTGACGACAATGCTTGTAGCCTCGGGTTGTTTCTAAGCCATTTTGCAGCCCAGGAAAGGAACGAGTTGCACTGGCCTCCAATGGAATCGAATTGAAAGCAGCATCGCCTTTTTTTTATGGGGACGTTTAGATAAAGGTTGGGAATTCAATGCGATCAACGTTCAAGAAGTGCTCATTTGGGAATCAATTTTCTGCGTTGTTTCTTTTATCGAAGAGGACATTTACAGGTTGATTTCCACCAAATGTGGTCGTCTTACGCAAATGGATCAAGGTTGCTTTTTTTTTTTTTTTTTGAGGAAGGAAAAGAGTTTCCCAGTCGCAATCTCTTGTGCACAGGATGCTCTCTTTCCTGCTGCTGTGCTTCCTTTCTTTATATATCAGGCTGGATAATAAGACAAGCACGGGTTTTGTTGGAAGACTTTGCAACGACCCAGTTACGTAATCCAACAATGAAGGGCGGTGGGAAAAATTTATGTATTGTTTGATCCAGCAACCTGGTTTGTTTATTCCAACGGGTTTTTCTTCTCTTTACACAGGTTGCTATAGAGTAAACTTCACAACTTATCCGTTGGGCAGTGCACCAACATGTGTACGGTATGCACAAAGGCAGTTTCGAAAAGGAACATTTTGGGCATGGAGCCAACAAATATTTACATTCTGGCTGTCTGTGGAAAAAAAATATATAGCACTTATCTGCTTTTCAGAAAGTACTTGTCCAAATAATTTCGAGTGGTTTTCACTTTTCTTGCACTTGAAGAGTTGAAGGTAACACCCACTCTTTTAGAGTGAGAACCCGAATTGCCTCAGCCAGTCAGTTATTAATGAGATTTGTGTATTGTGAATTGTGTAATGAAATAGACGGAAATCAGCTCTTACATGTGAAATATAAGCAGATGCAAACATTTTTTTAAAACATCAATGTCGAAGGTAATTTTTTGGGGGGGTCTACGTTTGCATGTGAGGTTCAACACATACACTTTTAGAAATTTAAAATTTAACAAACAATGCTGCACATGAAACATTACTTTCTGTACGTTTCTGGACACAACGAGTCATGTAACTGACGGCACAAAGCGACTGGTGCTCCTGCAAAATTCGATTTCAATTTTGCAATCATGTATAGTTGGCCCCCCTGTTGTTTCTGCTTCACTGCATGCTTCACTGTAAGTAAAGTTGAGTAATGAGCGTCCTCGTACCTCATGCAGTCCCAAGGGTGCTTAATATTGATGACCAAAGACAGCAGGTGATTAAGCTCAATTGATTCTCCATATGTTTTTTTCGGATCGATTGAGTGGACAAGAATTTGAGTAGTATTGCCACTGGAAGTGCAATTATTTACAGTTTTTAAGGTGCGAAAAAAAGGTCAGGTTTTCTTACCTTGACTGATGTGAAGGGAGGGGCTGTTGAATATACAAACAAAAAATTGCGTAAGTGGATTAGGTAAAAAAAAAACTGCGTGCTGTATATACACTTTGAAAGAAAAAAAAGAAGAGCAGGAAACAGTTAAATGGGGGAAGTTTCCTCCACCTGCTATGCCACAGAACGGTTCACCTGTATACGCATTGTAAGCTGCAGTAATGAGACAACGCGGAAACGGCATGTTTCGTAACGTGACCCGAAAATTGCATGACCTTGCCTTTCGTATAGGAAGTCTGATCAGGATGAACAAAATTTTTTCCGCCCCCCATCCTTATTCTGTAGAAACGACTATGGTAAATGACTGGCCTTGCTCTTTTTGCATGACATCGATCTGGCAAAGAGAAGAAGTTTCTTGAATGAAGTGTGGCCAAATATGTGAAGCTCTCTCCCAAGTGTCTATGTTACAAGAACCACGCTCCATTTCGGCTCATCCGAGACAGAAACCGGTTGAGCCGCAATTGCATAACTGTACACTCACAGGTTTGGGAATTCAGATCAAGAGCAATTTGTGTGACATGTTAGAGAGAATGTCCAATGCTTCAAATATGTGGGGCCTGTATACGTATAGCAATAATTGCGTTAATTCATGCGCATCAATGGCCGCTTCATTTCATGTGTTAATGAACCAAAAACCGCGACCATGATTTCCGGAGTGTCCTACATCGGATGCGCTTCTGTGCCAAAAACTATATACTCTCCAGATGCTGGTTTTTGGCATATCCCCATACGACCCTGAGGAATATGGTGTCTGATGCTGCACATGTCTAAGTGATGTAATGCTCAGTACTGGATTAATTAGCCCTGGCCCCAGCCCCGGTTTCCTTCCCCCGTCACTTGTCAGAAATAATTCCCGGTTCAAGGGTGGTCCGACAGGTCTGATGTACACTGTGTCGAGCTCATGGCTTTGGTCGCGGTTTGACCGAAAAAAAAAAGAGGTCTTGAATGGCTCCCCCAGTACATATAAATCAAGGTTGGGTTGTGGATTGGAAGTGAGGGTCACGCCAAGGCTTTTTGGTGAGGTGTGGCCTCCATCAAGGTGTATATAGTGTAGGTACACTACCACGTGCTGGTGTGACTGGTGTTGGCTATAGACACCTCCCATTATATTGATCTGAATGCTCTAATATTAATCAAGGGATTAGAATATATGTCCTCGAGGTGTACTACAGGGAGGAATCGATGGGAGGGAAAACATTCAAGGTGTATAATATTCTTAGGGATATGCTTGAAAACATGTGATATGACCTGGGATGTACTTGTGTGTGTGACTGTTTCTCGAGCAAAAAACATACGTGTACATTCATCGTAACGCATATATACATAAAAACGTGTACTCACACGTGATCCAAGGCCATACGTGCACTGTACATGTGCACCTTCAGCTAAAGTATATACGTGTGTGAATAGCATCCTTTGCTGTGTGCTGCTATACATCAGTTGAAATCCTTCTGGCATTCTCGTGCCATATTTTTATTTATATTTTTTTGAAAATAAAGGAATCGTGGGGGGGACGCCAGTGTGGTATGTGTTGGCACAGCGACGTCTGGAAGATTAATATCAGGACGTGTATTAAATAACCCGCTTCCTTGCCAGGGGGAAATGACAGTCGTGCAAACTGCAACTGGGGTGTCAGTGGCCCAAAATTTTTGTGGTCGTGCATAGCCGAAAGGGTTCTTTGCTTTGCTTTTCACCTCATTACCCCACTCGTAAATCACACAAGTCAGTGAATCGGCCTGACTTTCAAAAATCCTTGGTGAAGGTCTTCAGAAAGCGTATGTAGGACTTGGCCATGCACAGAGGCAAATGTATATAAAGTGCAAGTGAGAAAACCTTGTGCATTATGGATACTTTTGGCTATCTTTTTTTTTTAATTTCCATTTTTATTTATTTTTTACATACCGCACTTTGCACCAGGTCGTAATTCTGATTACAGGCTTTTGCTATTTTTGAAGGCCCCAGTTTCACCTTGAGGAGGCGGAACCTTCCCTAAAAGATTGGAAAGTTTAGGGGTGCAATGAGGGGTAAACAAGAGTTGGCGAAATGTTTGCCCCAAAATATGCGCAATTCGACACGAGCATATCGCACGACTCTAGTTTTCGTATTTGGCCATGACCGCTGGTTTATTACGAGATGCTAATTGTGCTCTTTTATTTCGTTGGTGTTTACGAGCGCATTGGATACAATGCGCAGAAGGGCTCGGAAAGTCCCCACCAAATTTTTGTAGCTCTTCCCGATGTACAGTCATGGAAATCCGTCACAGTACACCGTTAATTTGGCCCGTGACTGTACCCAATTTGGCTCGATCCAAAATACGTGATCCGCATACGTACTGCATCGAATCATACTTCGCAATTACAATGTTACATGCGTTTTTTTGAGGGGAATTCCTGCAAGATACGTACTATCATAATAAGATATAGAAAAAAATTTGAGTTGACGCCAAAACACACATCCGCTATACATTTTTCGAGCAAACTTTTTCGAAGCCCAAGTGATATTGAGGCAGCAGCTTAGCCTTGGTCTCGGCCATATTGGGCCTTAATTACATCATGGGGCTCGTGCTGCTGCTGATGTTGGAGAAGACGTTATGTAAGTGGGTGGGTGTCTGGCGCGGGTCACGGCTGTAGGACCACATGTGGAACAGACACAAAGAAAGTGTTGGAAGTTCTCTTTTTTTTTCTTCTTCTTCTTTCGTTTGCGCTCTGGGGCTCTTTACTTCGCAGAACTTTTCACATGGTTGGCGAACTAATGGCTGCTGAAGTTTGCAATGCTTGAAGAGTTTGTTGCATTCATATCCGTAGGTGGTCATCTTCTCGTCGGAGCGTGCCACATTGTTAAAATGGTAACTGTACTGAGGCCGGATGTAACAGGGGCGAACATCAAGGACTGTTAAAAAAGCGTGCAGAAAAATGTCGCAAATTTTTTTGGCACAATTTTGATGCCAATTAAGGGAAGAACCGTACGCGTGTATCCCGCTAATTGCTTAAAAAATGCGCGCAAAATATTTCTCGTGCGAATAACAGATAATCTGCTGACGTATTACTACTGCACGAATATTCGGGCTTGTAATTAAAGTCAAGTGCAGTCGCCACATTATTGCGCATATTCTGAGGGTTTTTGCGCAAATCCGGATTATTATCAACATTCACATAAATTCTGTAGTAGTGGTGTCCTGCATATATTTATGCACTATTCAGCATAAACTACTTTATCTGCATAGTCTTATGCAATAATGTGTCAACTCACACAAATATCTAAATTTAATTAAGCCCATAATTATACCCAAATGATCGTACTTCCTTTCAGTTAAAATCAAGCCTGCGAAATCTGCATAATTCTGCCATAAACGACCGAAAAGGACACGGAATTATTTCAAAGCCAATTTTTTTCATAACTGTTCTCATGTGGGTTGACTCATTATTGCATAACATAGTCCAATTTTATATATGGACAATATTTTTAAAAAATATTTCAATGCTTCACGGTGTCCAATAATCACGATATTTTCTTTAACGTGCGATTGATATTGAACTAAGTTTATTACCAGTGGTTCAATAAGTGCATTCCAGGTACAGTACCTAGAGCACTGTACTGTTCGCATGAAAAGTACTTTTGTGTCAGATTGGTCGATATATCAGCGAATGACACACAAAATCCTGTCTATGCGGCCATGAAATCAGAGATGCAAACTGCTTCCTGGCTCGATCGTTTACATTGCATGCGTAGTGAAATAATAATACAAAGTTGCTCCGCGCACATTGTACAGTATATCACATGGTGCATATTATTATTTTATGAAATCGTGGAAATGGACATGCCTTGATTCAGGCGTTTCGAGCCTTGCAACTGATCCCATGTTTTGTATGGTTTAAGACCTTGACACAACCAAAGAGTCGTCGTCAATGAGCCCAATTTGCATGCTAAGAAGGTTTAATTGACAGTCTGAGATCAGAGCGTATACGTACTTGGATAAGTATCAAGGGCAAGAGAACGCACACATGCGTAACGCACCGCAACATGTTGGGAGGGTGCAGATCGATCGGATCAATATACAAAATGAATGAAGAAGCACGTCCTATATAGTCATAGGAATTCGAATTTTTGTTGACAGCAAGCGTGGCAGAAGTGACTGTTGCGGATGTATTTATCGTGGGATTTTATCTGCTCCAGATAGTGCATTGTACTCTTTTAAAGAACCGTTAGTCACAAGTTTGCGAAAGAACGACTTATTTTTATTGTACTCAACCAAGGTACCAACCTTCATTTTTATTTGCGCAGGTTATGCAAGGGTGTCTAGCAAATTGGCTCTTTTTTTGTCATATTGCAACATGTGGCGGTTATGATTTTTTATTGTTTCACCGTGATTGAAATCGATGGTGGCATTTTCATATCAGAAAATGGCAATAAGTGTATGAAACGGAATATCGTGACCGTCGTTCCGGGGGCCTTGCGAAATTGGATATGATTGCATGCTGATTTCCCCAGTCACATTTTTATCCGCTATACTTCGAAACTGTTATGTGGTTGCTATAGTATATATCGGCAAGTTTTTCTATATTATGATCAATAGAGTATATCACAACAGCAACTTGCATCCAACCGGATGCATATATGCAAAAACAGGATGCGAAAGATGAGAGTTTTGTTGTCACATGCTGAGGAAACTGTAAACTTTTCTGTGTACGAATTTTCATGAGGAGGAAGATTTACGTCATGCAAGTCTGCCAACACTTTTTTTTCGCCGATTTGCATATGTATGTGCAATTAATTGCGGCACCTACTATAGTAAAATTATTAACGATGAAAAAATCAGCAATTTTGGGTGTTTAGACTTTTAAAAAAGTGCTGCCTTTTTCCTCAATCAGCGGCAAGTAAGCCAAGTTGCAGTACTGGTAGTGTGGAAGTGGGTTAGGTAGCCAGAAGCCAGGGCGTACAGACAAACTTGCTGCTTCATTATGTAACGAGAAAAATCCTATACATTTTGGGCGTTTAGGCATTTAAAAATGCAGTTTTCGGACTTTTTCCTCCAGTGGCAACTAAGCCAAGTGTCAGCTCTTTCAGTAGTCCGAAAGTGGTGTAGGTAGCCCGGACATAGAGACAAACTTTCTGTTTAATGATAAAAGATGAACATACACGTTAATATGAATAAAAATCGCCATTTCGGATGCCTCGAGGTCTTTTATGCCTAGTAATTTCATGGGTGTTGCACCATATAGATTTTTTTTTTATTGCAATGATAACCACTCCACTAAACCAGGAAGAACAAGGCCAGTTTTACGAGCTCGTTTTGTTACCCCGAACATCTCTTCGAAACGAGGACAACATGGGGATTCCCGCTTTTGAAGGACGCCTGTTGAATGTGTACAAAGGTGCGTGGCTGGCAACAAAATGTGTCGCGTGACTCGTAATGCTTGAATGAGCCACCTTATTTTCATGGAGGGGGAAAAAAAATGGTGATGCTTGTTATTTAAGCGGCGCCGGAAACTTGTAGGGCAGGGCTTTAATTAGTTATGCCAGTTATGATGTCTAATGAGGTTCGATTTCTTGGGCCTGGTTATAACAAAAAAAAAAGGTGGTTCTATAGGAAAAACACGATTTAAAATGAGATCGATTGTAGCTTTGTCTCAAGGGCGTGCATGTGCGACGTGATTATTCAACCTACAGCTGTTGCACATCCCCACCTCTTTTTTTGTGTGTGTAAAATGCGGGGGCAGAAAGTGCGTGTTAGGTCTTACTCACCTCGAGGTAAATTGCATGGAAAATATCCAGAAGATGGCCTGGAATTTAATTTGCCTTATGGGTTTGTAGAGGGAAAGGTCAGAAGAGTTGCGAATTATATTGCGAAATCTATCCGTGAACTATCGGTGGGTGTCATTGAGCTGATAAAACTGTGGAGGTTAATGTGATCGTAAAAAAAAAACACAATTATCATAAAGATCATATCATTGATATTTCTTTGCACATAGCCTTAGATGGTGGGTATACTGTACATAAAAATTATTTCTAGCACATTATACGTTCGTAATATGCACAGTAGCATACTGCAAAGTTTTTGCAATATTTTGCCTTACATTTAATATTTCTTGCACATTATATGTTCGTCGTAAAAAAAAATTACTGGCGTATGCAGAGTTTTTGCATATTGGCGATTCAATATTTTGTTGCCATTACAGCTTCGTGCCAAATTTTCATTCCAAGCGAAAATTCCGGCAAAGTCAATATTTTTGCCGCCTAAATCCCATATAACGTGCGAGTTTTGGCATATTATATCGACCCGCAAGTTTGTCTCTCTCATAAAAGTAGTATGGGTGATTTCGCTCCGATAGTGCAGCACCGGCCTCCTACGCACTATTCGGTAGGTGTGCCCTTGTTTATGGGTTCCCTTGGTGATGTTGGGTTTAGTCATTCTGAGCCTAAGGTCAAGCGGCTTCCAGACCGAAAAATATATGTGTGTCACCTATAGGTAGGAGGATGTTAACGGAGGAAGGTGACTCACCAAATGTGTTACACATGTGGAGAAGTAAAAAAAAAAATCACCATTGTTGAATGGATAAACAGTATTTTAATACCGAATTTATTACATCGGACGTCGTCCTTTTGTTGGGTACATTTGCTGGATAAATTCGTTTGAAGTTGGGTGCACAACAAGTTCAAATCAGCCGATGAACTTTGGAATATGCCACGGGAGATAACGGGGCGTAGATTAGTGGCAACCACATTTTGTGTGTGTGTCTGAGGGCGCCAATGTCTTAGTTTCATGCATTTCCTCTTTTTAAAACAACCTCGCATGACACTGAGTCGTTTGCATGGCAGAAAAGGCGTGTGAACTGAAATTGGGCATTTAATAACGCGGAAGCCACGACTCCCCCGCAAATAGTGCCAAAGAAGGAACCTCATGTAGCCTGCGATACTTATCAGCAATCCAATAATAAAAAGCCCCCCTCACAAAGTGCACTTTGTTTGCGAAGGATAGCCTCGTCGCGACGTACACGTATAATAAAAGATCAAACACGCCTTGACACTGTGTGTTTTTTTGCCTGGCCTTTGAAAGGATGCTGAGGGTGAAAACTGACGGAAATGTGTGCCAAGGCCCTTGCCATCACGCGTCCACATGTCGTCCGAAGTGGTCACTTGGGAGAACACGGCAGGGTTTTTTTGGATCGATAGACTATTGTGCCTTTGGAGGAGCGAGGGAACACACACAGAAAGTGTCACTGGAGACAGTTATCGAACTTGTGTCATCGATAATATTGGCCAGAAACTTGTTTGGACCCTCGCGTGATGCAACCTTCAGCACACACACCCCGATTTTTACGTCTCATTTTTCTGATTTGCGGGACCAAATGGCCGTTTAAATAAATTACACAATCTCGCAACCAATCAACTAGCCGACATCGCTAGCAACATTCACAAAATATGAATAAATAACTAAATTAATAGTTAAATGAAAGAATAATAGCATATAGACATGCAATTCAGCGAATTCTCGATCTATCGTTCCCGCATCCATCGCTTTCCCGCATCCGTCGCTTTCCCGCATCCATCGCTTTCCCGCATCCATCGTTTTTCATGTATCCCGACAAAAACAATGGATCGAGATTTTTCTGTAAGTTGATAAAATGTGTAAAATGTAAAGAAGTGCATATGTCTGTACAGTTTCTTGTTTCTAGGACGATTTGAAAGCTTGCTTGCAAATAAAATCAGCTGTGACGCAACTTCGCCTAGTTTTCGCAACATCTGCTACTAGATCGGATATGACAATGGGAAAAAAAAGAGGAATTCATAACTGAAAAGCTGGCAAGTGCACGTATCTAGTTGCAGTCGGATTTTACCACTTTACATGACAATTAAATCCAGTGTGTGCACATCGCTCGGGGGGGTCACTAGCCTTCGGGCAGGTCTCCCAAAAAAATAACAAGGACCAAATCGCGATTTATGGCAAAAATACCTCGTTAACCAGGTTCCGGTGCGATAAGGCGTGAAAAAAAAAATTGCAGGAACTCGTAAGTGATCCTAATTGAACGATAAATCAAATGAGGAGGCTGTTTTGTTTGCTCATTAAGGTATACGGGTAGGTTTCAATTTTGAAACAATGCTTCCATTTTGTGGGGGGAGGTGGAGGCAACTATAATGGCGGAAGTGCCTGGGTTTTCTAAGGAATTGGGGGCATTAATCATGCAAGACATCAGCAAGCACCTTCGGGGTTTAAGTTCATAAATGAATCAGTGATGGGGGGGTAGAAATTCACCGGATGCGAGATCGATCTAAAGAAGGGAGGAAACTGCTGGAAATATTAGGTGAGAAAAAAACTTGAGGGCTCATTACATTTGGTAATTGAATTTACTTGGAGCCTCGTTGTCTGCTGGGAGGTGTTTTTTTTTTTTTTTTTGAGATGTCAAGACTTTATTCGGTAATTGACAGCCCGGATTGCAAGTTTGGTTTCGGGTGGTGTAGAATCCTTTGTGTTTGGGGTGGGATTTTGCATCAAAAATGCGTTAGTGTATAAATTTGTACGAGGGATGTCACATAAAATTTATGCACTTCAATACCTGTCGATAACTGATTTTTAAAAAAATGCGCAGCCCTGCAATGGACGCAAAATTAAGAAAATTCTTCAGATTGTGTTCACAATGTCGCCGTTTGTCATTGTGCTGATACAACACCGGACCTTAAATGTTTCGAAACAATGTGCTACTTGTCCGTATCATAACTTTGCATGTTCTCTTACGTTTGTTAAGTGCGATGCAGATAACTTCTATTTTTTTAAAAAAAAGTAGAGTGATAATAAGTAAGTGATGAGGTGCGATATTCTGAGCTGATTTGGCATGGCAGTACTGCAAGATACTTGATCGAGAGATTGTTGGAAGTGATGAAATACTGCAGTATGGAGGTAGCTTTTTTTATATTTTATCTGCATGCCCGAGAGCTACACGGTGCTTTTATATACCGTCGGAACTAGTAACGGAAAAATAATTGGTAACTGATAGCAGTTGTCGCCACTGATGGAACTTTTTTTAAATGCCTTTCAACAAGAGAAATTGTGCTGTGTCGTAAACTAACGGTTCAGTGAAATCGTTGCAATGAGGAAATATTTTTTACTGTAGTGTACAAGTAGTTACGACAAAAAAAATTGCAGATGATTCATGCAAAATATTATAATTATTAACCCAATTCAATTACATGATTGTTGACTCCAGCAATTCCTGCCTCAGTTGCTGTTGGAGAGAGATAGGAAATATCAGGTCAGAAGCGTACGTCCTTCAATAATTGACCAGCAGTTGTCCTAGTCCTCACGAAGTGCCATTTAACGTCATCGATATCTCTCCTAGTGGGGGCGAGTCGAAGGCGAAGGTCACCATAGTGATATCGTGATGACCGTATTATTTTTCAAGGGAAATCCTTTTTTCCTCTGTCTCTCCTCACATACAATAGACCTTTTGTTTGTACACGACCTTGCTCTTCTCTCGACTTCTAGTACGTATGACCCTCTCGAAAAATAGTGTGTATTGCCCCCCAACTGTTATTTAATTCATGACGTTTATGAAATCCGGTGGCAACCCACACTTTTTTTTTTCTTTGGCAAAGAGCCATGGAAACAAAAGAGAGGTCGTCGGATTGTCTTTTAAGGATCGCGTGCGGCATAAATGGTATTGCTGCATTAATAAATTGCATGATTTCCGGCTACAGATTCATCACAATGACAATTGACAAGTCATGTCACACATGCATTCCTTTGAAAGGTCGTTTTTTTTTAAAAAAAGTAGAAGTGCATGGAACTTGATGCACAATTGGAAGGAGTCAACAATCTCAGCCAGGGGTGACATTGTGAGATGATAATTGAGAAATGTGCACACCGTAGCTTTTTTAGGTCGATAGTTTTTGAATTATCCATGAGTATAGGCTCAGTGGGATCAAATCAATCTTGCAGACTTGATTGGATGGTTCGCTGTGGGTAAAATGGCAGTTCATTGAAGCTGACGCCAGAGAATTGTACTGACATCACAATGGTGCTAACAATGTCGGTAATTAAACTACCACTGTGTCATTCAAATAGTGCTGCACAATCATGCAATACAGTATGTCAGTAATTAAATTAAAATTACTAATGAATTTCCAGTCACATTTTTTTGATCAAGTGAGCAGTGTCACGAATGGATAGAAGTTGATAAAAATGTCAACCGCAACTTGGATATAGCCGTTCATCAACGTGAAGCTGAGACAAATTGAGCGGCATTCCTGAGACTATGCTTTGGTCGAGCGAGTATTTTTGGCATTCCTGCACTTGACAAACCTCCTCAGTGGCAGATTTCTGTGGCTTCCCTCTCCAGGAGATATATGACATTCTTCCCTCATTCTTTTTTTTTTTTGGTGCTGCACTCTTTTCGCATGGTTTGTTGGCCTATGCCAGATCGTTACTGATCCCTTTAAATCTTTGTTCCTTTCAGTGAACCAGGCCGTTATGTGAAGGTCCTTTGGAAGGATTTGCGTGTGGGTGACCTGGTGCACTTGTCCTGCAATGAAATCATCCCTGCTGATATTCTGGTGTTACGATCCAGCGATGACAATGGGCTGTGCTACGTTGAGACTAGCAATTTGGATGGAGAGAGTAGTTTGAAGCAGAGAGAAGTTGTTCCAGGATTTGTGGAGAAGGTATGTTTCAATTCTGAAATGTAGCTTTGAAATGTATCGGAACGGAGTGGGAGTTATTGAAATTTATGTGGGGACATTCAAAGTTCCTTGCGGTGCTATTCTTCTCCGTATGAAAATGTGCATGAATTGCGATTGATTTTTCAGCAAGGGACATTCCAAGCGAGTGAGTTTCGAAGTAAGATTGAAGTAGGTGCCCCGACTACCAAAATCTACCGGTTCCATGGCTGCATGGTTCACCCAAATGGAGAGCGAGTGCCTGTGAACAACGAGCATTTGTTACTGAGAGACTGTGTGCTGAAGAACACTGACTTTGTAGAGGGCATTGTTCTCTATGCGGGTAAGAATATTAGTCAACAACATTTTAAAAATATGCGTGTACGTAATTTATTGAGATTTTCCCTTCGTTTCAGGCCACGAGACCAAAGCTATGCTGAACAATGGTGGCCCTAGGTACAAACGTTCAGCCCTGGAGCGCCAAATGAACTGGGAGGTTTTGTACTGCGTGGTGATACTGGTAGTCCTCTGTGGCATCGGGGCTGTCGGGGCTTACATGTGGGTGTCTTCCTACAATGAACCAGTGCCTTTCATTCTGGACTTCGACACCTCGACAATAGATCACATTGTCTACGCTCTTGTTAGCATCCTAGTTTTTGTTGTTATCCTTCAGGTAAGCCCAAGACACAAAATGACTATTTTTCAGTACATGGAGTATCATTTTGAAGTGCTCGATTTGCATTTTGCAATGGGACATTGCACCAGAAAGTGTTTTATTTGGATTTGTGTAATTATAACATTTGTGGAAATTCATTTAGTGAAATTAAATGTAGTGTTATTGCGTCTTTCACTTTGAAATTGTGACAGGATTATAAGAAAAATATTAGCAAACCTTCAGCGTGCACGTCCTTACGTTGCTTATATGTGTCTTTCTATTTGCAGGTTATGATTCCACTGTCTCTGTATGTTACCTTAGAAGTGACCAAACTCATGCAGGTGTACCACATTCACAATGATGTGAACCTGTATGACCCTGAATGTGATAAACGGGTTGAGTGCAGAGCACTGAACATTCCTGAGGAGTTGGGACAAGTACGTAAATTGCTAGTAAATTGTGTTAAATCTGTGAATGAATATTTGTTGAAATGCAATATTTATTGTCCGCTTCAGGTCCAGTACATCTTCTCAGATAAGACGGGTACCCTGACTGAGAACAAGATGATATTTAGTAGGTGCACCATCGGAGGAGTGGATTACCATCATTCTATGAGGGAAGATGCCACCAAAGTCCTCGCAGGGGCAGGCATGCCCATGCTGGTGGTCAACCCACAGCTGCAGGAGGAGCTGTGCAACATTCAGCTCACGTATGATGGGAACAGTGCGGAGGTCAAGCCACAATACCAGAGGATCCAGGACTTTTTTCTTCTGATGGCTGTGTGCAACACTGTGGTGGTGGCAAAGCATCCGCACAGAGACGAGGTAAGTTGAGGAATACTGAGATGTAATGCATTCAAATAGGCTTGTGAAGGTACTGTCGAAGTGACTGCTTTCCTTTGGGCAGTGTAGATTATAGGTAGAACTTTTACAATGCGCCAGAAGCTCAGTTACATTTCACATATGTAAGCAAGTCCACCTTTGTTTGCATTAGCTCAGGCCATGGTCAGATTTTGCGAAAGGGAAAGCTTTATTTACGTTTTATGCATACCAGGGTGATGGGTCAGGGTCACCCGTATGCATGACTCATGTAGCTATAGTTAATGTGCCCCCTTTTCCTTGAAAGCAGTGGATTACTTAATGCAATTTGAACTGTGGTAACTGGTTCTTGCATAATAGATGAACCCATACTGTTTAGAGTACTTTAAAGTACAGTATTCAGTGTGACGTCACTGAATTGTAGGTAAACTTGAAGCATGCATTGACTCTTGACCTTTTAACAGAACTGGTGTCGTTTCATTGCCGCACTTTGTGATGATTGTTGGTGTACGTTCAATGCTGCTGGGCAGAACTTTGGCACTTAAGTGGCATTACGTGGAGCCCTGAATTTTTCATGTGTGTCCACAAAGTCGATATGATTACTTCCAAAAAGAAGCTTATTAATTATGTAATGTGATTTGGCATTGTTTAGGTTTACCTTGTTACTGCTAGTGGGAGTTGACATTTTCACCGGCCAAAAGACGTTTGACATTCAATTCTAGTAATTTTTTTATGGTAAATCATCTTTCTCTCTTTCCAGATGAATGCAAGTGGCCTAATCCTCCCATCGACCAACACAAGCATATCAGAGGAGTCGGAGCTGCATCACCACCACCACCACCCGAACTCCATGCCAAACCACATTCAGAATGTTCCTACACCAGTGGACACCTACTCCCGCCTTGTGGAGTCGCGATCCATCACACCTTCACCACCGTTGTCCACCAGTGCTCCCCGTTCCCAGCAGTTCAGGCCACAGCATCCCAGGGTACTGGACATTTTTCCTGCAACCCATACTCTTTCCCCCATATGTTCCTCCAGTGAGACCACTCCAACCGATTCCCCCAACCCAAACGGAAGGCCCCGTCTTCTGCAACTACCCTTCTTCAACCGAAACCACAACCATTCGAGGTCCCCCACCCCTTCGCCTGCTGGCAACAACGGGGAGTTCAAGCCCATATTTGAGGCAGAGAGTCCGGACGAGCTGGCCCTGGTGAATGCAGCTTACGTGTATGACTGCAGGCTGCTCAAAAGAAGTACCAGAATGGTCAGGGTGTCCATGCCTGGGGAGGGGCTGGTTGAATTTGATGTACTGCATGTACTGCCATTTGATTCCACCCGGAAGAGGATGAGCGTACTCTTGAAGCATCCAGTCACCAAGGAGAAGGTGCTTTACCTCAAAGTAAGTGATGTGTTTTAATTATGTCCAAAAAGAGCCCGTTAAACACTATTCCACCCGTACCATGCAACTCCATTCCGAGTGCGTACAAGTCACTGTTCAAAATATTTAACATTGTGGAATAGACTTCAGATTTCCAGAATTTTACCAATTTTTGTCTCTTCCAGGGTGCAGACTCAGCAGTTCTAAACCGACTGAAGACCCCGGATACCGCAGAGAAACGGGAGATGATAACCCGCATGAATCAACACTTGAATGGGTATGCCAAGCATGGCCTCCGAATTCTGGTGATGGCCAAACGTGTCCTCACGGATGAGGAATACCTGGACTGGTTGAGCAAGCATCGGGACGCAGAGCTCGCCACCGAGGGAAGGGATCATCGCCTCTCCGAATCGTACTCCCGCCTGGAGCGTGACCTTGAGTTGCTTGGAGCCACTGGAATAGAGGATCGCTTGCAGGATGGTGTACCTGAGGCCATAGCAAGTCTGAGGAGAGCGGGCATCATAGTATGGGTGCTCACAGGCGACAAGCAGGAGACGGCCGTGAACATTGCACACTCCTGCAAGCTGTTCACGCAAGAGATGGACATCATCAAGCTGAACGTCAGGAGCTGCAGGAGTGCTGAGGAGACCATTAGGTTCTACCTGGACAAGCTGGAAAGGGAGACGCCTCGGAGGCCAGGAACACCCGGGACTATATTTGTGGCCTCAGTGACATCGCTGCCCGCCAAGCAAAGGGCGCTTGTAGTCGATGGGAAGACTCTCACGTGAGTAGTGTCCTGTTTTTATGACTTTATGCAATGTAGCGTGACATTGAACTAAATCGTTTGGTCTAGGTTCATCCTTGCGAGGGAAGCTAACCTGCAGAAGTCATTCCTAAACCTCACCAAGTACTGCAGTGCTGTCTTGTGTTGTCGTACAACCCCACTGCAGAAGGCATACATGGTGCGCGTGGTTAAGGAGCAACTTCAGGTACGCACTCTGGCCATTGGAGATGGAGCCAACGATGTGTCCATGATCCAGACGGCAGACGTGGGGATCGGGATATCAGGGATGGAGGGTATGCAGGCCGTCATGGCTTCGGACTTTGCCATCTCGAAGTTCAAGCATCTGGAGAGGTTGTTGCTGGTACATGGACACTGGTGTTATGACAGGCTGGCCAGGATGGTGCAGTACTTCTTCTACAAGAATGCCGTAAGTTGAAGCCCATTGTTAATTCGCATTTTATATCAACCTTCACCTGCTACCACTGTCGATTTAATAGATCAGTCAGTGGTGATGTGTAACTAGCGCATGTGTTGCGTTACACAGGACTTAATTGTGACTCTTTCCAGGCTTTTGTGTTTGTCATCTTCTGGTTCCAACTCTACTGTGGCTTCACTGGTGCTGTCATGATGGACCAAATGTACCTGCAACTGTACAATTTGCTGTTCACATCCTTTCCTCCGATGGCCATTGGTAAGTCCTGCTTGATGCTTTCTGTTGATCGCTTAACAAGTTTTGTTCATTATGTTGCAGGTATATATGACAAGGATGCTCCTGAGGATCTCTTGTTAGCTTGTCCATCGCTGTACAGACAAGGACGAATAGGGGAAGTGTACAAACCTATGTACTTCTGGGTGAACATGGCTGATGCTCTGTATCAGAGCGTTATCATCTTCTTTGTTGCCCTAGGGGTGAGTTGGCACATTCATGACATGCTAAAAATATTGGTTTGTAATCATAACTGAAACCCATGTTTTTACAGGCGTACCATGGTAGTAACGTAGGCATTTGGGAGTTTGGGACCACAATAACAGCCGCATGCCTTTACGTCATGCTGTTCCACATGGCCATCGAAACCAAGTCGTGGGTGAGTGCCTTTCGTGCAGTGTTTGTTTTGGCTCGCATTTTCAGAGTGTAGTTAACATCCTTATTGACTTTTGTTTGCAGACGGTGATTCACGTCCTTGCGATGGTTGTGTCCGTAATGGTGTTCTATGGTTTTGCCTGGGCCTACAACACCATCTGCCTCAAGTGCCATGGGCTTTCCTATTCCTACGGGGTCATACAAGAGACCCTAGTCTCGCCGATTCACTGGTTTGTTGTGCTGCTGTCCGTCGTGCTGGCTCTCCTGCCCAGGTTTGTACCACTAATCCCGACTCCAGTTTGGATTGGTTGTAACTGGTGTTGTTTCAGGTTTGTGGCCAGGAGCATGGAAACTTTCCTTTTGCCGTCAGCAGTGACCAGAGCGATGCTTGCCAGCAAGAAATGCGGGAAGAGGGAAGAATTTTTTGTCTCATGGTCAAGAAGCACATCCAGTTCCTCTGTATTTAGGTGAGAGGCGTAAATTGCTAGCTAATGAAGTATAGCCGCAGTCTTTTTCACCTTTTGCATAGTAGAACAATGCTTGATTGAATGAGGCGATGCAGAGATCATAACGTATTGGTCACGTAGCAAAATAATTCAGATCATTTTTTGGGTCTATGAGTTCCTCTTTGCATTGTAGGCCCCCTCGTTGCAGGCCGAACGAGACGTCCACCCGGGCTGGCAACAATGGCTTTGACGGGCAGACACCGGTTGGATGACACAGGAAGCCACTAGCCAAGCTCAACATATCCGTGATCGATTGAAGAATTTATTTCCCCCCCCCCCTGCAATTTGTTACTTATGCGGATGCCTGGCTGTTTTCAGGGAAGCTCACGTTTTACACCATCTGCCTGTTTACACCGGCTAAAAAGTTTATAAGATGGATTTTTCCTAATTGCTTATACATTTACATGAACCCACCTAAAAACTTTTAAAAAAATATGTCATTCAGAGAGATGTATATCGTAGCTGTTTGCCTGCCCACAAGTTGATCATTATACGGTTCAAGTTTCATGGCCTACGTGCGTTGCTTTTGTTTGTACGCGCATGCTCTGCAGGGATTTTCTTTTTTATACGAATCACGTGGATATACGGAAGAAAATTTTACACTTTAAGTTATTTTGCAAGTATTACTTGTTTATGTTCCTGCTTACTGTTTGAAAGGGTTGATTTAATTTAATATAAATTTTTTTTAAAATTACCTGTCATAGGGAGGAAACTGGAGACAGGTTGTGATAATGCCTTCAGAAAAGATGATTTAATTGTGTGCGCATGAAAGCTTTCAAACTGCCAAGCCAGTTAATTCTAGTTACGATGAACACTGCGGTTTTTTTTTGGCTGCAACTGAGTCTTTTTGTGTTGTATCCAGACGTGAACTTTTAAATGGAAAGAACTTTTTTTTTGTGGTTGTGGGTTGGTACTTAGTCACTTAGGAGACATTCCAATATCAGAAAAATAGAGAGAGAGAAAAATTAAGATTAAAAAAAAAATACTAGAATCTGAGGTGTTAATTGTGCCAATTTGAAAGAGAGAGAGCGTGTGTGTAATTTAGCAAATGGACTGTTGTAAGACTTGCACATACGTTGTACAGAATGTTTAAATACAGAGTTTTTGTTTTTTTTTAAGAGAAACAGATTATATGGATATGACTGAGCATATTTTATCTACAAGTACAAAGATTTAAAAGAGTCAAAGTATTTCAAAGCGTTAAATTTGGGAGAAAATTAATCACAATTATATCAATGATCTTTTTCTTTTTTCCACTGGTGTCAAATGCAGTATTTACCCTACTTTTTTTTTCCATTTCCGCAGCCCATTTGTTCGCCACCATGACTGTCAATTTTTAAAGGTGGAGAAAAACAATATGTATGTGCCATTTGCCGAGAGTTGTGTAGGTTATTTTTTTGGGGACAACTTCGGATAAAATTGTTTTAAAAAAAAAGAAGGGGACAGTGTCTATTTAGTGCCTTTTTTTTGTTTAGGGGCGCTATGCGAAACTGGTCGTACCAAAGGGAAAAAATGTGTTGTATGCTCTCTAAATCACAAAAATAAAGGGCTTATTGAAAGAATGGAGCTAAGAATACATGTAATTTTTTTTTTCTCTGAATGGTTAACTATGTTAATAGTCGGTTACCTCGCTTCGTTGAGAGGGGAAAGAACCATCAGATTTACAAAAATGTGTTGATTTTTCTTATGTACCGAGAGCCATCGATGTTACGCTGGAAAAAAAAGGGCTTTGTTTTTACAAAAATATTATTTACTGTTATCTATGTACCAAGTCACCCCCCTGCCCCCCAAATATGCAGTTATTTATGTAAAATAAACCTGAAAAAAAAAAATTTACACCGGTTTTTATTCGCCTGGAATTATTTTGGCGGGCAATTTCAGCTTATGAAGAGCAACCAGGATCTGGACAAAATAGCACACATGAAATTAATGGCACTGTTCATAATTATAATTAACACGATGGATACTGTATTCATCTTGATAATTAAATATTGTAGGGGGAAATATTCATTGGTTATGAAAATAGCTGTTATTTGCTACTGTAGCCGTTACTTTTTTAAAGCAGCTAAGGTCAATAGCAGCTGTGCTACTGGGTTGAAAGCCGGCTTTGCTTTGGAACGTGTTTGGCTTCCTCTCAAATTTTTTCGAGTATTTTTCGTCGATTTTGGGCTCCAGGAACCGGAATTTTGGGAGGCAGGATGGTGGGAGAGAACACGAAGAAGCTATCGAGCGACGAGGTGGAGCTGTACGACAGGCAGATCCGACTGTGGGGGTTTCAGTCGCAGAAAAGGTGACTACGGAACACATTATGATTATGGACATGATGGAATTAATTTTTTTGGATGGATAGGCTCCAGGCTGCACGGATTCTGTTGATTGGACTGAACGGTATGGGGGCTGAGGTGGCGAAGAACATTGCGCTTACCGGAGTCAAGAGTCTGACCCTGCTCGACAGCATTGTCGCGTCACAGGAGGATCGGTCCTCGCAGTTTCTCATACCCGGTGACAAGCTTGGAACCAACGTAAGTCATCATACGTTTCTACCATGCTGTTCGTGCAGTAGCATCCTTTCAGCGAGCCGAAGCGTCTCTGGCTGCTGTCCAGCAGCTGAACCCAATGGTCCAGATGGAAGCGATGAACACAAAATTGGAGGATGTTCCCGATTCGTTCTTCGCCAACTTTGATGTCGTCTGCATGACCGTTGGCAACCGGGAGCAGTTAGTCCGGGTCAATCACATCTGTAGGGACGTCGGGATTAAGTTCCTGGCTGGAGCGGTGTTTGGCTTCTTTGGATTTACCTTCTCGGATCTGCAGGAGCATCATTACACAGAGTATGCATCCCAAGTAGATTTTACATGAGACTATTTAGGGCCGTTTTCTCGAACAGTGGTTCAAGTGTAAACTGGGTTCAAAGCCCATTGATTGCTGTTAGGCTGTTGTCAAGGGTTTAAACCGGCTTTGAACTGGGTTTACATTTGAACCACTGTTCGAGAAAATGGCCCTTAGCCATTCGCTACAATTTTTTAATGTTTTCAAATCTGTAGTGAAATTCCAGATTTGAAACGGCCTGCTGGTGGGAGCAAGAAGTCTGAAGAAAAGCGCATGAAAATTGTGAAGGGCAGGGCTGCTTTTGTGCCGCTTCAGGATGCTCTTGATATTGATTGGACCTCTGATGACTACTCGAAGAGGTTGAAGAGGATGGACTCTGGATTCTTTATCCTCAAAGGTTTGCATTTTTTGGAAAGCCACAATGAAATCAACCCTCTTTATCAATTCAAAATCATACGTATGACGGCACATTCTGCCAAGATGTTAAAGATGTTGGAATGAGCATGTAACTTCCAAATATATACATAATGTGAATTCCGTTTTTCAGTCCTCCTGAAGTTTGTGGGAACCCATGGCCGCAATCCATCGCCGAGGAACAGGACGGATGACCTTTCTGAGCTACGGCGCATGCGTGATGAGGTCCTTGAGAGTCTGTGCATCCCTCTGGAGAAGGTGGATGACCAGACCTTGGAGTTGACACTGGGTTCAGTCAGTCCAGCCTGTGCAGTTGCAGGAGGTGTCATGGCTCAAGAGGTCATCAAAGCAGTGTCGCTAAAGGATGCTCCGTATAACAACTTTTTCTTCCTGAATCCAATCACATTTTGTGGAACTGTTCAACTTCTTGGAAACTGAAGGATGCTTCGTTTCCCAATTTACAAGGAAAAGAAACACTCTTTGCATTGTCAAGTACATTAGGTGCCGTTACACTAGAAGAGTAGACATTCTCAATATGCAGTGACGATTATGTAGGCGCAATTCTGGCTCACCTGAATTGTGCAAACATGTCTTCATGACCATGTTTCAAGTGTCTACTGCTCACAATCAGTGTAAGAGCAATTAATGAATCAATCCTAAAAGAGTCAGTTGAAGAATATATTGTGGGCATTCAAGAGAAGTTAAATACAAGATGAAGTCCAATTTTGGCAGTAAAGAACATTTACTCTGTTCTGTCAACTGTGGGAGTCAATTTAGTCCTAAATATTCATAACGAGCCAAAAAACCAGGATTTTCTACGTTCGCTACCATGTTAGCAGGTGCGAGGTCAAATCTTTGTCTTTGATTGCATCAAAACTGATTTTTTGAATTCAGATTTCTCTTGTATGCCCATGATATGCAGCCATAAAAATAACACATTGCATCATCATTCCTATAAAAATTATGTAGAGACGAGGGGTTTTATGGGAAGTTGGAGAAAAGAAACTGAGAACTGCACCAATGCTAAAGGAATAAATGCAACAATGGTTCATGAAAATTGGTTTCGGAACTTTTCACTCTTCCTTGGAGCTGTGAGTTTGGGTGCATGGAGGTTCGCACGGGTTCGGAGGTGTGGTCGTCATTGGTATGGCAGGCAGATTAGTGCCCAGGGCGTGCTTCGGGGCCAAGGGTGTGTTCGGGGGTGGTTGCGAGAGTAGGGGGTGAAAAGAGGGTCTATCCTATTTACTGGTCCAGTGAAGTTATGAAAAAATATATGAAGACTGGAATAATAAAGAAATAGGAATAAAGAAAAAATAAATAAAGGAAACATGCCAAGAGGGATTCGATCCCACTACCTATAGATTAGTAGCATGACGCCCTAGCCACTTCACCCACATGTTACACGTATGTTAGGGCCTTCAAATGCATGTACTGCACATTCCAGCTCGTATAAAGTCAGAAAATGAGAGGGGAATGAGTTTGTAAGGACAGTCTAATGCTCATGTTATAACTAAAGTCATTTCAAAAAAGATGAATTGCTTTATTCAATATTTCAATCCATGCCTTCATTGAGCACATTTAAAATTAATTAGGAAAAATCATCCAGCCAAGGGGGTAGTCACTCCTCATAAAAGTGTACACCGGCTCTCTTGAGCTGCTGCTCTCTGTGGCTCTCCGCGGCTCTCCCCCGGCTCACCAGCAGGCTCACCCACGGTCTTATGGGCTCACCGATGCCTCAGAGAGCCGCAAAGAGCCTTGGAGAGCTGCAGAGAGCTTCGGAGAGCCAACTATGTAACAACCCGCGGGGTTGATGATATGACGTCAATATGTCGTAGTTTTCCCTCGGCTCTCCGCGGTTCATCAGTGAGGGTGTACACCGGCTCTCCAAAGTGACTACCCCCTTGCATCCAGCCATATATGCCTTGCCAAAGTCGGCTCCATTACCTGGAAATTAAAATTCGCAAAATAAAATACGCAGTTAAAAAATACCAGGACTTCTTTATTTTCCAGAATTATTATTATCAACTGTTTTGTACAAAAAAAAATTCTCAAATACAATTTGGAAGGCCATACATATTTTTTGTTTGTTTTCATCTTACAATGTCTTCATGACCCCCAAAAACTTTCACTGCTGCATTATTATGTACAGGTGCGGTAGTGTAAAACTTGGAGCTTTGAGTGTCCCAAAAAAGCTGGATTGTTTTCATAAATCCAACGTATGTTGGGCAGCGACTAAAATTCGCCGTAATGATAATAATTATATTCTTTACCCTAATATGCTACATGACTGAAAAATACAATCACAACCTGTACACTCTTTCATAGAGGAAGTTGAATGGAGTGTTGGCAGAAACACAGGCTATTATGTGGAAGTATGCCGGTACTAGCCTAGAGTCTGCTATTATCGAGATCTGTTGTAGATGAGGTTGTTATATCTGGATTCAACCGTGTCATCACTGATGATTATGATGATGTTGTTGTTAGTTGAATCCGGACATAACAGCCTCGGCTGTAACAGACTTTCGGTTATAACAGACTGGAAAGGCTGGTTCTTCCATACTTTCATAAGGCCCTGTACATACACAAACCCTAAGACAATATTACAATTAATTACAAAAAATATACCATGCAATTTTAAAATGTTTATAACTCGTGGACTTTTTCTGAAATTGATACACTTTGGTGTACAACATTTAACGGTGTTATTTATAAATAAATAAAAATTTGACATCATGGTCTATTTGGACCAGAGTCCAATGTGCTATGATTTAAAAAAATTCAATTTAATTAATGTGAAATGGTTTTTAAAATCCCTGCATTCAAAAATGCACAGAAAATTCGACATCTGCAAGCCGTGATAAACATTTTAAAATACCGTGATGGATTTTTTGTAATTAATTTTAATGCTATCGTCGGGTTTGTGTGGCCCCTCCGGTTCATTATTAAAATTAATGTCCTGCTAAGTAACATATAAATGCATAGTGGCAGCAATTTTCACCAGACCCCACGGAAATTCACTGTCCAAGTGTAATCATATTTATGTCAGTTCTGTCAAATCAATTTCAACTTTGGTGTCCGGTATGCTTCATAATTATCCATTGAACTGTAATATGACATCATATCTGCTGAATACTGTCCTGCGTATATCAAGGTCATAACCAGCAGGGAATCCGGAAGGGGGTGGGGGGTAGCCACCCAGCCCCCTTCTGGCTCTCCCTCTAGACTTGCTGGCAGCTCTTTCTTTCCCTCCTGACCACCAAGGAAGACGAACCTGCCTCTCTACATGCTGCCGAGATGAGGCATACTGCAGGTCAAGGGCAGGTATGTGAACCTGGTTTAGATGGGGGGGTATTTGCCAAGTAATTGTCTGAGTCTTGCTGCATTGCATTATCACCAATAATGTTCACTCATTTTGCGATTGATCGAGTCAAACAATTAGCGTTCATTATTGCAAAGCATGTTTTAATTAGCCCCGTTTTCAGAAAATGAACGAGGCAGCAGTGCATCGTTGTCGGCCAAAGATTGATGTCCTGTGAGGTGGGGTCAAATTGGTCATCGGGTTACGCCACGGTCATCTAGCCATACATGATTGGTGAGTACAGGAACTAGATTAATCAAATGACGGTGATTTCAGGGAGGCCCCATTGTAATAGTTGCGGCTTTTTGACCAGGTCTGGTATATGCCCGATTGCACCAACAAAATTACAGATTCGATAGCTTCTAACAGATCGTTAGCACACGTTGAAAGGGCTCTTAATGATCAATTAGGAGCTATCTATCAGATCTGTAATTTCGGTTGGTGTAATTGGGCATAAGAATCTGATTCGTCTCGACTAAAATCTTTATTTGACAAAAAAAAAAAAACTACGCCAAACTGTTAAATAGGGACTTGGGCGGGGAAGAATGTGAGATTCCTAATTTGTCCGGCCTAGTGCACAGCAAAAACATTGCAGTGCCACCATTGACAGCAAAATGTGCCTTAAATGCACTAACAGTGAATTCATTGTTCTTCGAGGATATTTTAAGCAATAATCAAAGGTGTTATTTCCACTTCGAAGCCCAATGGGGTGTACATGTAATGCCAATTTTACCCGTCTTTAAGTACATGCTGCTATTAGAGTAAAATTATTAACCTGCACAAAAGTTCTTAGGTGCTTTTTCTCGAACAGTGGTTCAAATGTAAACCTGGTTCAAAGCCGGTTTAATCCCAGTTCAGAGGAAAATAAACCAGCCTTGAACTGGGTTTACATTTGAACCACCGTTTGAGAAAATGGGCCTTAGGCTGATGGTTTTTCATACCAGAGTTTGATAGTCAATTGGTCATAAAAGCTGGAAATAGCATATTTTCATTCATTGCCAGTTTGAAATTTTCTTAATATTTCATTCTTAATGTCATTCACTTTTCTTTTTATATTGCTTTGGGTTGATTGCAGTCAGAGTGTTACACTGGGCACCATGAAGAGATTTTATTGCTCTTTTAAATAACTGATAAAGTCAATTGTGCTTGATAAGGGATTGGGTTGAACCTAGTTCAGTTAAGGTGGTTTGGCAGGCATTATTTTACAAATCATATTCTCCTTTCCAGATTTCGTGCAATTATATTCTTGGTCCGACTGCTGTTCTACATTGACGTGCCTTCGCAGCAGGACCTGATGCCTTCCAGACAGCCCCAGCACCATCCTGGCGATGTGATTTCTGCAACACCCAAGGGCACCAGAGTTTCATCACAACGATGGTCCATCGAAGCTCTGCAATACAGCACGTCAGCACCAATTGGTGAGCATTATACTGTTGATTCAACGAGAGACCCTGATGTCTCAATCTTTTCAGTTTCACTTTTGTTATTGCCGAGCATTGTGACATTGAGTATCTGGTGGAATGAAAATACCAGGGTGCTTCTTTTGTGCCCTGTTCTACCACTATTGGTTATTATTGGCCCATGCTTCATCGAAGGGAGGGTTGGCGATGATAGGAGATATTTTGAATTTCAAATTTTGAGAAGGCCACTCCACTCCATTGTTAAGGTATATTTTACCTGGTAGGCCTAATTTGATGATGAACTGTGATCTAGGCAGTTTATGTTGTTGCACATAGGGAGATGATTTGATTGCCAATGATGTATATGGAATTAACCAGAGTGGTGGGAAATATTTGTTGCAATTGCGTGATCATTACTTCAGGCTGGGCAGGCCTTGATCTAGGAAGCCAGGCAATACATTTGAGCAGCTTATTATTGAGGTAGGTTTCTGATGAGACTTGCTAGTTGCTACTAAACTAGGGTGAGTGGTAAATCATTAATAAAGCTTGATGTAGGCAATCTTGATGTTTCGTTGAGGTGGTTAGAGAGAGATTAATTTTTAGCAATGTAGGAGATTAGCAGTCTGGTAGGTAATGATCTTTTGCAAATACACGACAATTAAGTCACTCAATATTTATGAAATATCAAATCCTAGTTATCAACAGGTGTTTCATATTGAATGAAACTAATTAAATCAATGAGTTGAAATGGGACATTCACAGTTTTCCGAGGGTTGCTCGTCAAAAGCATGTGCCTTGAATACTGTAATCTATATTGACATTTCACAATCAAAAGTGAACTCTTTATTTTTTGGGAAGTGATCTGTAATCTGTCCACTGGTGTATATACCACTCCTGAAAAATGGCCTGGCCTGGAAGTGCTAATTTGTAAAAAAAAAAAAAAAGTTTCCTTGAAAACGTTAAATCTGACAGAAGGAAACAATGAGTTGAGTAGCATTTTGCCTATTGTGTGACAGCCTTCTCACAAAGTGTGGTAATGAGTTACATGTGTATTCACTGCGAAGCATACTTACACTTGATTGAACCTGTGAGGAAATGGTTACTTTGCAAGTTAACGAGCAATGGCAAGGGCATTGTGACATTGATGGTTACGGTTTACTCGAAGGCTTAATTTTGTGATTAAAATGCATGAACTGTGCATAAGTCTTCAGTTCAGTCTTCCCTTCAATGGCCTCGCACAACTAATCTGCTTATTATAATTTAGCAGTGTCTTTTTAGTGGCTACTTAAATCACTTGGCAATGCAATCAGGCCGCCACGTCGGTAGTTGACCTAGTACTAAAATCGCCTGCATGTCCATGTCACAAATTATATGAATTAGTAGAAGATTAATCATGTTCAAGTAACACTGCAGTCCACATCTCTTCCATATGCGTAATTAGAATATAAGTTGTATGATTACATTTGTTATAGTAAGTATAGATAGTAGACTATAGATAAGATTAGAGCTGCATTAGAATAATTATAAGTGTAGACAGAGTATAGATTATAAGTTGTATAAATGTAACATTTGTTTGAATACAATTATTTATATTCTAATTACGCATATGGAAGAGTAATGTTGGGGCCTGCAGGTGTCTTGTTAAAAAAAATCAATTTCTACTAATTCATATTTGTAACATGGACATGCAGGTGATTTTCATACTAGGTGAACTTCACTGGCATTGGGAAAGCAGTGCAGTGGTGCCCTGATTGTATTGGGAAGCCACTAAAAAGACACTGCTAAATAATAAGCCGATTAGTTAATGACAAAATGCAATTGAAGGGAAGGCTTAACTGAAGACTAATGCACAGTACATGCATTTTTATAGCGATAATTAAGCCTTGGAGTAAACCATAGCCATCACTGTCACAATGGCCTCGTCATTGCTCGTTAACAAAGTAACCATTTCCTCACATTTCAATTAAGTGGCTAAGTATGCTTCGCAGTGAATACACACTCACCACATTTTGTGAGAAGGCTGCCATCTAATAGGTAAAATGATACTCAATTCATTGTTTCCATCTGTCAGATGTTTAATGCTTCCAATGCTAACTTTTTTTTCTTTACAAATTAGCTCTGCCAGGCCATTTATCATGGGTGGTACACCAGTGAACTTGACTGCCATTGGGCAAGTATAGTGGGGTCCAGGCTAAATTAATTCTTGGCAGGTCATTACAAATTTGTAATTTAGGCCTTGAAGTGACACATCTGCAGTACAACAGTGAAGCTCATAGTAACTGGCTTCAGAGAATTGAATGGAATTAAGGCGAATCGCATGCCCAGTTGTGCCAAATTATAATTTACTGGCGATCGCCCATAGCTGTTTGTGATATCAAGTGTCTCCCAGTAGATATCTGGTGATATAGCCTTGATGGTCATGTGGAACTTTTCTAATTGCTTTTTATTGTCATATTGTATGTTGATCAATCACTGACCACCCCTTATTGCTGATAGCTTCTAACATTGGCAAATTATTTTTCTGGGCTAGTTGCAGCAGTAACTAACGATTGTCGTGTATTAATGTGCATCTGTTTATGCATACTGCATTCAGTCTGGCCACATCATTCTTCAGGATGCTCTTTGACCCAGTTCTGGAGCTGATGAAATGGTGTATTATCCTGCTGGAATTTCCAGTCACAAAGCAGTGCCATGAGCTGTATTCACCCTGCCTCATGACAACACTCTTGGATTATGTGACTTTAAAAGTTTCATGTTGCTATGGCATTCCTTGTGGCACTTCTGTGTATATTGGGCCCAGATTGGGCCTTTGTGTAACAATGGATTGCACATGTAGCCCTAAATTGTTTCAGTTTCAATAGATCTTCATTCTCGCAATTCTGTTCCTTTCAGATTAATTTGCTTGTACGAAGAGTTGCAGTGATTTCCAGGACTTGTTGCAAGTGGAGGATGCCCATAACGAGACATTGCTGTAGGTCAGTATCTTGAGGAAGATCAAGGTCTCATTACACTTGCATGGATTTGAGTGTTTGCTTCTGTGCAATGTTGACTAGTGAGAGAATTACCTGACAGCAATAAAATGACATTATTGTGAATTTAACTGCTTTCTATTGGGAAATGGGGGGGGGAAACCTTTTGTGCTGAGCTTGAAGTCTTTGCCTTTACAAGCCTTTTTGTTTCTGAAATTTTGGGAACACCCGAGACGTATGCAGTATTTCCACTTAATCAGTTCCGCTGCAGATGTCTTAACGATCTGCAACTTGACTATTATCAGCTTCTTTGGCATTGATCTTGTTGAAAAATGACTACTATGTAAATTAAGCTGTTTTTTGGTGTTGCATGGCTGGGAAATTGCAATATTATTCAATGTCAATTTGCCTAATTTCTGTGCAGGAAGCTAAGTTCAATTTCCATGTAATTGCATTGAGCTTTTTCTAATTGTATGTTTTCGAATATAAAATTTAATTTTTCTCTTTTCAGGGCAAGGTATTTGCAGCCTGCTGGTGAGATGGTGCCACTCTGGAAGCCAGTCCTGACTGATGATCATCATTTTTCTTGTCTCCCCCCCTATTTTTGCCTTCTCTTTCCAGTCATTTGCAGCCCAGATGGTGCCAGTCATCAGCAGCATCCTTTCCCCCCCTACAAATCTCACCTTTTTTGGCATGTGCTAACACTTCTTGGCACATGATGTTGAAGAGAGGAAGATTTACCGCCTGCATTTAGGATCCCCCCCTTTGACGTCATGTGCCAAGTGCATGATGTTGAAGGGGGGAAACTTGCAGGCTGAAAAATCGTAGTTTTAGTCGTCGAAAAAAGGCCGGGGTCGTCCGGGCGTAATTTCGGGCGGCCGCCCCTGCATTCGCAAAGTCCGCTGGCGCGGGACCTATCTTCAAGCCCCTCCCCTTTTTTCCTGTAAACTTTTTTCAGAGTCCAGTGAGAGTCACTCATTCGTTCACTCCAGTTCCTTGGCCCCTCCCCCCTCTGCCTGCTGATGGTTGGGGTGAGGCTTCAATGGATGGGGTGCACGTGTGGACAATGTAAGTTTCGTTGCCCTCCTGCCCCTATCCCCCCAGGGCAAGCCCTGGGGGGATAGGGGAAGGGGAGGCAATGTAGATTACATTGCCCATGGGCCCCATCCATCGAAGCCTCTCACCAGCCATCAGTAGGCGGATGGGGAGAGACATCGATGCACTGTTTCTTTATTTCTTTGTATACATTGTACAAAAAATTGCAATAAAGACGTCCACAATAACAGCTGTTCTTCTGACTGCTATACTCCATCTTTTCCAGGATGTACAAAACAGTGATGCTTCAGGCTGCCCAACAATCTAAACAAATGAAAGACAATATTTCAGGATGAATGAGCTATTAACTACAGAATTTTACTGGAAATGCAGAAGGCTACATGCAACTATTAAAAACTTAATCATTTGACACAATCAGTAATTGCCAAAAACAATTTCAACATAATTGCTGATGAGTCAAAACCATTCCTTTGACTTAATTGGCGAATTTAATGGACACAAACAAAATAAGAAGCGACTGGGGAATAAAAAGCAATGGATCCAGGTACGATCTCGATTGAATTGATTTGCAAATATCTAACCCCTAAATTTGCCGCTTGTTTTGGCCCAAGCTGCCATTGGCCATATTAGTAAGAAACACCCTGCATATAAAATTCGATTGCTTGCAAACTGACATATTGATGCCAAAATGGCACTACATGGCATGCTCCTGATGCTTTAGCATCACATAAATTCTCCCCAGATTAATGTATTCAGCATGAGAATACAGTAGTACTGGTATCACACTAGGAAACTATTAATACAACTGGCATCATCATCGTCAGTGCAACTAGCAATTAAGGGCTTGTGAGGAAATTACCATATGCTTTCAAAATCAACTGGTAGAATTTTTGTCGCATAATAATTGCTGTCGTAAAATAACATCATTTTGGCACAAAGTGGCATAATTACTTTTAAAGAATGTACTTTACTTCCAAGCCATAGAGAATACAATATATTGCATCAGAAAAATTCAGCATTAAAAGACATTTCTCTATGATGATATGACCAATAACACTGCAATTAAGAGTCTCTCCTTAACCTTTGACTGAAAAGGTCTCTGAACCAGCACTCTGAACCGAACCCTTGCTCTGTGAACCTGATAACATTGGAGCAGCTCCGGAGCGGGTTCAAGAGTTTGGTTGGGAGCTTGCCAGCTTGCTCTGGAGTTTGGTGGTCAATGATGGACACCATTCATTTCAAGATGGAATTAATTTTAGAATCTACTCTTTTAGGTGAAGTGTATGGAATGGAAATTAAGGCAACTAGGAATATTGATGGAGAACAACTAGGCCTGGAGAATATGGTAAATGGATACACAATAATTAATCCATTTAAAAATGAGTGAAGCCCATCTCTGGTTAGGGAAATTTGGAATTACTTGGATCACTACATGGTACTCCTTCTAAAAGCTACTGACCAAGCACTAGCTAGCTACCAATATCCGCTGGCTTCCAGATTCATTGCCTAATGTACGCAACACATGAGGTGTACAAGTGTGTTGCTTACCATGTCCATGTCTGGTCTTCCAGGATAGCAGATGGCAACAGAAGAGTTGAGGCATCTGATCTGATGACAGCACCTCACATCTCTTGATTCCATAAGTTGATTTGGATGAGGGCAAAGTGGTTGCTGGTTTGGCAGATCCAGGAAGGTGATGTCCAGAGACCAATCAGACGCATCATCATTCTGCAAGGTGTAATGATGAGTACAAGTCACATGACTATCATTGAGTGTGCTCATTGCCTCTTTGTAGCACTTACATGCTTTGCCATTGCATAGTTACATGTAATAGTGGTTATCAAAAGAATTAGCTACTAATTATAGGTTGCATTGCCACACAATCCAGTGTTTTGTCTTTGGAATTTTTATAATGACGTACATTAGCAGACTCCATTGGAATCTCCTGGATTCAGCTGAAACCATATTTTTTAAAAGGCGACAGCTTCAGGTAGCTACAAGTATTAAGCTATACAAGTTAACTCACTCACAAATGCGCATTATGTTACCATTATTTTGAACAATCAATGCAGAGTATGAGCCCATAGTTAGCATATGTGAAATAATACTTTATTTGTACGCAGTACTTTTATCCTCCTGAGACCCCTGGTACAGTATACTGTACCTTTGTTTTTTCCAGCACCTTCTGACTAACTCAAGCGCGTAAAAAAACAAAAACAAAGGTACAGTATACTGTACTCCGGGTCTCAGGAGGTTATATGAACAACCTGCAGAACTCAATATTAATTAAAACGTTGCAAATATATCCAAGAAATATATTATCCACTTTGATTGCAATATGTTGCTTCAATGATATTCTGAATCTTATTGGTTAGGAAACAGAATAAGTGACTGCTGAACTGTTGTAACTGACCCATTACAATGCAACTACGTGAATGGAAGATGGTGTATACATACCTTGTTGAATGCAGCTCCAGCACACACAGCTTCTGTACTTGATTTGTCCAATGTCACCAACAGCTCACTCTGCAGGCTTCCCAGCCAGTGGTCCTCTCAACTAGTGGTGGTTGGATTGGCTCTATCAGATACATGATGACAAAAGGACCTGTGAAGTACAAGATATAAATAAGTCAGTGCAAAGGGAAGTGAATTGATGCCAAAAATCCACATCCCTAATCTGCAAGTCGTATTGTGGCAATTTGAAAAGTGTGTGAAAATATACTGATCCTTCCAAAATATAATGGGGCACGGATGCAACAAGTATGTCAATCAACAGCCAGTTTGCGTGATCACTGCTGTAGTAATACCAGGACTTGATCAGAAAAGATGAACTCAGCTTATGGAATTAATTACGAGGAAAATTGCAGCTACATGCAAGGTCATTGAGCATGTCCTTGTCCATAGGTTGTGACCAATTTGACTGCAGTGCCCGTTTGCACATTGTCCAGCAGCATCCATCAATAAGTGCATTACACCTGAAAAAATACAATTAGTATACCTAATTACAATAATGTAGAGTGCATTTATTAGGGACATGATTATCCGGCCAACATAATTTGCCCCAATTTGACTGGGCTCATCATTGGCCAAATTGTAACTGTTATAAGTAACTTGATGACTTCGGTTGTCTAAGTGTAGGCCTACTAAATGATGTCAACATCATTGAAAATGGCTATTAATGTAACTATTAAACATACAGGTACGAGAACATGTTGCTGTGAACCTATATAGTTACCTTTCTCAAAATGACAGTGACACCCATATTGGATATCCAATCTCAGGCCCTCTCAGGCCCATAGTCGTAGGTGAACTGGTGAAGGACCGGTTCCCCTTGACCACGACCTGGGGCTGCCCCTGAGCTGCCCCTTGACCAGGCACTGCTAGCCAAAGGACCTTCTGGCTACTCCCCTCATCAGCAAAGTCACGTGTTTACACCGACTAGCAAAATAATAAGCATTTTTTTTGTGCAACTTGAAGACCAATCAGAATGCAAGTTCGTGCCTAGGCATCCAATAAGCTTTAAAAAAAATGAGAGTTGCGACTGGCTCGTGTAAACCATGCTGAGTTAAGAGATTTCGGCAGCAGATGGCAATATATATACACTTCATAAAATTTTTAATAATTGTTAATTAATTTAGTCGCGATTTGTCGTAACATTTTAACGCATTTTAACTACATAACGGCATAATTTTATATGATTTTGATGTGTTATGATTAATGGCAGACGAAATTCGAACACATTCCAGGGAAATATGGCTCATGATAAAGGCCTAACCAGGGAGCATATACTACAGAGGCGCAAACATTTGATTTTCGCGACTCTCTGTTTGGGGTGTTGCCAAGGCTGGCGCCCATTTTGAAGTGTGGGGAACGCCAACGAGGTATAAATAGGGTACAGGCAAAAATAGGCCCCGCCATCTTTGATTCGCGCGTGTTCTTGCCATGTAGTTGCCATGGCCGCCAAAACCATCAAAGATGGCGGACCCTATTTTTTGCCTGTACCCTATTTATACCTCGTTGGCGTTGCCCACACTGCAAAATGGCCGCCAGCCTTGGCAACGGCCCCAAACAGAGAGACGCGGACATCAAAGGTATCATGTAGTATATGCTCCCTGGCCTAACAAACTACAAGTTATGTTTTTTAACGATTAAATAAATCGTTAATTTATTGACCATATTAAAATTAATTAGAGAAAAAAATATCATCCGGCCATGTATGCCTTGCCGTAGTCGACTCCATTACCTGCGAATTAAAACTGACAAAATAAAATCTGCACAGTTAAAAAATACCAGGACTTCTCTTTATTTTCCAGAATTATTAATATTATATCAACTGTTTTGTACAAAAAATTCTCAAATACAACTTGGAAGGCCATACATATTTTTTTCTTTTCTTTTCATCTTGCAATGTCTTCATGACCCCCAAAAACCTTCACTGCTGCATTATTATGTACAGGTGCGGTGTCCCCAACTCTTCCGTGGGATAGGGGAAAGTTCTTTCAAGGACTAAAAGTTTCTTTCTTCACTTAATAAAGAAACATCTAATAAAAAAAAGGAGATCACCTTAAAATTATAATGTACAAAAAAGATCTGTTGTAAAAAAAATTGCACATGTAACTCAAGCATTTCTCTTTCTCTTTTTTTTTTCATCTGCTGCCCAACAAGTATTGACCTGCTCTTTTTCTTTTTTGGCACAGGTGAACCTAAAAAAAGAGTTTTGAGTGTCCCAAAAAAGTTGGATTTTTTTCCCCGTAAATCCAACGTATGTTGGGCAGCGGCTAAAATTAACAGTAATGATAATTATTTACCCTGATATGCTACACGACTAAAAAATACACTCACATCATCTACACTTTTTCATACATCTCATGTCTTCCGTCATATCGCGACAATAATAATAATAAGGTAATGATAATAATATTAAATAGCGAGAAAATGCTGTGGAAATTATTATTTTTTCTTTCCACTCTCTCTCTCTCTCGTGATCATTCAAAAGAAGGGCAAAAAAAAAAATGCAGAAGTCCATAAACTTTTGTCCGCTGATTGTTTGTATTGCTCTCTGGGGATTTTCCGTTGCAAGCGTTGTGTAAGTATGTGTTGCGTGAATTTGTGTTACGGTATAGCATGTCTTGTGTGTGAAGGATAGGCAAAAGGCACGTGAAGGTAAAAATAATGGTCTCTTTTTTTTTACCTTTGGTTGGATTGCCCAAAAAACAAAAAACAAATTTTAAATGCAGGAAATCGCGTAGATACAATAATATTTAAATAAAGCAATAGCTGCCAACTGAAACCGTATTTTTTTTCTCCTTTAAAAAAAAACACCCGTTCCCTAAGTCACTCACAACATCAATGTTAAAAAGTAATTATGTGACTAGCATTTTAAATAAAAGGGGGAGGGGTCAGCAGCTGCACATTTTTTTTATTTCATTTCAAAAAATAATAATAAGCGAGGTGGCTTGCAAAAATTTTGCTCTGTTAGCAGGAAGAGAGCTACCATCGGCCAATTTCCTCACAGGTTATTATAACAGTGGAAAAAAACAACAACAGGGAAGAGGAAAAAAAATAACTTTGTTCCCAACTGTCCTGAGTTCAAACCCTATCTAACCTAAATCATTCCCCCTCCCAACCTGCCCCCCTCCGTCATTTAAATTTTATATCATTTTCATTTTCATTTTACACATATTCACATTCACACATCTGGCACTTGAAGTATGTTTAGAGGATAAGCCGTGGATGGGAGAAATTTAAAAAGAAGTGATATGTCATAGGTTTAATACGCAGACTGGTGACCTTTTTTAATCCGTTAGGAACTTGACCTTTCTTTTTCCTTCCCTCGAGATGGGGAAAAAAAGAAGACCCAAGCTCAAGCCTGGTCGGATTTGTTTTTTGGCACGACGTGATTGCAGTTATGACCTGGCAGCTGGTTTTTCTTTAAATGCGATTAGGCCTATAGGACGGCGACACTTTAATTGTGACTAGTGCCCGTTTTTTTTTCTTTTCTATATGAATTTTTCAAAGCATGAAGAAGGGTTCCAGCTCTACATGTGGCAGTGTGCTGGCGTACATGTGCACCATTAAAAGTCGTAACAGTTAGGAAGCTATGTTATCTACGCTTTGCGCAAAAATGTAATATCCTTACGAGCAACAGTAACATGATACTTCTGTATCACACGCATTTATTACTGCGGCTTGATTTCACAAGTATATAAACATGTCTTTAAGTTTGCTCGTAGCGGCACACTATGTTCAAAATCACAGTCAATTCAGCGGCAGTGGCGACTGTCACTTTCACTTGCGAATATCAAGCTGCATCTATCCGAATGCAATATCAACGACGCATCAAAATTGGTCTGTTTCTCCATGCTTTGATTGTTCATATGTGTATGGTACCCCCTGGATGACATGCCCAGGTGAGGTCCAACCGGCTTGGGCTTGGGTCCGTGGTGATGAGACTAGGGCTTGGGCTCCGAGAGCTCAAGCCGCTCTCGTTTGGTCACACCTGCGTCTGGGTCAGCCTCGGCTTGTCCCAAGAGGAACTGCTGTTGACCTCCTTCGAGGGAGGATCCAGGTCATCCAAGTCCAGGTCGGAAGGTGCCTCCGAGTCGTCCAGATCACACACGTTGGAAATGGAGAGGTCACTAGTGCTGGGAAAGCCATCCAACGGAAGGGACATGTGGTCGTCCAGTCCATTCCCGTTTGAGTATCGCGGGTGCTTCACCTTGTTACCCACAGGGTGTTCTCTGCAAACAAGTCGTTGCATTATAATGTTTGTAGCTTCCCAGGTAGCTCAAATCGCCCTGGAATATCCCGTGAATATCCGCTGAATATCCCATGGATATCCTCATATCCGCTGAATATCCAGTGGATATCCACATATCCGATGGATATTTGGATATCCATGGGATATTCCAGGGCGATTTGTGCTACCTGGGATTTGCGATGCGGACTTACCTGTAAGGTCCGTTTCTCTCCGGAATTTGTGGCTTCCTGACGTGCCTTTGTGGCGGGGCGTATGCGTACGTTGCGGAGTTGTGCGGGTGGTTGTTGTACCCAACGGTGGGCAAAGGTACTGGTAGGGGCGTTGGGCTGGCCCTCTTGGAACCTCCTCCTCGGGACTTTGCAATAAATGCGGTTGGAGGCAGAGGTGGTCTTAGGAGCGGAAGGGTGGGTGGGCTGGGAGGCGGCGGAGGAAGGGGAGGGCAGCCGTTCTGCGTCCCTCCCATTCCCCCGAACTCCTCGTCTGTTTCGCTGGCAATGTTGAGTGGTGGCAGGTACGAGTTGGGGTGCCTCACGTAGGCCCCCGGTGAGGAGGGGACAAACTCGTCCCCACTCTCCAGTCCGCTCAGGTTGCCGATGTCATTCATGGCCAACACCTGTTTAGTACGCACAATATTAGTACACAGTATGGAAAAGACTACAAACAAACACACAGAAGTAGTACATGATGCACATAGCACACACAACACAAACAGACCTGCTCAAAGGTGAGTCCTTTCCCGAGATTGACGGCAGGGAAGATATCTGAATCTGCAAGATCGGTGTGGACATCCGATTGCTGGTCCTCATTCAGGGTGTCTATATCCCTGGCTGGGTCCACCGGACCAACCACTACGGATGCACACAAATCACACGGCACACACAATAAGGTTAGTCACATGGTAGTCACCTTAAAAAACTCGGGGGTATTTCAAGTGTTACTAGGTGCAAACCTAGGATGCTCGTAATGGTTTTTTGCTGGACTGACCTGGAGGTAGGTTGGTGCCGCCTCGCTGGGAATTGGACTCGTTTGACTCGTTGCTGTGGAAGCTGGAAGAATCGGGATGCTCGCTGCCAGGGACTTCGGTAATATTCGACAGCAGGTTTTGGTTCTGGTTGGCCCAGTCGGTGCAGTCCCAGTCATAACCTATCGTAGGAGGAGAATGTCTTCAGTACACGACATTTCATTTGCCGGAAAGTGGGGGCGGCTTGGCCTGCATTAATCCCGCTAACAGTTGAACTTGCAAATGACACGGCCCTTGGAACATCAATGCAAAAATGTTGATGTGAAGCTGATGGTTTCCAAGGATCCGAATCGACTGTTCAGCAGGATCAAGCCTAAGGCTCCCGCACAAAAGTTGGTCAATTCACTCACACTACATGCTCTGCGGAGACTATGATGTTACCTGCCGAGGATGAATAAGCAAACGTACTGCTCTTCATCAGGCTATGCTACCGAACAAAAGTACACTACTTTTTTTTTTAACACACTGTCGTGTTGGCGATTTAAAAAAAGCGGGGGTCGGGAATGGAACTCCACATGTCGACTATACTACGGAATGAACATTCTGCCTGCCATGCTGACTGTTACCCTGGGAAATTTAGACAGGAAGCTATACATGCAGGGAGTCGATTACGTGCAGGCAGACATCATGCCGAGAAGATGCCAAAAAAAAAAAGTAGTCATTGCTGAAGTGGTGATACCTTGAACTCCTTTGTCTCCCTCGGCTGCCATGCCGAACGGCGGGGAAGGGGCCGGGGGGGGAAAACAAGATGGGTTAGTGCACATTATAACCAGTGAATTGCTTTTCGCTTAAAAAAGTATTGGCCCGCTTCGAGTGAACACTCGTAAAGTTCAGGCAAAAAAAAAATGTGCAAAACGATGCAATTAGTGAATTATTGGGTGATGCGATTAAAAATTGAGCCATGTGCGTAACATGTAGTAGGCATTTCACACGAATATTACAATGCAAATAAAAGTGCGGAAAACAGTACATTTTGGTTTTTTTGTGAGGGTATTTCCACGAAACTGACGTCAGATCGTTTGTTTAGTTTTCCGCACTACAATTTCACATACTAGACACAAATGCTGGATAATGTACTAGTGAAGCAAAAATTACTATTATCCGCAGCGTTTGTCCTATTGCGTGAAACACCTTTTCGTTAGCCTTTTAAAGTGATGAACCCAAGCATGCAAAAATTGTGCAAACAAATCATGCAAACAAGCACATGCAAATTCGCATTCACGTAAGTGCTAACGTATTAGTCGGGAGTAAATGTAGGCAATTTCATGATTGAATTGACTCGGATTTGTTGTAGCGAGTATCGTAATCAAATGCGCTAAAAGCCTTGAGGATATTCACTGGAGACACGTGCGAAGTAAGTCGTGCCGCTGCAAATGCACAGATGAAATGTTTTAATGTTATATCAGCGATTATGTCCATTTTGGTATTGTTACGTACTGTATATTTTTTTCTCTACAAGTGAGCACCTCAGCATTACAAACAAGCAAGCAGATCAGCCAACCAAAAAATAAAGGAAAGGGATAAAACTCTCGAACTATGAGTTTTGATCGCATCCTCTCCGTTTTGAATAGAGTGTTTACCGGCGCTGGGGCCGCCAATGTTCCTGGTCCAAACTTGCTTAACATTAGCCTTGGGCGTGGGCGGAGGTGGCCCTGAGTAGACCCAGCTAAAGGAGGCCCTGGGCCTGGGAGGAGTGGCCGCCGCCACTCCCTTGGTCCCTGCGACGGAGGTCACTCTGGGGCTAACGGACGCCCCAGAATTACCCACGCCCTCCTCCCTAGGCCCGCAGGGAGAGGGAAGGCCACTGGTGGTGTTGTCTGAGGCTGGGCCGTCGTCCGAGGGGGGACCAGAGTGGGGCAAACCGCCCTTCTCGTCTCCATCCGGGGGGCTCCTCAATTCTGGACCGTTTCGAGCCATCCGCACAAAATCTCTCAGAATTTTTCTCTTTTGCCCAATAAAATATATTTCCCCCACTCTTAACTTATTTTCTGGGGGAACCTCACAGGCCATACTTGTAGCGAAACTACTGTTGACTAGTTCATTTACGAGCACGATAATGTGGTAACAAAAAGTACGTAACATCTATGACCACCTGGTAACAATAAGGGCGCGTTTATATGTGAGCGATTTGATCAGCGATGTTGGGGCGAAAATATATTGTTACTTTTCGCTGCAACATCGCTGATAAATCGCTCACATGTAAACGCGGCCAATTACACGTATGGAAAAATTAGCAACTTGTGACGAATCAGACGCACGTTACGACAAAATTGTCAACATATTTTCCCGCGTTCGCTATAAGCAGGCTTTTTCAACTAGTTTCAGAATATTTTTCAAATTTGATTATGGCAGGATTGCTACAAGCCATACCACAAAAAAAAATAATGAAACCAATAACAAAAGCATGTGCACTACTTGGGTTCACCACAACAAGGCGAGGTTCCCACCAGAGACAAATTACTACAATGTGCGCAGTGATGTCTCGCAAGTTCTTCCCAATCATTACATTGAACAAGAACTGGCGGGGACAACACTGCAGGTAATATCGTAAGATCGTGTATGATCAGTGGAAGGCGTGAGACTTACGAGGGCAGTCTTCCATGGAGCTGAGGGACGTGATGGACGATCCCACTCCCTTGTGTTCACGGGGACTGCTGTGGGCCAAACCCTGCGGCAAAACAAGCGTCGTCGTCCTTCTCTGCGGCGACTGCACCTCCGAATTCTGCTTCGACTTCACGTCTGCAAAAATAACATTTTCACATGTACGACGTGTAATGACGAAGCTTTCCCTGTTTATAACAAAAAAAAATGGCTATCCGCCGAACCGTTCTGAATCTTCTTAGCGTCATAGTAGGCTTCCTTGGTCTCGTCCCGCCAGTTGCATGGCGGAGGAATGGCGTTGGCGACATTCGCGGCTGTAGTGGCTGCAATTGCGCTTGCCACTGAGGCCTTATGAAGACTGTCTGCGTCGCTGGCCGAGTGGGAAGGAGGAGGAGGCGGGAGGGTCACCCCGAGTGCGGAAGGCTTGTTGATGTTTTGGATGAACTCGAGGTCATCCGCTGCTGACCCGTAGTTCCTCACCAGATCCAGCTTGTTCAGAGGGGCCAGTGGGGTCGAGTTGGCAGCAGGGCAGCACTCGGACGAGTGTGGGGTGTAGGATGCTGGGCGGGGCGGGTGCTGGGGTGGGATCTGCAACAAATCATAAGACTGCCGCTAGGAAATCAACTCTTTCAAACAAGTCCGCTAGGTCAAAAACTTGGCCAATTTTTGGTAACTCGCAGAAGGTTACGGATATTGCGAGCAGGTTGTATTACAATGTGAGCGATTTGATCAGCAAAGCGCAAGAGCGATGAGATCAATTGTTTCGGGGAAAAATATATTGTTGGCTCAGCCGCATTTCGGTGATCAAATTGCTCGTATGTAATTAGCGGATCTATTGCTGTTAAATTCTGCGACATCTAAAATTGACCAAGTTTCCAAATAAATCTAACCTAATTGCTACCGTGCATGTAAATTAATTCAACAAAGCAGGGAAATGGCGGTAATAACATAACGAGTAAAGAGCAAAACGAATTAAAAAGTGGGACGGGACGCAATTTTTTTGGGGGTATGAGGAAGGTGTGCAGGATTATTGTGCCGCGTGTCTTGCTTGTTATGGATAGTTTCACACTGATATTATTTAAAAACGTAACGAGTCAACTCACAGCGTTTGTGGTGATCTCAATGTTGCTGAGTTTAGAGCTGCGTTTGAAGTCCAAGTCGTGTCTGCCTCGGTTCGAATTGAGTTTGACCTCCTTGTTGGCGTCTGGGATGTTGACGAGGTTGGGCCTCTGTCGGGATCTCTTGACTCGGAATCGTCTGTAAGCCACAAACAGGAGCACCAGGCCCAGGATGGCTGCCAGACCCACCAGGATCCCAATCACCTCCTCCACAGTGATGCTGTGTCGATTCGACACAATCGGTGTTGCGTAGAGCGAGTGATTGCATAGCGGGCCAGTCGCATTCGGAGTGCAAACGCATCTGAAGCTTCCAGGTTCATTCACACATGTACCGCCACCCATACACGGACTGTGCTCACATTCATTCACGTCCACGTTGCAAGTGTCGCCTGTGAAGCCTCGGCAGTGACACCAAGGTCCGGTGGTGCCTTCTTCGCAAGTTCCTCCATGACGGCATGGGTTGGCAGCACAATGCCGCGCAGTCTGGCATCGTTCTCCGGAGGTACCGGACACACAGAGGCAACGGAAACCATTGTCGTCAACACAATGGCCCCCGTTCATGCATGGGGATGATGCGCACGGAGTACGGTCAATCTCGCAGTGAGCACCGGCGTAACGTAACGAGGGACACTGGCAGCGGTAGCCAGTACCAACTTCCTGACAGGTCCCACCGTTGCGGCAAGGATGATGTGAGCATGGACCAGGAATCGGGAGTATTGCAGGGCACATAAAGTCGACATTCGCAAGACGACGGAGGGTAGCGACTGTGCCACCATTGTTGATGTGAAGAGGCAGAGACGAGTGGTCTAATCGGGCGTCATCTATGCATCCTGCGAATCCTCGCCGTGCATCGTCGAACCCAGCACTTGGCCGCACTTCGGCACCGATGTACATGCCGTCGTTTGGAGCATCCAAAATCTGGTTACCAGACGATACAGCACGTTGCTCATGACGGTCGACCGTGAGCCTGACTGACGATCCCTCACGATCAACCGCAACGTGATGCCAAATGCCGTCCGCAACATTAGCTCCGCTCACTCGTACAACGCCGTCTCCACTGCCGAACTCCCATCGGAACTGCACCTCCCCGTCAACCGTTTCTAATACTGCATAGTCATACTCTCCAGCTATGTACACCAAGCAACCGTGTGGCTGTAGCGTCTTGATCCGCATCGAGATGCTGAACCGGCGATGTAGCGGTTTTGCAACCGCGTATCTCGCAAAGCTCTTCCCTGAGAAGGACAGCGGTGCACGAGGGGCGTAGCAGCCTGCATGGTCGCATGGAGTTGAGTCGCGACATCCAGGTCCGCCGGTTCCCTCGGGGCAACGGCAGGAGTATCCAAGAGGAGATCCATCGGGAATGCACTGTTGGGGAGGCAGGCATGGGTCGCGGGCACATTCGTTGACGACACTCTCACAACGGGCACCACCATATCCCTTCTGGCAACGACACTCAACACGATGGTGGTGCTGCGGCGACACGAAGCTTGTCGTCTCGGTCGCAACAGCCAGGACCTGGCTGGTGTCCATCACAACCTGTGCAAACAAGTGTTTTTATAATCCGAATATGCCTAGGCAAGAACGGAGCTTACCTGATGATGGCAGTTTCCGTGAAGACAAAAGGAAGGCGAACATCTCCGCTCCAGTATCTCAACCACTTCCAGTCCCAACGTCGATTCCATTTCAGGTATCTTCTCCATGAGTGTTGCTCTGACCGCATCGGCTCCGTGGTAGCCGCTAGCTCCGTTTGCACTGACTCCGCTCTTTCTTACGGCTAATAATACATCGAGGTTTTGTGTTGCACGTGCGGACCGGTTACCACGTCCGATACGTCCAAAAGACGGCTGCACGCTGAGGATCACAATGTCCTTCAGACGAACATTCAGTGCATTGCGTACAGCACGTACGAATGACTTCTGATGAGTGAGTATGAATACTTCTGGAGTGATGTCGGCTAGTCGTACAGTAACGCTGTGCTGGACCATATCTTCAGTAATTAGCTCGACAGCGACTCTTATTGTCTCGTAGGCAGTGTACTTTCCGTCGCTCACCGAAATATTTACAGAGTAACGTCCGACATCTAAGCCGGGTAGTGCGATTATCGTTCCGTCTTCCGGGTCGACTTCAAATAAAGGTATAGCTGGCTCGTCAAGAACCGGTACGACCAGAGAGTACGTCAAGGTGTCATATGCATCCTGATCTGTTGCACGTACTCGTCCAATTATTCCACCTGGGAATTCATCTAGGAAGGCGTTTATAGTCACGTCTAGCGGAGTGACAATTGGCGGGTACTGCGACTCTTCAATCACACGTACTGTTACATGCGTGTCTGAGGAGAGCGGAGGTGTTCCGTTGTCAAATACCCGTATGTGCAGGTTGTACTGTTCACGCTGCTTGTGGTTAAACTTTGCGGCCGTCCGGAGCGTTCCGTCTTGCGCGATGCGAAACCATCTTCCTTCATTCCCGTTTACAATATCATATGTAAATGGCGATGCATTTGGCGGCGCATCGGAATCGCTCACTTGGAATTTCAGTATTGAAAAGCCCAGTGGCTTGTCTTCTTGAACGACAGCGGTGTGGTTGACTTGAGAGAACATTGGCGCATTGTCGTTAGCGTCGCTAACTTCAACGTTGACAAGCACGGAGCTTGAAAGTGACGGTGTGCCATGATCGTGGGCGTACACTTCTAGTACGTAGCTTGAAACCATCTCACGGTCCAGCTGACTAGCAACAGACAGGTAGCCAGTCTCGCTGTCAACTGCAAACTGCGAGTGACGATCGCCTCGTACCAAAGTGTACGACACCCTTGAGCTGTCGCCTGAATCCACATCGCTCGCCATTACTTGCAGAATCCGGTCGCCAACTTGTGCATCCTCACGCACAACCGCGCTGTACGTTGGCTGAGCGAACACTGGCGGGTTGTCATTCGCATCGGTCACTGTGATATTCACAGTCGCATGGTTACTCAATGGCGGTACTCCCCCGTCCGTAGCCTGCACAGTCAAAAAGTAACTGCGGACCCGCTCGTAATCCAACTGCTTCGCTACCAGAACCACACCGGTCCGCTTGTCAACATCAAAGTGGCGATGCTCATTTCCGCCAACGATAGAGTACGACACCTCCGCATTGACGCCAGTGTCCTTCGATGTTGCCAGCACCCTTGCGACCTCGCTTCCGACGCCTGCCAGTTCGGAAACCGTTGCATAGTAATACTTGGAGGCAAACTCCGGAGGATTGTCGTTCACGTCCAGTACAACCACTGTCAATTGTACTGTAGCTGCCATCTGCGGTGATCCCTGATCTGTCGCTTGCACCGTGAGGTTGTAACTTGCCTGTCGTTCCCTATCCAACGGACGTCCCAGTATGACCACTCCGCTTTCAGTATCAATTATGAAGTGGTCGTCAGCCGAATCCAGGAAAGCGTACCGGACCTTCCGATTGATCCCGATGTCACGATCATTCGCATGAACCTTTGCGACCAACGTCTTGACCTCCCCGTCTTCAGGTATGGCCACGCTGTATCCGCTCGCTGGTGCCACAAACTGCGGTGCGTTGTCATTCACATCCGACACCAGCAGCTCTATTTCGCACTGACACTCCCATTCCGGCTTCTCTCTGTCTTGCACGTGCGCCACTAGCCGGTACCTATGTCGGTCCTCACGGTCTAACAACCGAGCGGTCTTCAGGTAGCCCTCGTTCTTGTCCAGCCAGAAGTGATCGGAGCCGGCACCAGTCAGGAAAAACCGCAGACGAGCATTGGGGCCCTCGTCACGATCCGTTGCTTCGATTGTCGTCACGTATGTTCCGGGATGTGTCGCTTCGGACAGAATGCCTCTGTAGCGTTGCTTCAGGCAATACGGAGGATTGTCTGGAAAAGCGTGAACGTTAGTAATCGGCTCAATAGCAACATGAATAGGTCCTACCGTTAGCGTCCAGAATGTCGATTGTAACGCCGGTTCTCGTAACGAACGTCCCGTCCGTGGCTGTGACCTCCAAGTCGTAACTGGCCGTGCTTTCTCTGTCCAGATCCCCAGCGACGTAGATCTCTCCAGTCTGCCTGATTTGAAACTGTCCCTGAGGATCTCCCTCGGTGATGTGGAAGGAAACGGTGGAAGGCATATCCACATCCTCATCCGTGGTGCTCAGTTGGACCACGACAGTACCAGGCAGAGCATCCTCGTTCACCGCAGCCACGTAGTGACCATGAGAAAACCGAGTGGGGCTGTCATTGTAGTCGGCAACAGTCACTATAACGGTAGTGGTGGCGGACATCTTGGGAGTTCCATTGTCGGTGGCCACAACCTCCAGTTCGTACCTACAGAACACATCAGATTAACGGTTTCATTCTAACAATTTTCAATGGCCTTGGGAAGTGGCTTACCTGAAGGTCTTCTCACGATCGAGCGGCACGAGAAGGCTGATCCAACCCATGTATGTGTCAATGCTGAACACATTAGCCAGCGTCCCAATTGACTGTCCGAATGAGTACCTCACATCACCGTTACTACCTTGGTCCGCATCAGTCGCTACGACTCGCAAAATGGACGTCCCTTCATCTGAATTTTCCGCTACCGTCACCCTACAAAGGACATGTGTTAAGTACTTGTCAGTGCGACGTAACGAGCCTAATTACCTGTAGGGATTGCTGTGAAATTGCGGCCGGTTATCGTTTTCATCCAGGACTTGCACCCAGACTTCGGCTAATGTGGTCAGCGGTGGGCTTGAATCCGTCTGAGCCGACACAGCAAGAAGGTAGGAGTCGCGGGATTCTCGGTCCAGCCGTTTCGAGAGGGTCAGTTCGCCGGTTGAGTCCACGCTAAATTGCGGATCCTCTTCGTCATGATCTCGTGAGACGATCCGGTACTTCAAGCTGGCGTTGGACTGGTGCCATCCGATCGTGCGGAGCCGTGTTACTACAGTGCCTGGAGGAGATCGTTCCGAGATGAAAAACTTGGCGTCCTTTCGCTCAAACACTGGCGGCCTGTCCTGCGGTCCCATTATGTACACATGCACCGGTACGTCCGAGTGCAATGACGGGCTTCCCTTATCCTGAGCTCGCACGAAGAACTGGAACACTTGGTTGCCTGCAAATTAAAACACATGTTTATACGTTGCAATATTGACACTTACGCAGCGGTTACTCACTGAATTCTAATGCAGTTCGGTTTAAGAAAAGCTCTCCAGTCTTTTTGTTGACGTTAAACAGGTCGATTCTTCTGCTCACATTGCCCTCGTAGATTGTGTACTCGATTTGTGCCGCTTTGTCCGTGTCCGCATCAGTCGCTTTCAACTGCAAAACATAATTTTCGTCACTCGTGAATCGCTAACGATCACAACCGACATACCTTGAGAAATGTGGTTCCGACAGTGACGTTCCCGTAAATGTTGGCCCTGTACTCCTTCAGCTGGAATATCGGAGTGTTGTCATTCATGTCGGCCACTTTCACCTGGACAGCCGTGAACCCTAGCCTCCCGCCTGAATCTGCTGCAACAACAGGAACCTCGTACATCCTTCTTGCCTCCCTGTCGAGGCTTTTCCTCAGCATCAACTCTCCGCTGGTCGCATTAATCACAAACAACCGCTTCATGGCCTCGGATGGGATTGAATACGTCACATGCCCATAGTCTCCTCGGTCGTGATCGGTGGCCGTCACTTTCGTAATCCGAGTGCCTGGCGGAGCATTTTCAGGACACGCAACCTCGAACAGAGCACGTGGAAATTGCGGCGAGTGCCTGTTGGCGCTTGTGACTTCGACACGTGCCCATGTGAAGCTGGTGTACACTCCGTCAGTCACCGAGAGGTTCAGCGTGTGAGAAGGAGCTTCGCCAAACTTGTGCAGGTTCACAAGACGGATAGTACCAGTCCGTGGCTCTATGGAGAATGTTTGCTGGTCGTTTCCGCCAACTATGGTGTACGTAAGCTGCGGTTGGTCCTCCTCATCTGGGTCGGAAGCCCGCACCACTGTGACAAACTGATCTCGTATGGCACTCTCGGACAGGACGCAAGAGTAGGAAGGCTGCTCGAACTTTGGCGGGTTATCATTTGTGTCCAACACTGCAAAGTAGGTTTTAAAATGAGCACAATTAAAGCAATTATGGTCGAATTACTCACCTTCAATCCAGACGTGAGCAGTACTGGACAAGGATGGAATGCCTAAATCTGCCGCCACCACCGTAAAATGATGGGTCTTCTGATGCTCGTGGTCTAACGACCGCTTCAGAAATATCACGCCTTCGGACGCATCGATATGGAAATATTCCGACGCATTGCTTGAATCCATCTGGATCATGTATCGGAATTCTCGGTTGATCCCTGAAATGCATACTAGTTATGCCAGCTCCTGATATTGGTGTGATCATACTTCCTAATGCCAATCGATCTAACCTGTGTCGTTGTCCGCAGCTTCAACCCGCAAGACCGAAGTGCCGAATGGAGTTGCTTCAGAGACTGACGCATTGTACGCATCCTGGGTGAACTCCGGAGGGCTGTCGTTAACGTCCTCGACGACAATGCTGACCATGACTTCAGCCGAAGCTCCAGTAACCGAATCCATCGCCTGGATGTTAAGCTGGTAGTGGTTCTTCAGCTCGTAGTCCAGGTTGTCCACCACGTTGATAACGCCTCGAATAATTTGGTACAGGGTACAGGTGACAGGCGGATTTGGGGTGGAAGTTTGCGCAGTTTGGAAAGGTTTTAAAAAAGCAGGAGAAGCAGTGGAGACGCTTCCCACACTACTCACCTACTCACGTAAAAATATGTACAAAAAAAACGCCTGGTTTCAACAGGCAAACGAAAAATAAAGGAACGGCTGGCCTGGGGAAATGGAGCATGCAAGCCAAGTCAGACCGGACAGACTGCTCAGTCTTAATAGTCCGCAAGTAACGCCAATCCGATACTTACAGAGGCGGAAAATATTTTTGAACAAATTGCGACAGAGTTGCCGTGATCATTAACATGAAGAATTTCGCATCGTACGTTCTCCTGCGTCAGACACGTTTCATTACCATTAAGTTCCCTTACATAATATCCACCTTTATATAAGTGTGACAGAGTGTACGACTGAGCAATCCTGCCTTGCAGAGCGTAAGTCACAACAAAACTGGGTGCAAATACTTCACTTCTCCACACGCAAAAATTTCAAAAACAAAGTGTGGAAAGAAAGTAGGCCAAATCAACACAAAATTTTTTTTTAAAAAAAGCAACACAAGGTGCGATAAATGTGCACTTTTTTTTTTCTGTACAATGGCGAATGCAATTTAGTCACACAATTTCTGTGTAGGCAGAGAGACCTTATGTGGGATCGAAAAAGATCAAGCGTGCAAATAAGCAGTGTTAAAGAGAGAGAGCGATAGTTAAAAACGCATGCGACTTGTCTAATCAAACATGTTAGATGAGCCAGGGGCAGAGTGAAGAGCAGCAGCGGATTTTTATACATTTCCCTTTTATATTTTTTACGTAAAAACCCAATAATTAAAATGTCCAGATTTTTTTTTTTTTACATATTGTAAGCGACACCATAATAATAAAGAAGAAAAAAAGTGATGCTAGGAAAATACTCACAAGGACCATTGTTACTGTCAGGGGCTGTTGCGTCAGAAAAAAGAACCGGAGTTTGGAGGGGGGGGGGAAAAAGGGATAGAGAAAAATACATTTGTAAAAATTTGTGAATTTCGGTTCGGGTGGGGAAAAAGAGGCCTACGAGTTTGCTCAACAAAGACAAAGAGAAAAAATTATATTTACAGCTGGAAAAATGCAACACAGGGCCGTTGACATATTTATTTTTAAAAAATATATGAAAAAAAAGCCTCCAGCTGCGTAATTTTTCGCTTTGACTTTTTTCTTTTCTTTTTTTTGAACAAACTTCATGCATATTTCCTATTTTTGCGCCCTGACTAAATCTTTGAGGAAATTCGGAGGGGGGGAGGGCAGAACGAGCAGGAGAGATTGGTATAAAAGTCCACTTGCACCTTCTAAATTAGTTCCGCTGCTTTTTGTTAATCCACCATCTGCCATTAGTTTATATGTATAAAAAAATAAAAGGGATGGGTAATATATAAAAAAGAATAATCAGGGAAGCAGCATCTCACAGTCTGGTCTCATTCTCTTTCCTGTCTAAAAATAACATGTCTGCCAACAATTACTTTTTTTTTCAATAAAGCAGCTGGAGGCAAGCGGCCCTGCTGTGGGTGTTTTAGAATATGCCACTTTCCTCCTATTCTATCTAAAACAGGCCGTTTTTTTTTTTTGGTCACATAAAAAAACTGTCACACAAAAATCATGCGTGACTATCGAGATGGCTCACCAGTGTTGAAGTCGACTGCGAACTCTTCATACTCATTTCCGTGCACGATGCTGTAAATCAGCTTCCGTCCGAGTGGCGACTGGGCCTCGATTGTTATAATTGGCGTGTACGAAGGAACGTTTTCGGGTACGGACGCCGAATAGAACTGCTTGTCGAAAGTGGGCATCGAACGGTCAATTACTTTCACCTTTACGGTCACTTCCGTTGAGCACGGCGTTACACCTGGAAACAAAATTTTGGATGTACAGACACTTACACATTAGTTACGTACTGACACATACGCATTAGTTACGTACTGATGCTTACACATTAGTTACATACACATACACTAATGGCAGGTTTCACCAAGCAGCATTTACATGTAAGCGATTTGATCGGAAAATCCAAACGATCCAAACTTTTGATTGTTGTCAACAATGGTTGCTATAGCAATTCTTGTTAAAACCGAGGTTGTTGAACCCACGTTGAACCCGACCTAAATCAATCAGATTACTAACCTCCGTCATAGGCAGCAACTATGAGCTCGTAATCCTTGTGGTGTCCTTCCAGACTCTGCTTAAGCGAGACCTCGCCGGTCTTGCGGCTGACTTTGAATAGCTCACCGTTGCCTCGGACCAACTCGTATCTGACCTCCCCGTTCTCGTCTTTATCCAGGTCGATTGCGTGAACTTTGGCAACGACCTCTCCTTTTCTGGCTCCCACTGAGACCACGGCGTAGTAGGGCAGGTTGACGAAACTGGGGCAGTTGTCGTTGATGTCCGTTACCGATACTTCCACAACGACGTGGGCCAGCCTCGGTTTCTCCTGTCCACCTTCCAAGCTCCTGGCCTCGACGACTAGCTCGTACTTTGATTGCGCCTCACGATCAAACCGCTTCCCTGTTGTCTTAAGAACACCTGAGGTGCGTCCCATCTGGAACTTGTCAGTCGGGTTTAGTACGGAGAAGTGGACATGTTCGTTGAGGGAGCTTCCCAACACGTTAACCACCGTTACAGGTACGATCTTGGTTGAGTTTTCCAGTACACTTGCAAAGTAACGGTCTACCGGAAAGGTCAGACCTGAGTTGCTCGTCTTCTCCACGCTGATCCGTACTCGCGCTGAGCCAGAATGCTTTCCATCAGTCGCCTGAACCTGCAGAATGTACACTGCCTCCAGCCCATCAGCTTCAGACACTGTGACTATCCCGGAGCGAGAATCAACTCCGAATCTGCCCTCAGGGTCACCACCCATGACCTGGTATTCGATGGTGCTGCCCGAATCTGGATCAGTTGCCTCCACTTGAATAACCTCAACTCCCTTGAAAGTCGGCAGGTAAAGAGTTGCATTGTATTCGTTCATTGTGAATTTCGGAGGGCAGTCATTGACATCCAAGACCTCAATCCTGACCCGTGCTGTAGTTTCGGATGATAGCCTGGGCTTCCCTGAGTCGGAAACTCGTACGCTGAACTCGTACCTCGGCTGCTTCTCGTGATCTAACGGCATAACGCTACGGATAGCACCAGTGTTGGAGTCGATGTGAAAGAATCGCCTTGGTGTCACCTCCACAATGTGATAGCTGAGAAGCGAGTTGAGCTCTGCGTCGTGATCTTCCGCCTTGATCACCAGTGGCCTTGATGTGCTGGTCATCACTAGAGATCCGATGGAGGCAGACTCGCTGATGGTTCCATTGTACACCTCTTGAAGGAAGCGAGGAGCATTGTCGTTCTGATCCAAAACGTGGACCACCACATTGCAAGATGCCTTCGCACCAGCCTGTAAAAAAGATGTGTTACATTGCGAATCACTACGGAACGGCATAATTTGTCCTCACCATGTTGCTAGCTTGTAGCGTAAGGTTGTAGAGCTTATGTGCCTCGTAGTCCAGAGGACACTTGGTGGTAATAACTCCAGTGGACGGATTGGCGAAGAAGGCATCGTGGTCATTACCTCCAACCACTTCATAATGGAGTGATGATGTTGCTCTGGCTTCAACATGCGCCACAAATGCACCCAGCGGGCGGTTCTCGTAGATCTCCGTGGCGTACTCCTTCCTGGCGAATCTCGGTGGTGCGTCGTCTGCCATCATCACCTGAACATGAACTGGGATGCTTGCAGTACGAGCCACCTGCCCATGATCGCTTGCTCTTACAGTCAGCGTGTACTCGGGTGCAGCCCCCATGTCCAATTCACGAGCCACGCGAACCGTGCCCAAAGCCGAGTCGATCGAGAATGCATTACCCACATTGCCTGACACAATTGTGTATGTCACACGTCCATTTTCACCGCGGTCACGGTCAACAGCAAACACACGCGCGACCGCAGTTCCAATGGCAGCACTCTCATGTACCCGTGCTTGAATGACCTCCGATGTGAATCTCGGTGCATGATCATTGTGATCTTGAACGCTAACCAACAACCGGGCATAGCTCCGTTGCGGCGGCGTCCCTTCGTCTTTAGCCATTATGGTCAAAACATGTTCTCTCAAGGTCTCCCGATCCAATCTTTGCGCCAATCGCACTATTCCCTCACTCTGGTCCACCGAGAAGGCAGTCATTGACGAGGGACTGCGGGACGCATGGATGGAATAAAAGACCCGCTTGTCATGGTCACGGTCGGTGGCCCACACACGAGAAACCTCAGTGCCGACCTCCGCTTCCTCGCTCACTTCCGCATAGTACATGGACTCTGTAAACTCCGGACGATGGTCGTTCATATCCAGCACATCAATCAGCAACTGTCGGACAAAAGGAAATCAATTGAACGTAACAGTATCGCAACAAAACAACATGGAAACTGGGTCATGTACATGCAAATTGAGATATACACCAAAAGCTGCCAATATATATTTTCCCCCTGGCGAACTTCACCATGTACGGCCTTATCACCTGGACACATCGATATTCAATTTTGTTTATCAGGCCAGTAAGGAGCTGCTCTCATTTCCTACCGAACCCCCAACCAGTTTGAAAGATAACCTGTGCAGCTTCTCTCCCAACGAACGTCTATTGGTTTCCCATCAGGACAGGACTTTTCGATTATGTAGGCCAAGTACGCTCATTTTTATCTCTAGGGGACACCCCGGGTAATCTTACGGCAAGGGGCTGGCAATTAGGACGGCTGCTTACCCTGCTTCCAAATGAGCCCCATTAACCTCTCACTCGTCCTCTTTTACTCCACCCTCCTTGTCACTTTTTTTTTTCCACTTCTTTTGACCCCCACGGAAAAATGTGAGGGATGAAGAAGCTTCATTTGCATCTCTCCACCCCCTTCTCATCATTTGCAGGGAAAAAAGGGGGGAACGAGAAAAAGAAGGAAAGAAAGAATGCAGCTCGTAGTTAATGCGGCCCAAGCTGAGGCGTACTTCTCACTTGCAAATAATTATTATCAGCATTAGACCCTAATGGCCGCACATCCTAATCAAGCCGTCTGGAACATCAGTGGGAAGTTTTCTTGGGTAGGACCTAAGGGGGGAGGGGGAGGCTACTGTAGGCTCATTAGTGGGCCTCCTACTTCACCGAACCTTCACCAACACTTGGATCAAACTACTAAAACCATAAATCTCGGGCTTAAAAGGCCGCCGCATTAGCCGGCCTCCCCCCGAAAAAGACGAGGCCTTTTTTTTTTTTTAAAGGTTCTCTCCCCCTCCCCTGCTCATCAAGCTGTCTTGCCCACGCAATTAAACGTATCCCCCTCTCCCCTAATGATTATGTAACAGGAAGAAAACTACATGGCAATTTGCTGGAAAAGCTTGTGCACATGGAAACTTCATTAATAAAATCCGCTGTCTGACAATATTTCACCGCAGAATATATGGGTACACACTTTTCCCTGCCGCTTTTAAAGCACTAATCTGCGAAGATGTAGCAGCCATTTCCATTTTACAGTTGCAGGTGCCATGCGTTTTAAAAGCGTGTGAAATAATTAAACGCAGGGGCATTGTGCAAATAATAATAGATTTTCATGCCCAATTATGAAGCGTGATTTTTGGCTGTTAGTTTTATGCAACCAGATTATAATCCACTTTTGTCGATATTTTGAGTGCCAATACGTAGAGCAGTGACAACTGAACGAAATAACAGCAATTAATGTATGACATATGACAGTATATAATTATTATGGAGTATTAATAATGACCAGTTACGCTGACATTCTTCCGCACAAATAAATTGCATTGTGTATAAAATTACAACCAAATGTTGGAACGATGCGGTCAGTTTAGGTTAATTAAAACGCAATGCTCTGGTTTGCCCCAAAGCCTTAATTGTTCTAACTATATTACAACTGTCGGTTTAGGCTTGTAAAATGTGATGCTTTTGACGAGCTAAGCGAGTTACATACAATGTTCCCAGACAGAAAGTGGCGTTCCAGGTGGCATGAATACAGAATGCAAAAAGAAAAAAAAAAAAACTTCCCTTATTATATTACGCTCGTAAGAGCAGAGGAACTTTAGGAAGGAAGGTTCCCTGGGTCTAGTGTCGCACATGTAGGGAGTGCAAAGGCTTTTATGGCTGGTCGTTTGGTGGTGGGGGATGCTGGGGAGGCAAAATATGGGCAGCTGTAATGAGTATCGGTGTTTATAGTACCTGCATGCGGGCTTGGTGGGGTCCATCCGTGGCAGCCAGGGTTAGGTTGTAGCTCGGGCAAGTTTCCCAGTCCAGCTTTCTAGCCAGGTACAAGCTGCCCGTGTCCCTCCGCATCGCAAACACTGATCCCTCATTACCTCCTGCAAAGGGAAAGAAGGTGTTAATCACATTGGTAACTCTCAATATTTGTCAAGCGCCTATCGTATTGACGGTGGTATGCAATATTATAATTAATAATTATGTCCTGATGTTAACTAGTATTCTGGTAATGACCCAACATTCTAGTGTAGTATTAGGGTGTCATTCACATGGGTGTCAGCCTAAACAGTGTCATTACCAGCGATGTAACTGATGCTTGATTGATGTCGTTCAGCGGTGGGTGGAGTGTAGTTAAATGCCATTTAATGGTAAGCTGTCATTGCCATTCAAACGTGTGTAATAACACTACTGATAATGTTACTTGACCGCTCCTAAAATTGCACTTTAACCAAATAAGTGCACTTACATGCTGTCTAATTCAGTCGTTTTGGTTGTTACAATTTTAATTAGTCATATAGTATGTTTTAATAAATTACTAAAGAGCGGACTCACCGATGATGTCGTACCACAGCATGTCATCGTCATCATCCGTTGCTTGGACCAAAAGCACAAAGTGACCCACAGGGTCATTCTCAGTGACATCCAATCGACGAGAAGTCTCCTTGAAGTACGGAGGCCTGTTGGAGCTATCCTCCGGGACACCTTTAATCTCCAGAGCAATTCTGGCCGTGGAGTTTCTTGGAGGCTGGCCTTTGTCCTTAGCCATCACCTACAAGAAAAAAAAACCACCAAAATAATAGACTTGATAAATCCAATCTATAGTCACAAGGTGCTGGAAAAAAAAAACATCCACCCTAAATTTTCCCCCCTCTCCAGCAGCATCCGGTTATTATTTTCTTACAAACGACTTTCTTGGGGGAAGATGCTGCGGAAGATGCAAAAAATAACAATTCCTCCGGGTAGTATTTCCCAGCCTCGTCCGCATGACAAGCTAACAGCATTTTCCTGGAGAAATACGTCTCTCTCTCGGAGTAAGAATGCCCAAAATTATGATCCGCCCCCCTATTTCTTCCTCAGTATGACAACACACAAAACCAAGAAAGCGAAAGAAACTTGGAAGAAAAAACATCCGAATGATTTTCACCTGTATAGAACTTACCTGCAGTTCAAATTCCTTTCCAGCTCGTAGTGTCCTATGGCAATAAATTTCTCCAGTTCTTGGCTGAATCTTGAATGGACTTCGACCCTTCAGACTGCTCAGGCTGTACTCAATCTCACCATTGGGACCGCTGTCCAGGTCAAATGCCACCACCTGTGACAATCTCACATTTTAATCATCAAGAAGAAATCATACCGCAATTAATTTTTTTGATGGGTACAAAAAAATATCAGCAACTCAGGTTTTCACCTCGACAAAATGGCGATGTTTTTTTTCGTTGCGAATTCACAAGAGGATTGCAAAAAAAAAATCGACGGTTCGATTAACGAGGATGTAATTTGAAAGGGAAGGCCCTCAGGTCATTAACGAAGGCTGCCGAATTGCAGAACAGAACCTTGTACACATCGGACAGTCGCCAAAAAAAAAAATCCTTGCATAATCAACTCGATGCAGAAATATACACACAGAAAAAAATATGAAAAAAGGGGTACAATTTTTTTGGGAGGGTCCAACAGATTCCGGTGCCTGCAATTTGGAAGCGAATGCGTAATTAATTAATAGGAGGAGCCACCCACGGGAATTATTGCGAGCCAAAACGGGGATTTTGCAGACTTTTCCAGCTACAAAATACATAATGTCCTTTCGCGTACCCGTCCCCCCCAAAAAAATTTCAAACGCTTTTTATTTTCTGTGCAATTTGTCAAGAGTTATTTACATGAACTTGATTGCTCCAAGAGTTTTTTTTCCCCATATCAAATAAGGTGGGCTTGAATGACAGAAAAGAAAGAAGCTTTGTGTGGAAAAAAGCTGAGCTGCAGTGCTTTGTCTGCTTTTCCTACTATATAAAAAAATTTACATACAACACACTCCCCCCCACACATAGGACAAGTAAATCGTGCACCAAAACAAGTAGCAAACTGCAACTAAACAAATCACATGCACTCGGACTAACAAACGTACAACAAGGGCATGCTAACTACAAAACACACACACACACACACAAAAAAAAGCAAGGAACAGTGGGTGTAGGGTAGGTTCCACTAAAAAAAAGTTGCTGTTCACCATCACATAACACACACAGAAAACACCCAAACTGGAGGACCAAACACAACAACCAAAAGACACGCTTTTTTTTTGGGGGGGGGGGATGGGGGATTCTATCCGAAGCGTATTAAAAAACCACCAAAAAAAAGGGAAGTTTAGACTAAAATCTAGTTGGTGGCAAGACCAAGAAGATTTTTTAAAAAACTCTTCTTTTCCAGAGTCTTGTCGCCCTGAACTTTGCTTTCAACAAAGCTGATGAGCAAAGGGGTGCAAGTGAAGGGTTGGCCATAGTCTATATAACTTATGTACAGAGAATAAGCAAATCGGTGAACGAAACTAAAGGCAGATGGACCGCTCGAAAAAAGTGAAAAATTCTGCTCAAAATATGGAGTGACATTTTCTGATATACCGTAACATTGAAACCGAAGAAAATGAAAATAGCTCACTTATGAAATCATATGCTCTATTTACACATATTTACAGATATTTCTGTAGGGGGGGTATATAAAATGGGCTATAAAATTAACAATGATGAGCTAACAAATAATTTTTGCATCTATGTGCAAATTCTCTAGGAGTTAAGAAACATTTTGTGAAACCAAACAATGCATAATATTATGCAGTAATTCAAACAAAATAATGTTGGTTCGTAAAAAGTTTGTTTAAATGAACAATATTTGTCACGTTGTATCGACTTTTCGCTGTAATGACACGTTCGTAGCTCCAACTTAAAAAAATTGTTCACAAAACTAAAAAGTTACATGCTAGATGGAGGGGAAAATTGATTCGCATGCAGCATAATTACTTTTTTGTCTGATTGCAGCGAATATCACTCAAATTGAGCCGAAATGTCACTTCAGGAGCACATGTGCAGATCAATTCGCTCCAAATCTTTTACAATTGCTAATTGCGGATTAAATACACGCACTGATGGGCTCACACTAGTTCGCTAACGAAATTAATTCATCAGTTAGCTCAATTATTCAAATTTGTGCGCACCTCTTTGCTATTTAAAAAAATGTAGGTGAAACTAAGAATTTAATTAAAAGTGGAACTTTTGCGTATATTTTGGGTCATAATATGGTGGGTTATTAAATCGTTATGAAATATAAATTAAATCCAAATTTAAATTACTTCAACATTTAAAAAATCACATATTAATTACAAAATTTAAATATTACATATCATTACAAAACGAAAAACGCCTGATATTTAAATTATGCGAAAATGTGTTACTTTTTATATTTTGTAATTCACTTGGAATAATTTAAACGTAAATATTCCAAATTAATTACAAAATGTAAATAGTGACACATTTTCACATAATTTAAATATCAGGCTACTAATTTATTTACTAAATGTAAATATTGCAAAAAAAATTATTTTACAAAAATGGACAAATTACATTATTACTCAAAATTTAGCTCATTTGTTCAACATAATGTGTGCTCTTTATCATGTGCGGTACTGTATATATTTGCAGAAACAGAGCCTTTAGTTTCGTTTATCCGACTTTTTGAGCTCAAACACGGCCAACCCTTGGTGCAAAAAAGACTACGCAAAATGCGTGATCTGGCCGAACAAAGCGTGCTGCTCCACAAAACAAAATTTTTCCCCCATTTTCATTAATCTCCTCCCCCATAATAAGACATGTTATTGTCACAATTATCTTCACCATCCCATCCTTCTTGGTATTGCCCCCATGGTATTTTTTTATATGATGTCCTCCAGTTTTTTGTGATGTGTTTCCTGTCACCGTGCGACTTTGATTTTCCGTCAATTTTTGGCTTACCCTGAGAAGCGGGTCCCCAGTCACCGCAGAATCCGGGTCTAGAGATTCCCAGAGCGTGCTGCCACTGGGAATATTCTCTAGGGGGGACTCTAGATCTAGCTCCTCCGTCTCATTCTATAAAAAGGGGGAGCCAAGAGATAGAAAGAAAAAAATATATAAAAAAATATAAATACAAAAAAAAGAGACGCAATAATTGGTCACTGCCAATTATTCTCTGAACAATTTTGTGTATTGCTCAAATTTAAAAAGCCCCCTCACCAACATACACCACATAAAAGCGTATAGCAAAGCACAAGGATTTGTTAATGTAAACCTGTGACAGTTTGTGCGAAGGTTGCCCCGTTATATTGAACAGGGCATGCAAATTGTTTACTCCCAAGAAAGAAAAAGAACCATCAAGGGACTGACAGTGGTCTCGGTTTTTTCGAAAACCACAAAAACCTGCACCAGTTTTACAGCTTAAGTGCAAATTAGTGGGACATTTTCCCTTGCTCTTTATTTTTTGTTGCAAAAAAAAGAGGGTAGATGGTTAATGTATGAGTGTGCGCATGTTGTGAGAGACGTGGAAAAACTGAGAGAGGGTATAGTATTTTCCCTCCAGTACCTCCCACGCCAGAAAAACTTATAAACTCAAAGCTTCACACGCGACATATGCCAGGTGCTTCTGACAGACTGGGCCAAACTAACCCCTAAACGCAGCTATTTATACCTATTTTTTTTTTTTTAAAGAAGCTTACATTTTGTATATATACACTGCCCTTTTTTGACTCACCCGCCACCATTGATTTCCTTTTTAACTCATTTGTTTACATCCTTCTTCCTCTAAATGTGCTGAGTTGTAGACTAGTCAAAAAACATGATTGGCTCGCGTGATTCGAGTATACTTTTTCTCATTGGGCAGGGGGAAATGAGGCTGACAAACACGATACGACACGACACGATTCTAGTAACATTGTACAACAACGACATTGATTGGCCGGTCGTGTCGTGTCGTGTCGTGTCGTGTCGTGTCGTGTCGTATATGGTAGACACAGACATTTTTTCCCCGATGAGAAAAGGTCTAAAATGAGTATTGATCTGAAGAATTTTGCTCTCAACTTGGATTAGTCCATCTCCGATAAATCGATGGCCAGGCGATTAAGTGTCCTCCATTACATATTCAAACAACGGGTCGTAAGTGCCTGGCCCCTGTATACACACTATATCTTCCGGCACCTAATTGGACCTGGGTTTTTTTTCCCCCACAGCAACATGTAACCTCCGCGGAAATAAATCTTCGGGTGTGAATATCAGGTTTTGCAGCATCCAACATTACAACATTGGAACGATAATCTGGGCGCATCCAAACAACCCCCCAAAAAAAACCATTGATTCATTGCGAATTAATGGCGACTGGTCTAGGGGGGCTGTAGACTAGCCTCTGTGTTAATGAGCCTGTTTCCGCCTCGTCACTCAACCTGTCTGATATACGAGCCACGTAAATTACGTAACATTATCGCCCCCCCCAAAAAAAACACAAGTACGTATACGAAAATCCGTTTGTTACATTTGCAAGGCAGCAATTTATTTAAACATGGTAGGACATCGGATGTGACGTCGCCTCAAAAGGAAACCAGAAGCCTCCCAAGGTATCCGCAGACTAAAACCGCGAAATGCTTCATATAGACACTCAGGAATTTCAGGACATCCTATATACCTTTAAAAACATCGAAAGACATCCATTGTTAAACCCGTGCATCGGAAACCGCCCCCCCAGGTAATGAGGATGTGGTAATGTTGATGCGGGCCTTAAACGTGAAGATCGATTTGGAGGTTTTTCCTCTGCAGCCATCCTCTGCACCAGAAAAAGAAAAAAAGGAAAAAAAAGAAGGAACCACCCTCCAAAAAAATGGGCGAAAAACACTCTTCCTTTTTCCCATGGCCCCATTACGATGACCCACCTTTTTTTCTGCCAAAGTCGGGGCCATTTTTATTTCATTTCTTCGTTTGAAAAATCCTCCCGTTGAATATCACGCCATACACACAAGGACACAATGGACCGGTTCACAATAAACGTAGATCTTTTCGCGTGCATTTCGGAAAAAATTTGGCGAATATTCGGACCTCTAAAGGTTTGGGTCGTTATACGTCACGCTATGTGACGGAACGTTACACAGCACGTCACTTTTAAAATCCAAATAATGAGGAAATAAGCTTATTAATATTAATATTATTTACAGCAATTAATATTTACACAGTGAAACACTGTTGCATCCTCCTCCCACCCACCAGAGGCGCTGCCTACATCCACTCCGCATGCGCAGAATATGGGCCAATAAGAAGCGTCGCGGTAACAATATGCGGCGGTCCAAACATGCCAGCTACGATTTTAATATTAAATATTGTGCGATTAGTAAGTTCTTGGCGCCGATTTATGTCTACCCACTTTTTTCACCCTTCAAAAAGCTAAGTGTCAGTGTGAGAAATGACCTCAGAATTCATCCTGTCGAGAAGAAGAAAAAAAACACCCCTTCCCTCGTTTCTTAATTAAGCAAACGGGTAGACCGTTTATTAATTAATAGCCCTCAACTGATAATCCAACGGGAATCCTCCGAGTTTAGGGTATGGAGGCAGCAGCAGCAGCACCAACTAATCGGAAAATTAATTATCGCCGTTTTATCTACCTCCCCAACGTTTCCGGCTTCTTCCGATCGATGGATGGCCCCAGAGGTGAGCTTCTCCCCACTTTATATAGCCCCCAGAAACTCCTTTAAGAAACACTTTACCCTCATGAATTAGTTTCAATTGCACTTGCCTCCGCTTGCAACTGGAATCAAATATTTAATCACGGATTAAGACTAATAGAGCGCATCGTTTCGCACTTACCGCGGTCTTACTGCAGATATAATCCAAATGGTGCCGCAGTCTCTCTCTCTTTTTTTATTCGAAAGAGGAGGGGGGGCCATCTGTCACTAATTAAGCCTCCCCAAAATGCAGTTAATTAATTTGGTGGCACCTCCCTCTGATTAGCGTCATCTCTGGACTTCGCCCGGCTCACAATTAGCCTAATCAGAACCCTCAGGACCCCCCTCTCAGTAAAGGTCATCAAACCTAGGTGGGCATATGATGATTACTTCTCTGACAATCCCAACTAATGTTCCGGACGCTTCAGACGTCCACAGGCTGTCAAGTCTACTAATAGACCTTCGCTTTTTTTTCTACCGAAACTTGCACGGAAGAAACTGGCCACAAACAGTGCTACCTTCCCAAAGTTTTTTTCTTCTTCTCGTCTTCTCCTTGATTACTTCGTTCCAGCTCGACCCATGCTCCCTACCGTAATTGGGTGCCACCAATGACCTTTTCAACACTAAGCTACAGTACGTATAATCAGTATGACAGTGACAATCAAACAACTTTAATGAGATTGCCCGCCGATTTACCACCTAGTACGATTTTTCACGTATAGATGGCGCATATTCCCTCTGCATACTCCTGCCATCATGTGAGAGATCGCGGTACTATCAGGTCGGACAAACATCAGACGGAGAGAATAAGCACATTAGGTAACTAAGCTGTGTGACGTCAACGCGGACATATCCGCGTCGTTCAAAACTGCATTAAAAATGGCCGCCACCAGCATCGCAATTTTGGTTAATATCCCCCTGCCAATATTATGAATGTGTTATCTGACCTGATACACAGGGTGGTCCATCCCTTTCCTGGATGTTTGGGGCAGCCTCAGCTTATAGAAGTGTTCCAGGAAGAGCGGGCTGTGGTCATTCACGTCGTCCACTATAACCACAACTCGGCTGCTGGAGCTCAGTGGCGGGTTGCCCTCGTCGCTCACAGTCACCTGCACATAGAAAAAAGACACACACACTCAGAAAAAAAAATTCAGGACTAAATGTATTCTTTGGTCAATATTGGAAAATCCGGTCGGTTTGCCGCTAAGCCGGATTCCAGATCAGTGCTGGTGACATCAAGTTTTTTTTTGCCACTGCCCCATTGTGGGTGGGGTGATAGGTTGTAGAAATTATCCCATGGGATTCATCAAAAAGCCGGCCCGCAATGTGCATTAATAAGCCGAGAATCCGGGCGTCCGGGAATGAAGTAGTAGCCTCCAATAATTTACACACACAAAAAAAGCAGCAAAATGAAATGCTGGGGGCTGCCAATGTAATTTGTACGAAGATGCACTTTCATCACACGTTTCTCTTTGAAGACAGAAAAAAAAATGCGGGACAAAGGTAAGGTGACATTTTCCACGTTGTTTGCCCCTCTGGAATGTCAATAGGAAAATGTCATTCATAGAAAAAGGAAGCTTTCTTGCGGCCTTTTGCGTCGACGCACCTTCACAAAAAAAAAACAACAAGGGGGGGCTTAAATATCAATGAAGGTACTTTCACCTTTGGCCTTTCCACCACCTATAAATAATTCACGTCCAACCCTTACACACACACACACAC
>KZ538023.1:143856-162824 GCA_000934665.2 Catajapyx aquilonaris
CCCCCCCCCCCCCCCCCCGACCAGTTTTTCCTACATATCCGCGGAGTTCCTCGAGAAACTTTCGCAGGTAATATGCATCAGAGTCCCCGGCTATCATTCCCGCCTTGTTTTCGTTCCCCGAAAATTAAATTACTTGCAATCCCTCTCTGCATACAAACTCTCTGGACTTTATTACAGCTGGTCTACGGTTAATTTACCCGGCATACACACAGCTAGAGAGAGAGAACCTGGTATCTAATCAATACCGCTAAAAGACCGGATTTTGCACTGCTCGTTTGCGAAATGGACATATCGACTTGATATATTTCGGCTTATCTAATGCAACATTGCGAGGGAAAAAAGGTGACGACATTGGATTTGGACATGGAAAAAGGTCTTCTTTTGCATTTTTCTTTTTTTTCCAGGGAAGGGCACTGCGGAACACACACAAAAAAATAACGTTTTCTTCCGGGCTTGGAAAGCGTGTGATGAGGCGAGAAAGGCCTTTATGGAGCACAAGTGGAGGCCTTCTTTTTTTCAGGGTTCTTCGTCTTGAAATTCTTCGGACGAGAGCCACTCAATCCTACCCACCCACCACCCACATTTTTTTCTTCTTCTCCTCTCTTCACCTTCGAAGCCTCCAAACATCCGATGCGAAATTCGATGCCCGGCACCCTTGGCTAGCCCCGGATCCCATTCCCCAAAATTGGCCATTTTCGGAAAGGGCTCTCTGAAGGAAGTGAAACAGAATCGCATCGGAATTGGCGAGCAATACACAGGAGGAGGAGAAGAAGAAAAAAAATGCGATATCCTTCCTTTCTGATGTGTTGTACCATTTATGACACACCTTGTATCTTGCTCATTTATTTCAGCTCCTTGTCGAGGACGATTGATTCCTGAGTAGGTCCGGATGAGATGTTGCAAGTGACAGCTGACTCCGAAGCACTTCCACTTCCACATCTTAATGACGTGTCAAAGCGACTGGCTGCACCTGGAGATAGCTGGCTGCAGATGACACCCGGATCAAAAGGAAACGGGGCAGAAGCCCCTTTTGACATGTTCCTTGCACTATCCTGCCAGAATTATTACTCCGGAATTTGACATGCTGAAGCCCCAAGGTGTGTCTATCGAGCATTAGATGTTGATTCGTCAGTTTTAAAGACACTTGAACCCTGCTTTAAGCAGTGTATGTTACGCTGAGGTCGACTCTGCTCCCCAAAAAAATATGAATACACAACGGCATGAGAAGGATATAAAAGGGGCGGGCGTCCAATATATCCCCTGGAGGCGTCTTTTAGAGAGAGAATAAGGGAAGGAAGGAAGAAGGGAATCCAGCCTTGATGGACTCAATCTTCTTCTTCTTTTCCAACCCTCTTCCTCTCTTTTTTTTTCCAACCCCCCCAGTTTGGGAAGCAGCTTTTTCCCTCGGAATACCAACTCAGCCCACCCAAACTTTCATTGCATCTCGATAAACTTCCTCGGTCCGTACTGCTTCACTCACTCAGTTTACTCCTCTTCCAACTTTCGTGGGAGGCTGGTTCACACCATGGTGCACACCAGCTGTTTGCTTTTACTTGCTCGAGCACAGCACCAACTTTTAACAGCTAAAAAACTCCTCAGACGCCAATCTATCTGTAACTATTGAACGTGCGTGTCGGTTGTTGTTTTTTGGATAGTTCGTGACGGAATATGTGACCTATCCCAATATTTTAACGCATGCAGGACACACCTTTAGTAAACGGGGCCATTCACCTTGCCAACATTGCCCGCGGGACTGTCCTCATAGTACCACATCTCGTGGATAGATGGCGGCCACTCTCTCTGCACACTGCTGCCACTCAGGTGCAGTGGTACTACATGCACGTTGGTGATAAGTTACCGCGAGGCGGTTTTATAAACGACCTGTGGTGCTGTAATTGAGTCGACGTGCGTAAACAGTTCAGTGAGTGATCAACTGGATTGGGTGACTTATCGCTGGCTGAAGGGTTGAGCCAATGAATAAGGGTGATGGTGAGAGGTTCCGTTTAGAGAGAGAGGGGGGGGGGCGGTAATTGGTAGGTGCGGTTGCATGTCATTACTCGCGATGCAATTACCCATTCACTTGTGTTGTCATGTCACGGAAAAAGAGTCGGTACCTCGTGCAGTATACGACACGTGTGTGTGCTTAGTGGTTTAAAATCAGACCCATGCAAATAATTTTCGTCCTTCCTTCCTGCCGGTTCGGGATGGTGGGGCCATTAAGAAAATGGCGGGTGTCATTACTCACCTTAATACGTGACAATCTTGCGGTGCCATCGCTCTCTGATACCAATCTGAGTTCACATGCACGGAAGAACTTCCGAAGTCTTTGTGCACACATATACCCCACCCACGGTACCAGTATTTGCAAATCAGATAACAATGTTTCCACCCGGATGATCCCCTTGCCTGATGATCCATGCTCTTTTTTTTTTTTGCAGTTTTCTCCAGGAGTGAATTTGCGACGTGGCACACACACCCCTCCAAAAAAAAAAAAAAAAATCGCAGACATTCTCCGGTTCCTTCCTTGAAGCAGCCATCAAGAAAATGGCGGGCGTGTGCTCTCGTGGGAGAGATTTGACAAAGGCGCGCCGGAAAGACACCCGGATCCGGGGATTTCGCACAGGACGTTATTACCAACCAACCTCCCCTGGCCAACTTCCACTCCGGAAAATATGGCTGGAGGAAGAAGGAGAGGTTGAGGGGGGGGGGGGGGTTTCCTCCCTTTTGCTTTTACGATTATAGTTATTGTTCATTGCGGGCGCCACGCTTGGAGATTTTCGGATGGAGGGGGGCCATGGATTGCGTGTGGTGGTCATACGTATGCTATTACCCACAGAATACTAGTGCATTACATTTCGAGGCGGCTTGGGGGATTTTCGGAGGGGGAAAAGAGGGCCACGCATCATATTCAATGGGTTGGATTTATAAACGACGTGAGCCCATGGAAATGTGTGCATTATGGGATTTTTTATTATTTTTTCAAGTACGATTGTACGAAGATCTGACCTAATCGACACATTACGGTTGGCTCTATTGGTCCAGTGCTTGACCGATATTGACTATCACCCTGCTCCTCTCACTCGGGTCCAGAATCCGATTACAGCTGGGGAAAAGTGGCCAAAATAGCACGTGAATGGGCCATCAGACTGTCCTGAAGTAGATTTGATCCGACTGCCACCGACATCTCCAGGCCATTCACTCAAAACACTTGCCATCTGCCGGAAAGGTCCTGGTAGCTTCACATAGCGTATTAAGAGGCCAGAAAATTATTAATTAAATTTATCACACAATTAAAGAGGCAAAACCGCTCAAATAAGACTGAAAGGCCAATTCCAACAATAAGAGCTATGCATGATTTATCTTACATAATAAAGAAGAAAGTTTGTATGTCCGCGGGCTACCTAACTCACTTTCAGACTACTGAGAGTTCTGAAACTTGGCACACTGATGGCTGATTGAGGTACAAGTCACAAAATCGAACTATTATAGTCCTAATGCCCAAAGGATTTGATATAGTGTTAGCATATTATAATTATGTGCAACTAATTTCCTGCACATGAATATTTTAATTGCACATTTGCTATCGGGAAATTCGGCTCTTTGGCATGTGCCAGTGTATACTTTCATTCCATATATTACCTTCGATTCGTCCCTGCTATCCAATTACGCGGAAGTACAAACCTATAGAATCAACATGCCGACAAAGCGACGTTTGTCTCATTATGAAGCGCCATTTCCTTGATATGAAAACCGCTCCTTGTTTGTGCCCAGTGTATCAACAACCCATTATCCCTTTGTAACTTATCTGCAGGCAAATATTGTAATAAGGAAAATCAACCTAGTTATTATACTCATCTATTGAAACAGCCCTCCTATCGAATATGATAAAAAGGTCCTACACATTTAATCCACCCTGAGTACAAGATGTGCTCCCAATATTTGAATCCATGCAAAAAAAAACAACAACAGCCTGTGACAATCTTTTTCGTTGAAAAATCTCTCGGTAGGAAGGGGGGGTTGAATATGGTAACGAACCCGCCCCCACCCACAGCACACAAGCCGCCCCGGGGCCTGCATCCGTCCGGGGGACGTTTATTGGATTGGGGCCTGAGTCTGCTGATTTGTTTTGGCAACGGGAAATGGGGAGGAAAAGTCAAGCTTGCAAACTAGGTTATGCCTTTCCGCTCACAGGCACAAATCAAAAGCCCTGGTCCTACCCACCCTAAAATTTCCTAAAAACTTGCACCCTCCAGACGTATACACGTGTGTCCACAAGTGGCTCTTCACATACGGATTTTTCCCACCACCAAAGTGGCGCCTTCATTTTTTTGTACCAAGCTTTCTATCCTTAGAAGCTGCCACCAACCTTATCCACAACAGACGCGCCTTTTCCCTAGGGGCAGCCCCTGGGCCAACCCCACCTTCTCCCAAAATCTCCACCAAATTCAATCTCAACATCCGGATTTTTTTTCCCCCTCATCTCTTTTTCTTTCTTCCCCCTTCCAGCTTCTGCCACGTACCAGAGACATTCAAAGCCACTTTGATCAAATCTGGCTTATAAGAGAGGAATGTCCTATACCTCCGGATTCATCTTACGGATTCCCCCAAAAAAAGGACGCATATATCCGGAAGTACCCGTCTTTTGATCTCCTTGAAAAATTGGTTGTCCTAAATGTCAGCTCCCCCACGTGTATTGACGACTGGCTAAAATAGACCGCACGACAAGGCCGCCTGCCTTATCTCGAATCATACTTTTTATACCTTAAAAACCTCCCGGACAAAAAAAATAACAAAAAGTAGGGAGGTTCTATATAAGGACTAATGAGTCCGGGCGTTTCCAAAACGACACTCGTAAATGATGTAAGGTAGGTAAAATGTGCGCACGAGCCGAGGCTTTACCTTCCGAGATATTCCGTCAAATGGGCCCTAAATGACAAGAAGCCTGCATAATGTAGACGTATGCCTTTTTTCCTGCACTAGGCTGCCCCCCCCCCCCCCCCAAAAAAAAAACCTTCTCGCTTTTTATATATAAATTTTTTTCGGAGAAAAGGAAAAGGAAAAAGGCCGCTATGTGTAGTAAAAGTGGTGGGATTAGGGTTCCGAGCAGAGAAACACCGATACCAGATGCTAATGCCTGGCCTTAATGCAGCCTTCCATATGCAAACGCCAGACTCGGTGTCTCCGAGAAAAGATGGGGCTCTGAACACTCTGCTAACAGTAGCAACAAAAAAAAAATGGGTATTGATTTGGGTAGAACATTTAAAAAAAAAAAAAAAGTAAAGAGGAAAAAGTTTACCTCGAGGATGTGCTCCGGTTGCGCTTCTCGGTCCAGCTTCCGATTGGTGGTGCTGATAAGACCTGGGGAAAGAAATTGGATCGTAAGTCAAGCTAGTGTAGAAAAAAACAGGCAGCTCCGACTTACGTAGATCCGGACTTACGTATAAAAATGCGTAAGTCGATTTTTACGTAACTCGGAGCGATCTATAATATTAAAATTCATCTATAGACTGTAAATTCTGCACATTTCTTCGCTTGTGTTGTATAGAGTTGCTAAACTTAAGCAAGTTGAGATCAGCCAATCAGAACGAGCTTGCAGTTGCTTCAGCCAATACACGTTTGAGATTCGGATCCACCAATCAGAGACCCAACAGGTTCTCCCCGCCAATATTTTTTTTAATAAAGCGACTCGTCATACAAAAATGCTTTCTATTTATGAGGCTCTACATTTTCCGTTTTTGGGGTAGGTTTTATGAGGGATCCGGAGCTGGAATGTCCGTCGCATGAGAGACTCGAGCAATCAGCGTGGAAATGCTCACTGGCTAGAAAATTGCTGCTGCTTCTGCCCCCCCAACCCCTGTTCCTAATTCTAGCCCACCCCACTTCCAACTCTATCGCTATGCCAGGCCACGAGGGACTTTCAAGAAACGATTATGCCTCCCTTTTAATAGCCTGCCCTAAATCCGAGCCCCGCAAATATTGGCCACGTCGCAACTTTTTTTTTGTTGCATAAAAACCCAATTAAAATATGCAGAGTGCTTCTTTTTTTTACTTAAAAAAAACAACATTGGAGATTCTTCCTCTTTTTTCTTGTTTCTTTGAAGAAATTTTTCTAACGTGGCTTAGATAGGTGTGAGCGAGGCTCCAAAATTTCTCTGGGCCTCATAATTGTAAATTCCACGCCTCCCCCAGCCTGCAAAGCTTCGAGCCCCAGCAAGAAGTCGTAAAAATGATTCAGGACCTTCGGGCGAAGAGCTTGGGACGAAAAAACGACGTATCTGCACCGAGACGATGGAGGGGGAAAAAAAGTACACGTACAAAAACTGTGAGAGTGTGCTGCTCACGTACTCTTTTTTTTTCTTCTTCTTCTCACACCTCCAATACAAACTCCAGCCCAGTAAAGCCCACAGCTCCTAACGCCAATTATCACATCTAAACCAATAATTCCGCAGAAGCAATACCGCGGCTTGGGTTATACGTATATATATTTTTTGTCCCCCAGTTTTTCGCCAAGTTTGCCAAACGCCATTTCCACAACTCCTCGAAAAAAAAATGTTCAAGCACATAGCTATACGATTGGCTAGTGCAAGCTAAACCACAATCAGCAAGTAATTGTTTAAATGTCAATTATCCTGGATATTCAGACAAAGAACTGAAGAGTACGACAATAATTTAAACACGCTTTAGAGATATCATGCAATATTGTCTTTTCTTTCAGCTATTTAAATAAAAAAATTTATTCAAGCATTTTACTGCAGTAACATCCTTTTTAGTTGTGATGCAACAAATTGTACATTTACAGGAAATACTAAATTACTACAATAAGTTTACATTATTTACGAGAATGTTACTGCAGTAAAATGCTTGCAGAATTTTATATTAAAATAGCTGAAAGAAACTATATCATTCATTATTATGATCATGTAGTATTTTCTTGCAGCTTTATTTCGTGTAAATGCAAATTCATTGTAATATTTCAGCAATTCCTGTAAATGTACAATTTATTACAGAATTTTATTCATTCGTGCCATTTTACGATTTTTGTCTTTTTTTTTGCAAGTTTACAATTTATTTCAGCATTTTCCGCATTCGAATAATTTAACAGACATTATCAATATTCATCAGCACCAGTGGTTTTTTAACATGTTATTGCATACAATTTCAACAATTTAATTTTACACGACAGGAACTTGCCCTCACAACAATGTATCGCAGGAAATTCTTGCCAGCAACTAACTCGAATCCCATCGAAGCAACTGGGTCATTCCCTCCCAAAGTTTGGCAATCGTTCCCTACTGTGCTGTCATTCAAACTCTCACGCATTTTCAACCCTCCCTGAAAAAAAAAAAACTATTTCCAAAATGGCCGCCAGGGAAACATATAGCCCTGAGCAGTGATTGGGAAGAGTGCAGATGGGAATCAGGGAAATGATTACAGCCCTCACAATTAGCAATGAAGCGATGGGGGGGTGCTCTTTTTTTGTGTGTGTATGTCCCCCCACCCCCCTTTAACCTCTCTAAACGCTCCCATGAGTTGAGTGAAATATACTTTCGCGCCCATCTGGCACGAAACTACATCTTTGAATAATTTCCTGGCTGTCGACGCCCCCACTCCGATCATCGATTTTACTCAACCTGCCAAAAGCATGATAGCCTCCATATTTCAAACTATCCCTCCAAATTTTTTTATATTATTATTCCTTGAGAGAGGCGGAGTTACGATTCAATGCCTACAATTTCCCTCGATCGGTCTGGAACAAATGATATCGCGTTTTTTTTTACTCCTTGGGAAATATAAGAACCGATTTTTTCTCTCTCTTCTCTCTCTCTCCATCAGCTGTGAGCAATATGAGTGAAAACAAGGAAGCAAAGGTTTCCTTTTAGTTGTCACGACCTCTCTGGAAGCAAACACAAGATGGAGGAAATTACATCTCTCTGCTAACAGGAGACTATTTTCTTGGCTGCTGGGCCGGAGAGCAAAATCCGCCCTGGCGCGTCTCTCTAATTACATGCTCCAAAGTCTGTTTTTCGGCAAGAGAGGTGCAATTTTTTGAGGGGTCCCCCCCCCTCAAAAAAAGCAAGTTCTGGCCTATTGATTGCATCCTTGAATAAAATGGCATCATTTAAAAATCCGGGTCAATAAATTCCGGGGGAGTTGCCATCATGGGTTTGGGCGATTAATTTTGGTGCCCCCCCCCCTCTATAGTCGATGGATGCCTTCTTTGGCAACCAACAAGTGCTCTTAATGAGATTCCTCATCCCTGAGTTTTTCCTGCCGCTTCAGGGGGCTTCTACTGTTTTTTCTTTTAATGAGCAAAATTGGTGGGTCCAAAGTTGCAGCCGGTTGGATTCTTATTGTTTTTTGGGGAGCCCTCCCCGAATCGGCACTTGTGCGGTTTTTATGACCCTCTTCAACAGGTACGACCACCGACTTTTATCATCTCCCCAGCAGACACTCCGGAGACACTTAGTCATTACCTTATCTATAAAAAATAGAGGCTTTCTTTTAACTTTGTATCGAGTACACCAACTTATCTAAGCAACAAGTACAAACCACTAACTACTTTGAATGCCACTCAAGGCAGGACAGGCATCTATCAATTTAATTCCGGCACAAAACCGCAATTGCAAAGTGTTCAAACAATGCATCCTATTAAGAGAAACGGGTGTGGGCGAATTAGACGCATTAGTTGTGATTATCCGCATTCCGCTTTCCCGGAACAATTGTTTCCATTTGGGGATGTGCGAGTCGTGATTACCCAGGGTTTTCTCTATTCAATTGTCCCTCTTAAGCCTTCCGAAAACTAGGCCTGGGGACGCTTAATTTTTAATCGGCCATGTCCGCTGTGTACCGCACAAAAGAGGCTTCAAACCTCTGGCAGCACTTGAATAAAAATCCGGGGAGCTGGGGAACCCGGAATTAACACTGGCCGCGTTCCGTCGGATGACCGAGGGATTATGCCATGTTGTTGTTGTTTAAGCTCCTTAGAAATGTGTGTTGCTGCTGGGCAGAGTTTAGTTTTAAAAAATACCTGTTCTGGAGTCCATGGAGAAGAGAGACTGCGGGTTTCCAGCGGTTATCCTGAAGCTCAGTCTCTGGTTCGGATCCCGGTCGCCGTCCTTGGCTTGTACCTGTAGTACCGGCGTGTTCGGTGCGGAGTTCTCCGGTACATGTCGGTAGTACGCTGGCTCCAGTGTCAGTGGCACGTTGTCGTTCTCGTCCGACACTTCGATGTACACCTGGAAAAGATTGTCATTTTTTTACTAACGTACACAAAGCGACAAAACTTGGCTCCACCCACTAAAGTTTGGCACATGCGCATCCCCCCTCTGAAAGTTCTGCGCATGTGCAGGTTTTCGAGAAGGGGGATGCGCATGCGCCAAACTTGTGGCGTCAGGTTGTCTCAGATTGGCTGGAGTATTAGTGGACTGTTTACGTGCCCAATGGAGGCCGCCATCTTGTGTTGCTATGGAAATAGTGGCCGGCTCTGACGTCACGGTCGACTCCGATTGGCTGGAGCCAGAAGGCCTGTACTATTCCAGCCAATCAGAGACCAGCTGACGTCACAAGTTGGCGACTCTCTTCTTACAGTCTCTCTAATTCGCTCAAACTTGTCAGAGGCTGACATCTGGCGGATCTTATTGTTTATGCGCATGCGCATGCGCATAAACGGATCCGCTAGATGGTAGCATCTGACAACCTGGCATCTATCGGCAACACAGCAACAACACTGTTTCGAACGGTGTAAACTGCCAATTAATATTTCGCCCCAAATAAACAAGCCCCCCTTTTGTACACGTAAATGGCAGTTGTACATGTCTGACATGATTCCCCTGCGGTGAAATCAAACTGTGTGATCGAATAAACGACCCACATTTGGAGGGAGGTCCATATATGCCAATTATTCACCAGAAAGTGTTGCAAACTGAGACCACTCCCTTCAATTTTCACTGTTGTTCGGGGAAGGGGGGCGGGGGAGGACTTAATTAAGCTGGGAGACAGGTATGTGCACGGTGCATGCGTGCAAAACCTCGGGGGGAAATATGGCAACGGCGTCGGTTGCAAATGGACAATTTGCCGTCAAAGCGACCGTTTCCTGTATACCGCCAGGCACAGCGGACACGAGGTTTTGTGCTCTATTTGAATAAAGCTTCAACGCTCGTCTATCACGCCAACAAGCTCTCTCGCTTGGAAAAGACATCAAGAAAGTGACCTTTTGCAACAATGCATTATCACGCTTCCTATATGAAATACCGCATTTTATTAAAGCGCATGCGTGGTGACCTCTTTTGGGTCAACTATCACCAATGAAGTCAAACCCAATTTTTTTTGTCGGACCATCGTGCATGTTATTTGAAAAGACTATTACCCGCTGAATAATTATTACTCTACTGGAAAATGATTCGCAAAGTAAACATAATTACCCGTAAATTAACATCGATGCTTCGAATATCCTCTCTCTTTTTGGATCCGCCATTATCCCCCCCCCCCCTCACTTTCTATAATCAGTTAGATGTGATTAACTTTCAAAAAAGGGGGCTTTTTAAAAACTGCCCCACTTTTTCCGGGAAAATAAATGCGGCCGCTAAATGTCATTAAAATCCCTGGGAAAACGAGCTGGATCCCTATACCCTGTTATGCTTGGCCACTTCATACATGTAATACTCCCCGCCACAACAATAATTAGACATATTTTATGATTTGCATAATTATCCGGCCAGCGCATTTTAACGCCCGTGTTTACCTACACGTGGCTCGACCCTATTTTCTAGCCACGACCTCACATAGTTCCGGACACACGTTACATTATTTTCAAAAGCATGGCCTGTGGACCCATATTATACTGATAACGCTGCGTTACCCTGCACACGATGCGGCCAAAAAAAATATTTAAAAAAATATCAAATAATAATCATCTAAAAATCAAAACAGCATCCATGAATTTAAAAAGCCAAAAAATAAACAAAAATCACCAATAAAACAAATAACTTATTAATCATCAAAAATTTAACAATAACATAAGTAAAGATATAACAATAATCATCGATAAATCAAAAATCTTAAATGGATTTTGCCATCACTTGCTCCAGGTTTATTTCCCTCAGGCCATGGGTCCCTTTTTAAAGCGCCTGTCTAGTATGCTTCCCACCTTGCAATTGAGCCACAATGGTTGCTCTCGACACCCAGGATAAAAACATCCAACCAAGGTCATTACAACGCTGCGTGGTCCCAAATCCCCACCTCCAAAAAAAAGCCCAGCTATGTGCAAAGACGCCTTACACACAAAAAAAAAAAAAAACTAGAGAGAAACCCCCTGGTGTTGTTGGCTACGGATTGGGCTTCTGCTGTGCCGACACGGGTTTGCGTTTTCCTTAAAAGCGTTTTCGGACAGGAGATTGAATCGTGGGTGGTATAGGAGAGGGGGGGGGGGCTAACAGGGGAGAAAACAAGTACAACACCCCCCACCCTCCTCTTTCTATAGAAACTTTGCCAACGCTCGATAGTCCAAGGGGTTCAAGGGGAAAAAAAGGCGTCAAAGGCAATGCTTGGCAGGAACGTTGGACACGGTCATCACATTGGACGCCCTCGAATTTGCAAGCAAAAATTTTCGACCCAGACGTTTTTCGGTAGGTTCAACACATAAGTGGCCCCCGATAGCCATCACAGCAGCCGCACACAAAAAAAGAGGAAACGGAGGGGCTAAATTTTTGGTCAGCAGGGGACCAGTTTTACACGCAACCGCCCCCTGGTTTTTATGTTGAAAGCAGAGATCGCCTGCCAAATGACCGCTTGTCCGCTCTATCTCCTTCCGCTAGATTTGCACCCAGTATAACCCGATACGGCCAGATGGACCAAAACAGCAAGCTGGGGGGGAACAATACAAGGGGCATGGAGGCCCACTCTTATCTTGTAATCTTTCGATCACGGACCAGCTGCACTACTGCGGTTTCCTAAGGTCGATAACACTTTTTTTTACCTCCTTGGAGAGAAAGACTTCTTGCAAGTGTTTGTTGACAGTGGACTCTGTTGATTTTTATCGATAGCTGCACACAAAAGAATGGTTATAGTTGAGGCGATGGAAACAACAATCCGCGATGTGTCTAGCCAGCAATAATGTGTCAACCCACAAAAAATGCCAACATTGAGCCAAGCACATACCTAAAGGATCGTACTTCATACGGTTAAAATCAAGCTGGCGAAATCTGCATACTTTGCCATAAAGGGTTCTCAAAACTGTTCTCATGTGGGTTGACACATTATTGCACAACACAGTCTAATTTCACCCCCATTCGAACTGGTTGCTGGAGTCACCAGCTGACCAAATTTAAAAAGGGGAGGGCCATAAGAGGCGACTAGACCTAATTTGTATTTCTGTGTGCAAGCTACTGTCATTAAATTGAATCAGTTTCGGTTCCGCGCACTGAGCCGGCCACATCCGTGTGTGTAATAAAAAGTCAGGAATTAAACCTGGCCAAAAAAAGCTGATTACTGCCGCAAAAATAAACCGGCATAAAATACACAGTTTGCATCGCGCTACGACGCCCCTGGGACGAATCATACATGGATGCACTTTTTTTGTTGTTGTTATCTTCGCGGGCAATATAACCGCAATTACATTCCTAATCTTCCGTTTTTAATTACTGACTGCTCCACCGCGAGTCCTTTGTCTTAAGAAAAAGAAAATGCTAAGATTCTCACTGAAGTCATTATAGGTTAACAGCAGGTCACATCATAAACTTGGTTGGCACATCAGGCGGGGGTGGTATACTCCGCAGAATAATTCCTAACGTGCGTTTACCGTCCAAAATGCTTGGAACATTTTGCACTATCATCGCCACTATTTAGGGCACGCGACCACCGACTAAACATCAAAAAATACGACCATCCACAAAACAATAGTTGTAATCCTGCGAATTCACGCATGCTCGGCGCAGACGCTTCCGAAAATTCGCCAAAAAAAAGAACAAATGACTGCGGCGAAGGCATAATGGCGACTAATCATCATTCCGGCACTGTCATGCGTCATGAGCATCCGGCTATCTGAACTGGGGGCTACAAAAGCACCATAACTCAACGGGCAGGGCAGCTGCCACCACCGCTTCACTACAACACCCGCAATTCAATTTTACAGACTATACACCATACCCTGCTGCCGAAAAAAAAACACAACATCATGAGCTGGTGGGTGGTAAGTGATTGGTTGGGTTGGGTCAAAGTGGGTTGCAGATGCAATCTGAATCTCCCATGTTGCGAATTATTTGTGTGCCTCCCGATAAACTAACGCCCATTATGAAAATAGACTCCTGTGGGTTCGTTTTCTGGGGAAGCCTCTCCCAATTAATAACCGCGGGAGTTTCATATTTTCAGAGCAAGAGGTGGTGCATTGCCCCTGCCTGTAATTCAACACAGTGCATCACCATGTACTATAGGAAAAACAAGGGCTTTAGAAATTTGCTAATTCCTTTCCAAGCATCTTCCGCAGACAGCCTGAAACAACATCGATTTAAATTCGATTACTCGCTGAATTAATGCCCTCTCCCGAGAGAGAGCAAAATGTCAACAAATAGGGGGGGCGTGACAAATCGCGACTTTTATGAACTGGGAAACTCCCTCTGAAACATCTGTAGGCTTTCAATAATACCGGGAGTTGTTGCGTCCAAAATATCCGAACCAGGTTTATGCGCGTAACTGACAAATGGGGAGCTCAATTCTGTGCCTGTCATGTATGATGCGCAATATGAGGGGTCGGAAAAGTCGGTTATGCCAACCGCTTATAAAACTGTGCACTGACTGGTTTACATGATGACATTAATTGCACACCAACGACAGTGGAAATCAAGCGCTCATATACGACGCGTAATAAACGCATCAAATTTTTTTTAACAAAGCCGAAGAAAATTTGGGCCGATTTTTCGTCGCCTGGTGCAACTTTTAATTTTTGTTTTAAATACGATAAAACTCATATGGATGCCAGCAATAATATAATCGTATTCCACCTCAATGCTCAACACACGTTTTAGGGCCTCAGATACATTTTTCAAAAAAATACTGCTCAACATATCAGGGAAAAAAAGCAATGCAAAAATAGAGAGAGGAATGTTGCAGTAACCTAGTTGCACTCTGGTGTGTGCCTCTCTTCTTTCTCATGGGTTCAATTCATAGCTTCATAAACCACAAAAGCCAGGCGCTACTTGGCCTGCGGGACTTTCCATCGGGCCATTATCGCCTTCATTACCAAGTTCAGCAGCACTAACACCCTCAACTCACTCAAAACCCTTTCCCACGCTTTAATGCACACTTTTTTTTTTATACAGAACGCAAGTACCGCAAATAATTAGCCACGTCTTATTAAGGCGACATTTAGTATACACTTAAAGAAATTGTCAAGGATTTCACAGGTTGCACATTCAAATCAGTTTGATCCAACCGGAATTGGATCGTTATGACCAATCAACCGGACCATGGCAAACATAATTTAATCGCAAGTTCGTGAATTAGGGTTTGTAAATGCATGGCCTGAGGGGCTGGGCAGCCACGTGGTGGCACAGCTATTAAGAGAGATGCTCTCCAGGCACCCCAACTTGGGAGGCATGAATAATATTTGGGAGAGATGCAAGGATATAGGCGAGGGAAGAGAATAAGGAAGACTAATGATGTCCTTACCTCCAGTCGAGCCGAGAGGGGCACTGCACCGTGATCTTGGGCGTATATAGTCAGCCAGTAGTATGACTTTGTCTCACGATCCAGTACAGCCAGCGTCTCGATGTTGCCTGGAAAGACAATGATGGGTCATGTTAGAGTCTCGCAATATGCGTCAGGATTATTCATATGGGCACAAAAACAGGTGTGGATATAGCCCAACTCGTGGGAAAATGTTCATGCTGGCAGTCCACTCTCTGGAAGGTGACTACTGCTGGTGTTTGGCCCCGGGGCCGCCCCTACTGCAACCTAGTCTCGCGTGCTAATGCTGCACTAGGCACAACTCACTTGATGGTTTTTTCATGTCGATGGAAACGGCAACACAGACGGATGGGGACGGGGTTGGGGGGGAAAAAAAAGTTTCAACAAAATGTACTGTACGTGTACGGGGAGGCCCAACTGCAGTGAATCCTGCTCAAACTGATAAAATACATTTAAGCGGCTGTACAGTACGTACAGTCATACAGATTTGACCCAATTCCATGAAGTAAGCGGTTTTGAAACGTTGTTACTGACCGATGGGAAGCGATAGTCGAGCCATATAAACACCAAACTAAAAATGAATGACTGTCAGGCGGTTAGGTTTTTGACATTTTAAAATCTGACCTAGTTTTTCATTTTAAAAATTATGTCCATGTACAATATATTCTGGAAGCATCTCAATGGCCAGAATATTTACACACTGACATTCTCTCAGTGTTTGACTCAAATTCGTGGCTAATTAACTCATAACTGCTCCTTTACTGGGGCCGACCTCCGCCAAGGTGGGCCACCATTCAACACCGCAAGTAAAAAAACTGAGCAGTAATTGCAAGTTCCTATGTAAACAAGCGCATTCAACCGAACAAGAATCATCTGTTTCCCGTTGATTAAAAAAAAAGGTAATTACTGCGCCAATGCCCATGCAGGCCAGATAGGCTTGAATGGACTCCCAGCATCCCCTCCAGGTCATGCACAAGTGAAACCTGGTGGCCTGAGGGACTGCATTCATGGGGCCATGGAAGAGCTAGGGAATTATCTGCATGAAGTGACACAGCGTGGCCAAAAACCCTCCCCTGTTTTTTTGGAGGGGGTATAGACAGAGGTAGATGGGGAGGGGGTAACTGTTTCCACAAATTTCCCGGCGGGTAAAATGTCTGTCTCCCCATCTCTCCAGCTCTCATACAACCCGCACCCAGCACATACACGCAAAACCACACTGTCCGCGAAAAAAAACCCATAAAATTAAATTTCAAAGCTCGTTTCTCTCCCCTACTTAACCTCACTTGATTAACCCATTTAGGGGCTTGGAGAGCCAAGTTTCTTCGTGGGAAACACTGGGCAAATACTGAACTAAACTATAACAGTACCCACAGCATAACTTCTCAAAAAAGTGACTATAGGCAACCTCTTCGTCTCCACTCCATACAGACACCCAAACCGATCTGATTGGTGGATCAGAGGCGTCTGCTGCACCAATCAAATCGGTGGGTACAGTGCGGTACAAAAGAAATGCTCTTTTGAAACTCTACTCTCACTGAAGCTAGAAATTCTCCAACATATCTTGAAAAACTGCTAAAACTTTAAAAAAGGAACAATTAGATCGTAAATTGCAAAAAAAATTATTTTTAATCCGATTTCCACATTTCCGCCAACTTAAATCGAGAGCATCCAACATGTCTGCTCCGAAAGCCTTCCAAACTAGCATCATCCGCTTGCCATATAACCCCTTCATCCTCCTTTTCCCTCACATCCCAGACTCCTAATAAAAATAATCTGTCTAATCCTGGATGTTCCCCCCCCCCCCCTCGTCCCCTCAGCCTCCTCTGAAGAGATGACATCAATCTGTGTAAACGCGACGAGTGGTTGTGAATGGCTGGGCCCCAATTGCGTTCCCGAGCTCATAAAGGAAGCTGCCCATCCACAATGCCCCATCATAAAGTCCAAAAAGTTTGCCCAACTATATTGGACGACGTTACACGCCGTTCCGAGCTTGTATTAATACATTTTTCGGTGCAAGGGAAGGGGTTGGACCCCCTACCAATATGAGGCGCCATATCCTCTGGCAATGGGCCCTTTCTAGGCATGTACAAAATTGGGGAGGCGAAAACAAAAGGAGGGGGGATATGACTATAGACAATATGCAAAGGTGGTCGAACCTATTATTATCTAGGCCACCACTGCGTTTTTCTTTCCCTTATTTTTTTTTCTCTCCCGCTCCAAGGCGTCATTTCGAGGTCTTGGTTGGGAAGTCTCTTGGACGGATGACGCTTCCCATTAATGATGCATGGCTAGAGAAAGAGGTAAGGAACGGAAAAGGGGGAACGGGAGGAAGAGGAATTATTATTCCATGTCATGAAATCGATTTCCTTCCTTCATCTTTGCTGCTTCAGCCCTTCCTCTCCATTTGGCCTCAAACTGGAGCCGACTCTTTGTAAGTAGGAACACTACCGGAATGTGTCTCCTTACATTATTATTACATGGTAGTAAACCCCCATAAGGAAAAAAATAAAATCTGGTCAACAAAGAACAATAAAATTACGATTCGTACACTGCCTGTTTGCGAACCATTTTAACTGATAGAAAATATTTTAAGACTAGTCTTTTGAGGGTTGCTTGAAAGAAATGGGGTTAGCGAAGGTTCCAAGAAAACATTTAATAATGGAAGGAAAAGGAGCAGTGAAAAAATAGCGGCCTGGGGACTTTTTAAGCAGGAAGAGGTCCCCCCCCCCCACTCCCCCCTTTTGGCAGAGTGTCTTGCTTTATAATGGCGGCAGGTAATGTCCCTGTGCGGCCTCCATTACACGGTAAGAAATGGGAGCGGTTGCGACCCGGATAAAAAAAAAGTCAGGGAGTTGCAGATAGAGAAAAAAAACTGAGTTCGTAACTAAAAGATCGAGCATTGGGAATCGACTTGCGAAGTTTGTTAATTGTCCCTAGGTACGTCGCCATTTTTTTTTTGCCAATTGCGTTCATTTTAAATTATTCGAAACCAATATTTCTCTGAATACATTTAAATTTTTTTGTCACGTTTAAGTCAGACAACATTGAGTTTCGTCCTAAGAGCCCGGAAGCTCCCTGAAATTGAATCCCACCCCCCAAAATTCGTTTAAAAAAATAGGATCGGAATATGGAAGTGGCGGTTTTTTGAAATCTTTGCCTTTTTTTCTTCCTCGAAGGTTGATTTGATATGGCAGCAAAAATGGCAGAAGAGCATGGAGAGAGGAACTGAAGAACGGAGGCGCCCATTAGTTTCTACATGCCCTGGCTAATGGGCTGGAATTGCGTTTGGACTCTTCAGGAAAAAGAGGAGGGGTGGATCGAGAGCCCACTTCTGCTTCCTTCCTTTCCAGTGTTTCCTACAACTAGCAGCATCCTCTTCTGGAAAAAAATCGTTAAGCCTCCAGAAAAATTTAACATGGAGGCTAATCGTCATGTGTGTGTGTGTGTGTGTTTTTTAACAGCAAAGAGGAAAAATAGTATTCTCTTTTCTCCTAAGGTGCGTCTCGTGGGCCCAGCAAGGCGAACCCAAAGTGCCCTTTTAACAGTTTTGCAGGAATTTCACGCTATGAGGCTCGCCTTGAATGCGGCCCTGTTTCACGCCAGGCTCCCAAAACGATGATTATATGGGCAGACGGAAAGCCGCAGAGCTGCATGGGAATAATCTGGAAAGGGTAGAGGCTTCTCATCTCTTCGGTCTAAAAAGACGCAGTTGCAAGTTTTAATCGCACAGCCTCGTAATCTGGGGAGCCTTCAGATCATTTACATAGTCTTAGCACTGGGGGGTGACTGGAGGAAGAAAAAAAAATTGCATCAAGTGCTGGGCAATACCATGTCGATTTCGTGTTCATCCTGCATGTTTCATGGATAATTTAATTTCCAGACATACCGGTTCTTCACATCATTAAGATCTATCACTCATGTTGCATTGGGGACTTTAAGCTTGCAACCTACAGGTATGATGTAAATAGGCTCGAATTAAGCCTCAATTACACCCAGCGTTCTGTATAAGTGGGAGTGACACAATGCGATTAGTCCCAAACACAAGCTTATAGGAATAAGAATCGGAGTCCAAAGTGAGCAATCCGAATGGTGACAGTATTCATCGATCCTAACATGCCTTCGATGCATTCCCCGGGTTTTATTTTACCCCAAGCTCCCTTTGCTAGGCGACCTTTCAGGGTAGATTAGGGGGAAAATTTCTTCAGTTTCATGTCATGAAAGGAAAGTTATGCAAATTGCAGTTTAAGGGGAGATGAATCAAGGGCTGTCAGACTGAGGGGGGGGGGGGG
>KZ538023.1:163107-177954 GCA_000934665.2 Catajapyx aquilonaris
GGGGGGGGGGTTCACAGACTGTGACATGTTGGGTATAAGGTGTTCTAAAAAAAATCATTCTGAACCAGCAGGTTTTTCCCAACCTTCATTAGTTGCTCCCAAAATGAACACGTCTAAGTGGTCCCAGTTTTTCACCTGCATAATTGGTGAGGACCGTCTGACTCCTCTAAACGCCCATTTGTTGGGAAGGCCTCCCTTACCGGAAATTACCCCCCCTAACCTCCAAATTGGAAAACGATTAATATTCCAGCATGTAACCCTTTTCCTCTTGGCAAGTCCCTGACAGTTTTAATCTTCCCGCCAGGGGCACCTTTCGCCCCCCGGAAAACACGTCACTCCAACAAAACGTCACCTCTCCTAGGAAATCAAGCTAAAGCGCTGACAACTTCTGGGTGGGTTCACCCATCGGATGTGACGTGTTGCAATAAAAACACACACAACACACCCTGTATATAGGCTATACCAAAAAAGTCAGCTGGCTCCAGATGCTACTACTTTTCTGCGGGCTGGTTTGTAGCAACACCACTTAAACTTGTCGTTAAGGTGAGGGTGGAAAAAAAAAGTTGTGGGCAAAACCCTACGTGCAATGAACAAGCAAAAAGTCCGCAGGGGTGAAGCCCTGGAGCCAAAACTTTTACATAGCCCCCCCCCTTCCAACCAGCCCCCCCACTTCCCCAAAACTCGAATCCAAACAGATTTACGAGCAGACTTTTTCCAGAGCAGCTCAGTCCAGTCTGGTNGTTCTTCCCTTTCCCCCCCCCCCCCGCAACTAAAACGTGTCTCGGAGGCCATTCTTTCATCTCAAGAAAACTCCCAGGGTGGCCAACTTCCGGCACACCCACACACCCACACACACTAAATCACTTTCAGAGCTGGGCATCATCAGGTACAGTATCCCCTGCCTGTATTAATCAGAGTCTATGTGTTGAGCCGGAGAGCCCCAAAATTAATTAAGTGTGCTGCTAAATTAGTCAGCGACGGATTTGTACTGCAATGCAGAGATTGAAAATCCCCTGCTTTATTAGTTTCGTTACGTTCGGGCTGTATGAACATGCAGTGCAGCAATTGTGGGTAAAGTGCACTGTAAAATATTTTGTGTACAAAGTTTTTTTTTTCTTTTTAAGAAAAAAGCAGGCCAACCGATTATTCAAACAGTAAGACGGCTTGTTTACACAAACGAACTTTCTTTCATAAATAAGCAAACATTAAATTAATTATATCTCACTATTTAAGACAATAATTGCACACCATTTGTCGATTAACTTTTCGATCATTTACGGCAGATGTATACGTATGCAGATTTCGCCAGCTTGATTTTAACTGAATGAAGTACGATACTTTGGGTATATAGTCATTGTTACTGTAATGCTGTCGACTTCTGTAACAAAAATTCCAATACCTACTGCAACACTAACCTGTATATGAGTACTCAGGTTGAATCAACCGACCTGCGAGGCTTTTGTCCTCTGGCCATGCTCATATTACAACAAAATCGTATCATTTCCTCCGAAGCCAGCCACTAAAAAAAAATCGGTGCCATCGGATCCTCTTAGAAAAGTATGAACTGCAGATAAAAATTGTACGCACAGGATGTCTTTAAAAAAATTGCTTAACTACGTTGTTCAATTTTTCTTTCTATCTTTTCCCTTGACTTTTAAAGGGATTGGGGGAATTTTTGATCCGGTGGAGAGTTGGCGCGGAAAAAGTGGCGAATCCGTCCCAGAATAAATTCCGTAAGTTTGGACTGCTCGCATCTGGTATTCAAATCAAGCGCACCCCCTCCGGATTTTATGGTGTCTGCAGCCAGACGTGGCCAACACTTGCAACTACCCCCCACTCTTCCCCACCTCCTCTATAGCTCTATTCATATTTTTACATAGTCACGCGCCCACAATTTGAAGGAAAAAAAAAAACCCAACAGGACGGAAGAGCTAAATACCAGAACACTATTTCACTAACTTCAGAGATTATCTTAACAATTCGCGGACCACAGAAGCCTCAACTTTGCCATTTTTTGGCATCATGCCCTCCGGCATCTTTAAGGGTTTCCTGCCGGTTTCTTGCGCACCCCTCTAAAAAAAAAAGAGTCGTTTTCCGAAAAGTTACTCGTCATACTTTTGTCTAGACTTTTTGCGACACAAAAAAAGTTGAAAGAAATACTGCCTTGGGAACAACTCGAGTGGTGTGTTTCAACTACGGGTTTTATTATTTTTAAAGCCCCGCGCTGTGCTTTTGCGTCTAAACCACACGTTCTAATCTTTACTGGGGTCTGATGAGTCCCACATTCCTGGGATGCCATTGCATACACCCTACAGAAACCCTCCTCTTTAAAAAAAAAAGTCTCTAGGAAGAGCTGGATGAAAGGCAATTCAGGGAGTCAGTCCCCAACCAAGTGGAGGTCCACTTGTAGCCAATTAAATCGCGCCTAATCGAATGTACTGCGGAATGGGAGCATCAGTGATAGTGAAGATCACACGTGTGTGACCCATCCCTAGCAGCCTCCTCCTGGAGCTAAAGAACATGGAAAAAGAGCATGATGAATGAGATTCCATCCACAAAGGGGCTTCCTGTGTGTGCCAGGCAGGAGCATGGCGTGAAATTAAAATAAATAAGAACCGGGGAAATTCCCAGCNCCCCCCCCCCCAAAAAAAAAGGCTCAGGTACTACCAGACATTTTTTCGGCTCTCTAAGGCTTCAGTCCTCCGGGAAGTGAAGTGGCGTGAAATGAAATTTTGGAGACTTCCAACTCTGCGATGTTATCAGGACCACGACTTGCTGCATCAAATCCAACTCTGCACGACATTTTCTTCGCTTTCAATCCTCGCTTCCCTTCCACCCTCCCCACCCAAAAAATGCGGCGGTTTCATTTGTTTCGCATCCCGAAATTTCTTTTTTTCTGCGACTACGAATAGATGCAGAGCAGATCCTATACGAAGGAAGCTTGTCAACCCCTCCGCTCCTTTTGTGCCAATCGGATTGTCCCAATCGCAGCCTTCGGGGGCCAAATAAGGCGGCTTTAATTCAGGCGCTTCCATAATTCATGGCACTTTCTCCGCCAAACCCCGACATTTCCTAAATCCTAGTTCCACGACCTTTCACTCAATATGTGGCAAAGGCGACCTCCCCAAAAAAATTCCTCTTGCATATTATGCTGCCTGCATATTCCCACGGATCGATTGTTTGACCACCTCGACGACAGAACTGATGGCATGTCCCCCCCCTTTCCGTAATAATCCGGTAGAAAAGCCTGTGATGAAGGTGCATACCCATCATCTCTGTGAGGGAAAGGGGAAGGAAGGAAGGAAAAAAAAAATCTGGAAGCATCTCGTGGCGAGATGAATCTGCTGCCAGCATCCCAGCCCAATCTTGGTTCCATTTCCCTGCTGCAGATGAAATAGGCTTAGACTAAGCCTATCTTGGGGGGATGGGAGGGCCTCGAGATGAAAAAGGTTGGGAGGTTTTTTTAGGGGGGGGGGGGGAGGAGACCCGTTGGGGAAAAACCAGAGGTTCCGCACTAAAGCAAAAAGGAAAATAAATCGCGTCCACTTTAGCTCTCTAGTCCACTACATGTGGTTTATGATTTAGTTGGACGCCTGCTGAATAGGCCAATTTCCGCCCCAAAAAATCGCGGTGTACAAATTTATGTGTTTATCATTCAACGCAGTGTTCAAACAATGGCACGTCCGCACAAATAAAGCCGTGTGAATAATGTTTTAATTGGCCTGATTTTTTTGACGTTTTCCCTTGGGAAGTTGGGAAGGAAAATAGGAGAATATGACTGTTGAAAAATTGCTATTTTCCTCCCAAGTGAAAGTTTGCTACTTTGAGAGAAAATATTTGGAACGACTATGGTTGAATTTCCAGTAAAAGGATTTCAAGCCATAAGGTATAACTGAAGGCACAGTTAAAAATTGTCTCTTTAAAAAACGGAAAGTAAGCAACTGCGTTATACCAATTATAACTGGACGGTGATATGCAATAATGTGTCAACCCACAAAAAAAAGTCGAAATTGAGTCACGTCAGTGATCGTAATTCATTCAGTTAAAATCAATCTGGCGAAATTTGCATATTTCTGCCATAAATGACCCAAAATGACACTGAAATAATTTCACAGGTGTGACATACATTTTTCTCAAAACTGTTCTCGTGTAGGTTGACTCATTACTGCATTTTCACCGTACAATTATGCATACAATAATAGAATATATGCAACAAGTCTTTTTTGGGCGATATAAAACGCTCTAATGCAAGAATGAAAAAGGATATGATATCTCGCAACTTCTTTTTGTCCGTACGATTTATGTTTCGGGCGTGAAAAGAACGGGCGTCTTTTATCTATACCTCGAGCACACAAAAAACGGATATAAAAGTCACTTTTTTAAAGATAAAAAGTGCGACAAAATGTCTCGAAACTGAAAAATTCACGAGGATTTTTAAAAAGGCACTTTTGATTGCTGATTGCTAATTTCTAATATCCATTTGGCCCCGACCGGCTGCTGTGAAAGTAACTCGGTCACTGTGTGTTCACGTCCAGTACATGCCACGGTACGGTTACTTTTATAACCATGTTAGCTCTAATTACTAGGCTAACTGTGAGTGCTAAAATTAATATGCCTTCAAGAACAATTCGCACAGACACAATGGGCTCCCGAAATTTTCACAGCCCCAGCTCCTATTACGCTCTGCATGCTCACATTTCCAGCTAATAATGTAATTCCCTTATCGTTCTCTTTTTTTTTCGGCGCTAATTCCCATGCCAATTAAGTCAACAGCGTGACTTCTACTAGATGAGGATTCTGCTGCCAGCAGCCAAAATCATACTTCTATATAGAAGCTTGGGGGGAGAAAAAAATGGAGCAGTCGAGAGAAAACTTGAAATTGGTGCAGAAGAGGGACGTCTTGTCGGAACGAAATAACTAGTCCTCGAAAATCCTGAAAGTGCCTACACCAATCCCCATCCAACAACCTGCACAAACAATTATTAGCTCCGACAGAATAATTTGGGAAGGGAAGCCTCTAGTATCGATCACTAAAACGGCAGTGCGAGAAAAGTCCTTCGCTTCTCTCTAGGATCTCTTGTCTAGAACCCCCCCCCCCCTCCAAAAAAATGTCTCCCCCGTTCCCAAAATGTCGGGCCACCATTTTTCCTCGATTAATTAAGGCACAAAAGCGGCGTTGGAATCGCCGGCGTGAGAAATGGAGGCAAAAAGCTCCGTCGTTTGGATGGGCAGCAAAAACATAAGGCTCTATGCTAATGCAGGATCCGGATCTGCCATTCTAATGAGAACTAGGGGGGGAAGGAGTATAGGAAGGGAGTGGCCCTTAGTTCCTCCCCATCCTAAAATTTATGCCCCCCCACCCCACCCATAGAAGAAAAACAAGATAAGGGCGGGATACCACATACTGCATGTAAGTATAGCACATGAGCCGCATAAGTTGGCTCACATGAGCTGCATAAGTTGTGTGAAAAAAGTGGGGAAAGTCGTATCCTCATTATATAACACACACAAAAAAAAATAACAGGGGGAAAAAAAAATCCGGAAGGAAGGCGGTGGGGCCAGGGGCTGAAAAATACGGGCGGCCTCTGGTCCCCGGAACGACCCCATAAGGCCTGCCAAGCCTGGCCCGAATTTACGGGCCCTCTCCGGTCATTTTCTGAGGGGGGGAAACGACATGTCCTTGCAAGGCTGCCACGAGAAACGAGGCTCAGGAAGGAAAGAAAAAAAAGGAAAATGGATAGGTCCTGACCCCAAAAAAATATGCAGCCATTTGCATCCAAGCTCTGCCCATCAAATCAAAATAAAAATAGCAACCCAAATCATTTCGTCACAGTTTGTCGAAAGGTTTGACATATTAAGTCAGTGTGTCATCAAGTTTTGGTCGGACAGCTGACCCATGCTCCACTAGCTCTGACAGTGTCATTTGTTTACTCGTCGTTGTTGTCAACATGTACACACTGCTTTATTCGTGTCAATGTTTTGAACACGTTTGGAGGTGATGTCCCTTTGTCGGCTTCCCATGTTTGGAAAACTGGTTTCCAACCCATGCTGATATAATATTGTAGGCAACCTAAAACCGTATAAGGCACGTTTTTGCGTGTGAAAGCAGGTCATCTCAGGTCACTCCAAAACCAATTTCCTGGACCCGGGGCTGACAAAATAGCATTTTGCTGTCCTCACTGATTGGCTACATTATATTCCCCCATATCGTCCCTCCCCAAAAAATGCCGCGGAGCCGTTTTGCACTCCAAAAAGCACACTCCTTGTCAAATTTCCTCCTTCAAGGCTTCTTCTTCCCAAGTTTTGAGAAGGAGGGAGAGAGTCGACTGCCTTCTTCTTTTGTGGAAGGTCCCTGCGGTGCCCAAGCCTGTCAAAAGTCTTGGCAGAATCCCTCCTTATAAGAGGGGGTCTTCTTTTCCTTCCGCTGAAAAATCCTCCCAGAAGCCCAACTGATGGATGACTTCTAGGAAAATCCATCTTGGCAAGTCAGGAATCACCTTGGCAGTAGCGCCTCATCCGTTTCCTCAGAAAACATTATGAGGCTTAGCTCTTGCCTCGGCTCGTATACGTATATAAGAGTTTGCTTCAAACAACGCGGGATGGAAATTGCGGGTAGCACGCATCACCCTAAAATTGCGTGGGTCACGTAAAAAAAAATGGCCCGTTATTTTAGCTACGGCTTCCTTACAAGGAGTAATCAGCGAAGACGGATTCTGGCGAAGTCAAAAATAACTCGTCATCTGCTTTGCATGGTACGGCAGACAGTATGGAAGCCATCCAGTCAGAATCCGCCTTTAAATATAAACTAGGAAATCACTCTATGGCGCAGGAGTAGAAAGCCGCTTCGCTCGGTTTTTTCTAGACCTGCGGCCTACGGTGGCTTTGATCTTCGAACAGCCCGGTTATCATAACACTTTCCTGAAAGTATCAAGAATGAACTGTTTACTGACTGTCAACCATGCACCTGACAGTTGCGCCAACTGGACAACAATACAGGGATGGGTGTATGGAGAACCTCGAGTCAGAGAGTCGCCAACTTCTGACTCTTCACGTCGTCTCTGATTGGCTGGAGTAAACCTGCACTACTCCAGCCAATCGCAGTCGACCATGACGTCAGAGCCGGACACAATTTCCATAGCAACGCAAGATGGCGGCCTCCATATGACACAAAAACAGTTCAAAATTACTCCAGCCAATCGGAGTCGACTGTGACGTCCGAGCCAGCAACGCAAGATGGCTGCCTCCATATGACACGTAGGCAGTCCAAAAATTACGCCAGCCAATCATAGACGATGTGAAGTCAGAAGTTGGCGACCCTCTTCCTCGAGCCTCAGGTGGAAAGGGAGCGAAGTTGACTCTCCGGCAGTCAGAGTTCGAATTGATAGTTCCCCCTTCCACCCACCAGAGGCGCTGCTTCCACCCGCTGCGCATGAGTCGAACGCGGGCCAATAGGAAGCGTCGCGGTAACAATACGCGGCCGACCAATCAAAGGGATTGTACAAACTACGATATTAATATTATTGGATCAGTAATGTGTGGCGCCATCTATGTGAGACATAAGGTACTGGCGCAATGCTCATTTCCCTGCTAGTTGCTCGAATTACATTAAAAATTGACAACAGTCCAAAGACCAAAAAGGGCCGTCCAATTACTGGCCAAAAAACCACACGAGCGCCATGTTTACTCAGGGCGAATAATGCAGGGATGTGGATAATTAGAAGAAGTGTATTTGACGTGCGACGTGGCGGGGAACGGCCCCCTAATGGCGTCGCTCATCACACTTGACTCTCTCCTCTTTTTTTTTTTTGTAGTTCAGGCTTTAGCCGGGGATGAAGCAATTTTTTGGTCCAATCGCCCGGTTGGTGTGAGGTTAGAAAAACAGGACAAATGGCGGCTTGAGCGTAGAGAGGTTGCAGAGAGCGATGTGTTTACAGGAGGCCAGACCATTGTTAGCAAGCGGAGTTTCTTCCTTCGTGTGTGTGTCTCCCGCAACACTTGAGCACCATCCAAAAAAACACACAGAATCGATCATTCTTCTTTGGAAGTTCGCTGTACCAAGCAAGTTACAGCCGAGCTAGCTTAATCCTTCGGATTATCCAAAGACGTCATCCGCAACAATCAGAGTGGGATGAAAGAGTGTCTGTTCCGGAATCAGGCGAGCGGGTGTGAAGAGCACGGGTGTAATTTGCCCTTCGCCGGAATAAGCCGAGCTAGAATCCCCGGAATTAACCCTATGGGAATCGGGGAGGACGGGGAACTCCTAATCCTCCGGAGAAACCAGAGAGAGAGAGAGAGAGAGAGAGAGAGAGAGAGAAAAAAAGGTTTCTTCAGGTACTACCCAGATTTTTCTTCCGTAAAAAAATATATATATGCATCGATGTGCACTAAACATGACCGGACAGGTTGACACATTTCTTGTCCCCCGGATCGAAAATCCGGTGTGTATTAAACCTGACGGTCGGAAACCAACGTCAGCGGGATTCGCAAATGGACCTGCCAGATTTGCTCGATTTTGACGAGAGGCTTAAAAAAATATATGGCAGATACCAAAAAAAAAAAGCTACAAATTTGATCGCAACAATTAGCGCAAGTTGTGCTTTCGCAGCGTGCCTATAATCAGGCGAGAATGTGTGGGGAAATTGGGCGCAAACATTTGCACCACAGTAGGCTCTAATTTTTTTTTTTTACTCCCGAGTTTTTACAGAGAGTAGAGTACACAAATATAGGCAGCATAGAGTTTGCCCTTCCATTAGAGTGTAACAACATGCGCCATTAAAAGCGTGTGCCTCTCTCTCTGTAGAGAGTATATACCTGCTGCCCCCTCCATCGCTTTAAAAATCAGAGCTCCAGGCACGTCCAGAAGGAATCTACTCGGCTTCATCCCAAGCCATAAAAGTGGAATAACAACTCTTCTTCGGCCCTCTCTTTCGAAACAAGCTCTCATAACGCCTGCCTTGCAACTGGGGAATTATGATGAGCTTGTCGCTCTTTCAACCCCCTTACTCCTTGGGTAAACTAAGTTTTCACTTTTCATTGAAGGTGTCGCCACTTTCAGAGGAAGTTGAGTTGCGAAATGTACAGATGGCGCTAGTGATAACCAGCCACCTAGCGGATGGCCTTGGAAATTTCTGTAGTGACACATTTAGCCTCTTAGTACACATATAGTCAAAATAAATGTTTGAAATGCACCCTGTACGTATACTTCATGAGTTTACAGTTCCGTGCACATCAAAATTGGAACAATTCCCAAGTGTATCAAACCGTGTTAAGGGTCAGATTATGCTAACCGGCTCTTCGGGAGATAGCATCAAAAAAATAGACTTGAAAGGAGCTATTTATATAGCAACACGAGGTTTTGTTTTTGGTACACGTGTATATGTATAACTGTATATATATGAGCTACAGGTTTTGGCTCCACTCGCTGGCTATGAATGAGCTATTTTCCACTCGATATGCCTTCAATGTGGTACATGTCAGCGAAAATCATTCAATGGGAGGCGAAATTGTGCGAATTACTCTATTCAAAACACGCACTTTGCAGCAAACCTAATTGAAGCCGCGTCGCAGTTACAAATAATGCGCTATACATGGAGATGAAAGTGATATTTTCCTGCGTTTATTACTGCTCATGAAACATTCCTGCCCCCCCCCCCCCCACNCCCCCAGTTGTCCTCCTTTTTGCACGGCTCCAAAACATGCGTAACTTGTGAGTTATTCTGGCATGAAACCACACAGAATGAGAATGTTTTTTTTTTTAACATACAAGAGTGCAATTTTGGTATTATTAAATCTCAGCTATAATATACTGCTGTTAGAAATACAGTATGACTTTTTTTTGCCTCTCAATATTCTTTTTAAGTGTTAATTTTGACAATATGTATGAACAGCTCATTGCACCTTGCAAAAATAATTTCATTGGCTTTCATTTTTTGCATGTGAATACATTATTAGCTGCGAACTCCATTCCAATTATTCCAGAAACATGCACATTTTTTTTTCGTGCCAGAATTTGCAGGATTTTCGATCCAAATGTGAATAGATTAGCAAACAGCGCCTAGTAAATTTTTTACTCGGCAACATTTTCGCCTCATAAAGAGTGTATAGGCTCCCAAGTTAACTTTGAAAATGCACTGTCAACGTCTTCCATCCGCAATTCGCTCCAGTCATAATCCAGCGTTCCCTGAGCCGAAAAAAAAATCTAATGAAGCGCTGTCCCTGCCACCAATTATTGTTTGGGGAAAGCTACTGCTGGCAATTAAACCCTTTTGTTAGGTACATGGCTGCACATTGATGAACATTTCGCGCTCCACTGCCCTTTATTGATTTCACCAACGTAAATGAATTAATTATCATCTCAGCAACAAGTAGCGCACTTGTTTTTTTTTATAAAACTCACAAACATGGCACAATGTACTGAAGTTGCTCGATAGCACGTTTATTACAATCATATCCTTTTTTCGTGTGTGTATGCTGCACGAGAAGTGAACTGTTTCCCAGCAGATAATCTTGGACTTCTCCTGTCCACACCCTATTCACTTGGCCTTATCAGCTTCAAAAAATGCGAGCTCATTCTGGAATGGCCTGCCTCACTAATTCTACTCGAGCCAAATCCGGTCCCATGGAAAAGAATGCAGTGTCTTGCTATAGGGGGGGTTTCCTTGAAGAAGAAAAAAAAACCTCTCCTTCATTCCTTCCGTCTTGAGGAGAAGGAAGCAAAAAGAAAATGGCACGCAGTGAGGAGGTTTGGGTCGGCTGACAAATGGGCCTCTAAATTACTGGGCGACACCCCTAATCTCGACCACTGAATCCCATGCCCCACTTCAAGTGCAGGGAAAGAAGCCAAAGAGATGGAGGCCTTTGCGCAGAACTTCGCTTCCATTTTTAACCTCTTTTCCTGGCGTATATGCAACCATCAAGACTCACTTGCTTCAAGCCGTTACATACACGGCAGGATAATTTCGACATTATGTGGAATTGGGGACAATTAATTATTTTAGTGTGAAATGTAATTCAAAATTTTTCGACATACATGTACTGAAATGTCTATGAAATTATGGAAATAATTAATTATTTTCGTGTCAATTGTAATTCAAAATATATGTATATTACAACCAACAGTTTTAACAATATTGCAAATCCGAGTATGCAAAATGACATTAGGCAGCACGACCTAATTTCGGCAAAAAAAAATAATGCCCACTTTCTCGTTTTCAAACCTTCAATTAGGACCACCCAAAATAGAGCTCGTCATTGTCTTCTCAACAAATGACTTCCGTTGTGGAACACATCAGCACAAAAACTAGGATTTTTCTGCCCCTTTCTCCCCCCCAAAAAAAACTTTGTGGACACTAATTAAAAACTTTCCTTCCTTTTCATCACTTGACGTGCAGTTGGCACGCGTTATAAGTCACATTATTCCATTTTTTGCATATTCTAAAAAGAAAAGATTTTTTTTTGTCTGGCTCAAACCCACCTCGTTTGAAAGCGCGGTATCCATCTGAACAATACCGAATCGTAGAGAACTACCATTCCAAAAAAAGGCCCATTATTGTAGCACACATGCAGAAGGGAACAATCGACCACACACGGATGAAAATCCGCAGCTAATGTCTCTCTAAAAAAAACTGCAATTCATGCCAAATTTTTGGGTCCACGACCGAAAAAGTCCGCGATCATTCGTACTAAGCGGTAGGGTCATATCATGTCGCGTTTAGCAGCGAAACTACTTGAATAGAAATCGCGCGCACTTCTTTTTTTTCCCCCCCCCTCAACCATTACCATAATTAAAGGCGGCTTAGCTCGAGCATCGTGGGAGACAATCGATGCAAAGCTATATGCAAACTGGGTTCTTTTGTTGCTCGGGATACTACCAAGAGAGGCAGCCCTTCTCTAAAAAACGGTTCCTCTTTGTTAATCATACCCTAAACTGATGCCGGGGCTAATTGGACCCCCACCCCCTTTTTTTCTCTCTAAAAAAGTTCAGATTCGCTCAAAAGCTCCGCCACTCACCACCATATTCTTCCACAAACCAACATCCCTGGCCTTCCAATAAAAAAAATCGCTTTTGTTCATACCTGCTCTTGAACCCTGTACAAGTGAGGTCTCCCCCTTTTTTTGTACCCCCCTTAATGAACTGGGTTGAATAAAAAAGGAGAATGTGATCAATGGAAAATAATGAGCCACCGAACTGGAGAACTGTCATTACACAATAGTTCATTTTCCACCAGCATTATTGAATTCGAGCGTGCACCGGCGGTAAGACCTCATCTTAAAAAGAGTTGGAAGGGAAAGTAAATACGCCCTATGATTGCTTCGGGTTCATTACGGCCAGGAATTGTTTAGGTAGTTTACGTTTAAAAGCAAAGCCTGGAGCCAGCAAGAACAAGGAAATTGCAGTGACTTCAAGTCCCTTCGGGCAGACGCAATGAGATGAATGACAAGAGCAGGGGCTTCTCTGCCAGGCGCCATTTATACTGTGCAACTAACAAAAGGGACTGGTTTCCTTTCTCTAGCCAGGGCCTCTTTATGCCTACTTGTCTACACTGCGGACTATTCATCGGCACAACCCCCCGCAGTCGATATCGCACCACCCACACCTTAGCACCTCTCTTCAGCAAGTCGAATCCGTCAGCAACAAAAGGGGACGGGCTCCAGGAAAAAGAGAGAAAGTAAAATTTTGCAAATAAATTTCTGGGCAGTTAAGCTCGTGGAGTCCGGGAATATTCGCAGGAGATGACCTCTCGGGACGGCGGTTTAAAAGCAGTAGTGCGGAAGGCAATTGGACGAATAGTTTTACGGAGAGTGCGGAAGAGGGGGATTCCAAATGTAAGCGCTGAGTCAGGGCCAGCTAGTGACCCCTGACCGGAACGGCACGCCATAAATCCCACCCTTCTTTTGCCCCCCCACTCCGGAAAACGGTCGGCCCCATTTCCCCGCACTCACATACATAAAAAAAAAGTGCCCGAAACTACTAATCAACCAGGCGGATGATACCGCATAACTACTGCATACTGCATAATGTGGCGCGAATGGTGTGGAATTACTAAAAATTAGGTCATTGCGCGTTCATATACACCCCCATATATGGCAACATCGCACCATATGTGGCAACACCGCACGCTTTCAACCAATCGGAGCGTCTGCGCCTCTGATTGGTTAAAAGAGGACCAATCAGATGCTAGAAGCCATATGTGGCAATGTCGCACGCTTTCAACCAATCGGAGTGTCTGCGCCTCTGATTGGTTAAAAGAGGACCAATTAGATGCTAGAAGCCATATGTGGCAACATCGCACGCTTTCAACCAATCGGAGCGTCTGCGCCTCTGATTGGTTCAAAGAGGACCAATCAGATGCTAGAAGCCATATGTGGCAACGTCGCACGCTTTCAACCAATCGGAGCGTCTGCGCCTCTGATTGGTTCAAAGAGGACCAATCAGATGCTAGAAGCCATATGTGGCAACGTCGCACGCTTTCAACCAATCGGAGCGTCTGCGCCTCTGATTGGTTCAAAGGGGACAAATCAGATGCTACAAGCCATATGTGGCAACATCGCACGCTTTCAACCAATCGGAGCGTCTGCGCCTCTGATTGGTTCAAAGGGGACCAATCAGATGCTACAAGCCATATGTGGCAACGTCGCACGCTTTCAACCAATCTGAGCGTCTGCGCCTCTGATTGGTTCAAAGGGGACCAATAAGAAGCGAGAAGTGCAGTGATTGGTTAAGCGCCTCGTACTGACCTCCGATTGGTTTAAAGGCTCTTTTAGCACTTTCCGGCTGCCTGTGGTTGGTTGAAAAGTTGCATCATTTCCCAATCGGAAGCTAGATTGGTTAAACGCCACGTACTGACCTCCCATTGGTTTAAATGCTTTTTCCAGCACTTTCTGGCCGCCTTCTGATTGGTTGAAAGACTGCTGCATCGTCCAATCAGAAAACTGGATAGTTCCCGCGATTGATTAAAAGCTCGGCCCGTGTTGCCAGCCAGATTTTCCGCGTCGTGAAGTAGAATCAGCATGATGAGTCGCCCAACAGTAAACTTGACTCAACGATGAGGAAAAGAGTCACTAATAGCCCCCTACTAAAAATTACGACACATCACACACCCTGTCCAAGTCCGGAGTCGTAAATGTCGCTTTAATGCACAAAGGCCCTGGACTGAATTTTTGCGACCACAGAGGTACTGAGGGGGTGGGAGGAGGAGGCGGAAATAATCATAAAAATTTCCATCTCCGCCTGATGAAACCAAACGTGCTCGCATTAGCACAATTAAGCTTTTCTAGTTTTTTTTTTGCGCCCGAAAAAAACCGAGCGCAGTCCATGAGCAAGTCTCTCCTAAATAGGTTTATTAAATAGTCTCTCTAGGTCTATACCACCTGTTTCAAAGAGCAGAAAACTTGTCCATTAGCATATCAGGCTGAATAAAGCAGCTGATTTCTTTACTTACAGGGCGCTTCGTACAGCTTAATACAGGGTGCTTCGTATAGTAAGGATACTTCTTGTAATATACACTATAGTTCAAGTAACTGCTGATTTTCGTCCTATTATCTAAATGCTTCTCACATTGTCAGTCCCATGGGTATCAGCCACAATTCCTCAAAAAAAATATTTTCGAAGAGAATGTGACATTCAAAAGCACTCCGATGTGATCCTGATCCTTCCGCATTTCAACGCAGAGGTCGTGCCCCCTTCCTGGTTACTATCCACACCGGATTAGCTCCTCATATCCGGACAAATCCCTCCGCAAATCCGACACTCCGCGACCAATTCCCAATTGTGCCATGCGCTGCACGAATAGCTTTGCACACGGGGAGGTAGAAAGCAAAAGCATTTCAAACCACCCCCCCCCCCCC
>JYFJ02000248.1:0-156958 GCA_000934665.2 Catajapyx aquilonaris
CCTTCCTAAACGTTGACAATAGGTGTGGACATGATGTATGCCAAGTTTGGTGTTCTCCTCATAAAGTGCAGTTTTTTTTTCCTTACTCGCCCAACTATAAGTGAAATTGATGACTTTCCAGTTGCACGCCCCTAGCGGCCAAATTTGGCCTGCCATCAAAATGGCGGCGTTAGCTATGCAGAGGCGGGATTTTCCTATCCCTGCCCATGTTAATTAAATGGCCTCTGCTTGCTCGCGTCTGGGGGTCTGGCCCCGGGGCAGATCTTGTTGACATATTTTTTTCTGGAGTGAGGAGGTTCCTGGCCTGCCCTCACCAGGTTCCAAAAGTTAATTGGCCCCCGGGCGGACTGCCCCCGGAGGGATTTTGTGAATGGTGATCGCGCTTTTCTCGCTGCTGTCCGGGCTCCGATTGTCCGCGTCTGGGGGTCTGGCCCCGGGGCAGACCTTGGTGACATATTTTTTTCTGGAGTGAGGATGTTCCTGGCCTGCCCTCACCAGGTTCCAAAAGTTAATAGGCCCCCGGGCGGACTGCCACCGGAGTTATTTTGTGAGTGCGAGTTTCTCATTACTACAATATTCTTTATTGTCCGCTTCTGATGGTTTGGCCCCGGGGCAGATCTTCCTGGTTATTTTTTTTAAGTGAACATAGACCGGACTTTACCAGGTGCCTGAAGTGCATCGGCCCCGAGGCGAAGTGCCCCCGGACCCGGAGTGATTTTGTTATAGTGGTGACAGAGCTTTTCTCATTATTATCTGGGCTCCTATTGTCCGCATCTGGTGGTTTATTTATTTTATTTATTTTACAGCCCCGTGATTCGAGCCATCGGCTCGTGTGGGGGGACATCCACTCACAACCCATTTACACTTCAATAATCACAGAAATTTAGTATTTTGACTGCGGCGAGGAAAAAAGAATATAGTAGGTACGCATCCATCTTCTGGGGTTCGACAAATAAATAAAACAACCGATCAGGAGGGAATTTTGGCAGATTAGTCAGGTATTTTTTTCTTGGTGAGTTAAATAGTTGACATTCATAGATTAGGTGAAAGATAGAGCGATTTGTGGACCAGTTACACCAATCACATTTTTCCGTATCATTTAGTTTGATCGCCAGCTGGTTTTGGAGACGAAGGACTTGCGAATTGTTCCTCAAGTTTGCAAGCAGGCGAATGTGGGAAAGAGGGAGATCCATAGCAAAGTAATTTTCAATTTGGAAGGTGAGTTTTATTTCTTTGTAGTGAAGATATCTTTTGGTATCTCGTAATCTGTTTATCTGATCCTGCTTTAGGTCATTTTCAATCTTCCGTAGTAAACTGGGAAGGTCTTCAATATCTACGAGCCAATCGTTCGTATACGGCAAAAACAGTTTCATGCAACTTCGCCCCCAATTCAAAGGTTCAGAGATGCTATTATTGTTCTTATGACGCTCGAGGGTGTAATATAGGGCTGAGGTTAAAAGTGAGTTTTTCGAATGTTTTTTAGTTTTGAGGATAAATTTAGCAATCGTTTTCAGTACATTTAATGTTAGGGGTATGGTGCCTGTTTCGAGGTACACAAAATATCCGGCAGTGGATTTTGGCAACATTAATAATTTTTTGAGAAAGTAAGTTTGCACTTGTAAGATCTCAGACAGATAGTTTGGGCTCCATACTGGACACGCATAAAGCAGAACAGGAGCGATAAACGCATGGAATAGTTTAAGTGCCACTGACAGGTCCCGGACTTTTAGTTTTAGTAGGGTAGGCCATAGATTATTTATGGCTGCAAAGGCCTTTCCTTTAAAGTAGGCAGCAGCATCAATAAATTTACCCGAGCTTTTAAAAGGCACTCCCAAATATGTGTATGACGATGTGGACTCTAATAGTATGGATTTCCAAAAGAACTTTTTGTTGGGGCATTTTCCCCCTTTCCGAAAACAAACCATCTTAGTTTTCCCCAAATTGATGTTCAGTTCGTTTTCTTCGAAATATTCGCTTAGAATCTGAATATTTTTCTGCATGTAAAGGGGATTATTAGATAATAAAATAATATCATCCGCAAATGCTAATAAAATAATATCTTCTTGTCCCGGACCTAGATTTACGCCATTTGCGCCCTTTTGTACCATATATTTACTGGCATCTGCCAAGAAAAGATTAAATAAAAAGGGACTTAAAGGTTCTCCCTGGGGTAAGCCCGAAGTAATCTTAATGCCCTCCGACGCATCTGGTGGTTTGACCCCGTGGTAGATCTTGCTGAGCATTTTTTAAATGGTTCCACTAATTTCATAAATTACAGTGTCACATTACACTCCCAGCATAACAGAACTGTTGCAAAAATATGCACGTATACGGTACAATCGTATCGCAAACATTCATTAGAACATATGACAGAATTTTTTTTAATGAGCAAGCTACAAACTCACACAAACATAGTCAAAAGGGTTCATCCTCAGCAAGATCTGCCCCGGGGCCAAACCGCCAGACGCAAACAATCGGAGCCCAGATATACGCAATAATGAGAAAAGCGCGGTCACCACCATAAAAGAAAATCACTCCGGGTCCGGGGGCACTTCGCCTCGGGGCCGATTCACTTCAGGCACCTGGTAAAATGGAAGGTCCGGTCTCTGGTCACTCAAAAAAAACCAGCAAGATCTGCCCCGGGGCCAAACCATCAGACGCGGACAATAAAGACACCGGATATTAGTAATGAGAAACTCGCACTCAAAAAATAACTCCGGTGGCAGTCCGCCCGGGGGCCAATTAACTTTTGGAACCTGGTGAGGGCAGGCCAGGAACCTCCTCACTCCACAAAAAAATATGTCAACAAGATCTGCCCCGGGGCCAGACCCCCAGACGCGGACAATCGGAGCCCGGACAGCATCGAGAAAAGCGCGATCACCATTCACAAAATCACTCCGGGGGCAGTCCGCCCGGGGGCCAATTAACTTTTGGAACCTGGTGAGGGCAGGCCAGGAACCTCCTCACTCCAGAAAAAAATATGTCAACAAGATCTGCCCCGGGGCCAGACCCCCAGACGCGAGCAAGCAGAGGCCATTTAATTAACATGGGCAGGGATAGGAAAATCCCGCCTCTGCATAGCTAACGCCGCCATTTTGATGGCAGGCCAAATTTGGCCGCTAGGGGCGTGCAACTGGAAAGTCATCAATTAAGAGCCAAATTACAAAATTAACAACTGACCTGAAGTCCCATCTGCTTCAGAAGGCTACGGACAAGCTTCTTCATGTACACAACATCTGACTGGCCTTTTCTCGCTTCCCTGCAAAAAAATGACGCTGCATAATTACGGTATGTACAAGACATCTGCAGGTATGAATGTTGTTTTTAGTTATCGCTCATATCATCCAAATCTGTTAATTTGGTGTACCTTGTTACACCCCGATCCAGGAAATGCTTGGACTGCACTACCCACCTAAGCTCGGACTTGCAACGGGCGAACTCCTGGTTGCTTGGCGGCTTCTGCTGCGTCTCTTCCTCCAGAACAGCTTCTCTTTCCTTGACCGGCCGTGGACTCCCCTCCTTCATGGTCTTGGTCACCGGATCGTACCTGGACATGTCGTTTGGATCTACCCATCCCGAAGTGTCATGCGGCCTGTTCCACTTGTCCAAAGGCTGGCTGCAGAGGGCCTGGGCTACTACCATCAGGAGCAGGCACAACGCAGCGGACGGACCCATTCTGCCTGCCAGCCTACAAAAGAAATATTCCTCAACTTCATGTACCTTCTCCAATTATTAATCCGTACATTAATTAAAACCAAGTGCAAATTGCATCATTACTAATAAATGAACTTTGACGCACTGTATCTCTTTGTATGGGGATTTCCCTCCCAGATTATCCTTACCTCTCCGGCTGTGGACTCGTGACTATCTGCCCTTCACTCTTGAGCTCAAAGATAACCAGCACATATCATGCTTCTCTCGGTAAAATCAAAAATAATCCACTGATAATGCCATTATTTCAGTTGTACTTTTTTTTCAGATCGTCATTTGTTCAACAAACGTCTGGGGGGGCTAAAAGAAGCTTAGCAGCTACACCATATCAAAAGCAGGGTAAATGTGCAAAAAGCAGCTATCACAATCGGCTTAAAATTTATTTTTGGCAGGAATTTAACTTTAACAATGCCAGATCTACCGCTGTTATTTTTTAAACATGGTTAAATATTGCACAGCGTCGTTCTATTTACGAACATTTGAATCTAATTGGGTGCCGACGCCCGCATTTATAGCGAGTAACTAGTGAAAAGTAGCCGCTTTTTTAAATACCTGCGCATGAAGCCCATACAGAGTTAGTTTAAAACATGTTAAACGTTTTAACTTTATGATTTAAATTTTAAATGTAATGCACTACTTTTTTCGTTGTTAACCTACATTATTTGTGACAGTATTGGATGTGTCCAAATGGCACATGTGATGGTAGAAGTCGGACGCAGCCCAACGGACGCGGGAAGGAGTCGCCTTTGTCCAAGTTTTTCGCACTTTTTCGCACGTTTTCGCACGTTTAGCAGTGGTTTAGCATTGCAAAAAGGACGCAGGTAAGTTGCAGACACAGTTTAGCGAAAGTTATATCATTTCCACAACAGATTTCAAGCAAAAATTCATTGTTGAGTAGAAAGGACTGTAACTGAACCAATAACTGAAGTGTGAGCTGATTAAATTTTAATTAATTAATTAATTAACAGGATGAGTGCAGTGTGTACATCTCAGGAGCTGAATTACCTGGTACAGCAAGGGAGGATAGCGGAGTTGGAGAAGCAGGTGGAGAGGGTGAAGGGGCAGGTGGCCGAGCGCAAAGCCAAGCTCGACGGAAGGCCAAGTGCGCTGGATGAAACTCAAGTGGTCTTTGCTTCTGAATGCAGGTGAAATTATTTAGTTGACAAATTCAATACAAGACTCATATACGTCACATCCATTCCACATATTCCTTAGGGGCCAGCAGATGGAAATGGAGCTGTTGAGTCAGATATATGGCTTTCAATTAGACAAGTGCATTTTGAAGTCAGGCCCCGAAGTTGGATACCACGTTGTGTACAACATATGCGGCGATAATGCTGATGCAAAGTGGACTGCACGTGTGACATTCTTGCATGTAAGCTATATTAATTTATAGCACTTCAATGCTGTACCTTTATGAAAAAAGTAAGAAATATGTATATTACTTACCTCGATAATATTTTGCAGAATACGAGTGCTACGCCAGCTATAACTGGCCTTGAGATAAGCTTGGATCAAGGCTTCCCTGCCGATGATGATTTCACGTCATGGATTCATACCTGCGAGGCAAAGTGTGACCTGCAACTCTTCACTCGTCAGGTCACCAACTACATCAGCCTCATACATGAACGGCGAGATACGCTGGATTGGCTGCAAGAGAAGTTTGCCAAGATCGTCACAATCATCGACCAAAACAACTCTCATCAGATATTAGTGGGCAATGCGAAGAAGCAGGGACATCTTTACTGCATCGATTGGCAGGTGAAGAGGAGCCAGTGTAACGCTGACGCCATGTGGCAGAGGGAGCTGAACGTGAAGGTGGATCGCAAAGGTATTAATCAAAACTACTACACAAAATATAAGTGGTACTAATTTTGCTGCATTTCGATTCTGCAGGTGCTGCACTGGCGGAGAAGGACCAAGATATGCTGGCCCTTTTGCAGGAACCTCGTGATGATGAGCAGTTTCGAAATACCTGGGAAGCCCTGCTGCTGTCCTGTGCTGAGTACCTGAAAAAGGCTGCAAAGTAGCTTTGTCTTGACCATTTATTTGCGGTTCAATCATGTGTTCAAGTCATTATTTTTCACTGTTCAGCAATTTTAACTAAACGCAATTTTCAGAATCTCGTAATGTGATTATGCTTTGAGTCTGTTGGAATAATAAGAATCATGGGATGGACACAGTCGGATAAATGACACCACAACACGTTTGTCTCATAGGATTTATTCATAAATATTAATGATTGAAAAAGTTCTGGAGCTGATATGAATTTACAAACTCAAGAATGAACCAACTGTTGTCATAAATATTTTGATATACTGTCCACTGCCTTAAAGACTCAATAAAACAAATTACATCTGCAAGCAACGAGCACTTTGGTCTTGTACTCAGTGGAAAAAATCGACTAGGCAAAAATACTACATGTGTTACAGGTTGATACATAGCAGAATATAGGGGGATTGTACATTTTTTTTCTGTGGAGCAGAAAGCCAATGGGAAGTAAGGTTTGAGAGAGAAAGAGATAGAGAGAGAGAGAGCTGATATGGGCCCCCGGAGAGGCCTATGTTACATGTTGATATGACATGTTTACTGGAGAAATCCTTCCATCCAAACCCTGTTTCGAAGACCACAGCTTACAGTTAGTGGAAACTTTTTCAAGTCACGGCTTTTTTTTTTTTGCAATCATGGAAAATATTGGTATTATTATTATTATTATTATTATTTTCTTTCATGTTTCACTAAGAGCTGATACAGCATACCGTACTACTAGATATTGATACATTTGATATATATTCTTTTACACATGTAAATTTTTTTTTCTTTAAAGGGGATTCTATAGTACATGGTTGATACAGCGCACAAACCGAAGAGTAAGACTAAGTGACAGCTAGAACAAATGGAAGCGGGGAAAAACGCGCACTTGAGAGTTTGTGCGCCGTATGGTGTAAGCTTCCGGAAATCTAAAGAACTGGGAGGGAGAGAACAATACAGTGTTGGGGAGAGAAGAGTTTCAACATGGGAGCTTTGTACTTAACAATTAGCACGTAGACCAGTGATCTATAGTCACAGCCACTTGATGGAGCTGAATGCGTGATAGATCAGAAGTCGACCTTTGTTGTTTTTTCTTCTTAAATAATCTTTTTTTTAGGTGTTAAACGCAACCTGCTTAAATACAAAGTCTCACTAGGACGAAACTACAATCAGCTCTGCTAACACAGAGCCCCTTATGTTAATGTAATGTACAGTTTAATGATTTTTGGAGTTTCCTCCTCTACAATGACATCCATTTGTGCCTCGTGATCACAGCGAATAACCGCTGCTTTCAAGTTATTTACATTCCTATCTAATTTGGCATAAAAATTCACCAGCTTCTATTGCTTGCGTTTTTTTGACAATCCAAGAGAAACTGAGTGAATTCTATGGTAGTTTTTCGACAGACAGTTTTGCTGGAACAAGACCATGCAATATTTAAGCCTACTCCAGCAAGAACAATTCCACTGAACTGTAAGAACAGACAACAGAAAAACATGATGACCAGTAAGTGACGTATACAGATATTATTTTGTCCACAAATTACACTGCAAATTATATCTAACTTGTTGCCTGTCACGAAGAGAATGACTTTTCGTTTGATTCTTCTCTTCAAAGGCAACTCTTGTCTCGTTTCTGTCATGCTAATGATCAACCCGTTAAAAAAAGGGGGCCATAATAAATATATTAGTATGAATTAAGGTAATAATAAAAGCTTCATCGAATGCTCGTTTCACCGAGGTGAACGTCGTTGTTGTCGACAAAGCAAAAAAGTCGGTGCTTCTGTCCAAAAAGGCAGGGAGAGTCATGTTTTGTTATTAAAGTCTTGCGGGCAGCTTTTCACAGTCCTTGTTTTTTTTCTGCCGCCCCTTGTTGACTTGGCGAGTATTAATCATCGGCAGTCTTGCAAACAGCGTCAAGTTCAGGTGTCGTATGAGTTTTATGTACTAGTCTTGTTTCGTGTATTTTGTGTGTGTTTTTTTTTTTTTACTTATACCCGTTGACTTGGCGCAGTAATGTACACATTTTTTTTTTTCTTTTACAACTTAATTCTCCAAGTAGAAGGAATCTTGTCGTGCTCTCACACTCGAAAAGATCAGAGGGTGGTAGTATAATCGTAGGTTTGTTACAGAATATAAACCTACTGTTAAGAAGGAATTACAAGGCTACATATGCTCACTTCAAGCGATATAATGATTTTTGCTCTAACAAATGTTTTCCCTCCCAAATCCATCGTCCCATATCCAGAAGTTTGGTAATGGATTGGCAGCACTTATGGGATTATTTCGTTATGTACATGGTAATTATCAGCATGAACAATCATGTGTGGTGGACTAATGCACTTGTTTACTCAACGAGAAAAAGGAGCCACGTTCTAAAACAACTCATTTCGTTGAAGTTGTATTCGTCCCTACATAAAATGAGGATATTGCCTGCATTAACAGGGTTCTTCATGCGCAACCCTCTATGATTCTGACCTGCAATGACCTACGTTTGCAAAAAAGAAAACTTCGTCATTGTAAAACTTGGCTTTCTGTTCATCACCAATATTCAATTTGCAATGCATGTGTTTTCTGAAGCTGAAATTGGAGCTCAGATTTTTGGTCAGCTCTGCAGAGAAAATTTCCTAGGAACAACCTATTCCTTTGAGCAATCCGTGAATTCCTGCCTCTCACGATTCGAAAAAACTGTATAGTGTATAGGAATGGGGTGTTTCCTTGAAGAAATTCTCAAAGTGGAATAATAATCCTTCCCTAATAAAGCTATGTTCACACAGTGCACATTCTGGAGCCGATGTTGATCCAAAATTTGAATCAAACAACTTCTTCAATTCCCACCTTTGATGTTGGTCGCAAATTCATAGCCAGCCTTTTTTTTTTTTCAGTGTCCAGATTGGAACTGAAGCCGACCCACAAACGAGTACCAAGCAGCGAATATTATTGAAAGGAAGACAGTTCATTCCTCCTGTGCAATTCAGTCTGTAAAATTCTATTTCGGATGTTACAGAGAACAAAGGTCATGCCTTTGAATGGATCAACTTGTCTCTGCCATTACAATCTGAACGCCAGCTTCAGAACATATCCTGCCTGAATGCAGCTTTGCAGGTCTACCACTAACTTGTAAGTATGAAGCACTGCAATGCAAATGACAATGCATGAACCAAATGCATGTGAATTGAACATTACACCACACATAAATGCCCACACTGACATGCCGTACAGGCTCTGGTATGACCACCCTCTGTCATCAAGCACAAAGGGAACTAACGGTCCGTGGGAATAACGAGTGGGGTCAGGTGTAGCACCGGGGAACAGGAAGCGAGTCACATGATGACACACTTCTCCTTCACTTTGCTCGTGCCCTTCACACTCCTACCCTTCTTAGTGTCCAGGTTGAGTGACATTTGCCTGTTCTTCTCCATGTTTAGCAGCTCCTGGAACAGCTCCTTGACGTTGTGGTTGTTTTTGGCCGAAGTCTCCATGAAATTGCAGCCCCAGCGCTTGGCCTGCGCCTCGCCATCCGGGGACTGCACCTCTCTGTTCTCGGTCTCATCGCATTTGTTGCCCACCAGCATGATCGGGATGCCCTCCAATTCTACCTTGATCTCTCGGATCACGTCCCATATGGGCCGCAGTTCTTCCAGGGACTGGCGTGATGTGATGGAGTAGACTAGGATGAAAGCATGACCCTTGGAGATGCTCAGCCTCTGCATGGCGGGGAATTGGTGTGATCCAGTGGTGTCCGTGATTTGAAGGGTGCAGATATTCTTGTTGCAGCTGATAACCTGCAGATCATTATAGTACTTGTTAAACATCAGTTGCCATGTTGCTATCAGCAGCATGTGTATGATGGCAAACATTCACATTACATCCACATTAGTGTTGCAATAATTTCTGGAGTACATTTGGCGCCAGAGTTCCTAAAGGGATATTACTCAGACACTCTCGTTATTTTCTCTCGTAGTTTTTGTTATACAGTGAATAGTAGCACTACTTCTTCATTATGAAAAGTTTGATATGATTATAGGATATCAGATATCATGCACAACAGAAAACTATGGCTTTGAAAACATTTTGGGGAATGAAGTAACTTTACAGGATTCACTGTACTTCATAAGTTTTACAGAACCCAGAGAAGCAAATCCAGCCAGAAGTCTGCCTTCAGTAACTTCGGCTAAATGAAAAGATGAGTGTGTGCTCAAGGCAGTAATCTGATACAGGAACCCATATGCAGCTTCATCTTCTGTAAATTTTTTGTGTTGAAAATTGATTTAGCAGGGCACGTGTAGAACTCGAGTTTTGTAAATACAAAACTATAGTTCTACACGTGCCACAAGGAATATCCTGCAAGTCATACCGCCCGTTAAGCAATGCTGCTAGACGTGTAATGTGCTATCCAGGATATATCGCCAGTAACTCAATTTCCACCGCGCTCCGTATAATTAGCTTCAATTCCGATAATGAGGTAAAGTATTTTAGCCTGAAGCCAACCGGGTTATTCTCCCGCTATGCCTGCTATACACAGTTCCATGTATTTCCATACAGTAATTATTAGAATACGAGACAAAAAAGGGCACGTGGAAGTGAGGAATAATCCCCGTAGATTGCGCCTGAAAACTTTCTTTCCGATATACCTCCAGAGGCCATTTCCTAGAAAACCCGGGACATGATTAAATGTGTGCTCTCAAGGGCACCCACGAGCCTCTCCTCTTTAGAGTGGAAATCGACTGAGGAAAGACGCACTGTCGCCGACTTAGGTAAACCTAACGTGTCCTCTTCAAGCCGTCTTCGAAGAATTTTTTTTTGTCCAATTTCCGAACAGGACATCGCGTTTGGAAAGACGGAAAAAAATCGACGGTTGAATGCTTTTTATTTATCGACTACACAATGAGTGTAACACAATATTACATAATATCGTGTAACACTGTACAAGCACAGCATATTTAACGCCTGAACATTTGGAAACAAGCGAGAAAATTGGCCATGCTACCAAAAGTGAGTGTGCAAATATTAAACTGCGCTCCTCGGCATACAGCACGGCCTGTTTCCACATAATTAATATGCACACAGCAAAATAGATGGTTGGAGCTCTGAAAGGCATATGTCATAGTTACACGTGAGGCCCATGACCTTAAAAGCAACAGAGGCGCTGGCCTCCCATGTTGTGTACTACAAAAGACACGCTCGCAGGCCAGGAAATATATCTTATCTCAGTTTGCTAGAAACGTAATTTCAGCATGTGACGGATTATTATTCAACATATCGTAATCTGCCAACAACAGAAAAAAACTACCAGCCTGCAATGACCCCGGTTGTTTAAGCCTATCTCCAAAATGTCGCTGGAGAATAATCACGGAGTATTCAAACGCAAGTATCGATTCCGCATACATGTGCACGCACCACATGCAACGTTATAAAACAAAGAGGGGGAAGAAAGAGAGCCTCTGCGAGTTTCAATTAATTTTACAGCTGGTTCGAAAAAGGTGAGACGCAACCAGCTCGCGTGATTAATGAGAGTTTAATAAGGCGTGTCGGTCGGTACATCAACGAACGAAAAATAGAAAACACTCTTTTACGACGCATTTCGTCCTCATTTTTCGCAACATCCTATTATGTATCAGTCTATACTACTAAAATTCACCGAAGCAGCAGTATAGGTGAGGGGATATGGTATCCGGCTGCTAATCGGGAGGTCCGGGGATCAAATCCCGGGACCGGCAACTCTGTCCGTGGTTTTCTGTGGTTTCCCACCAGGAAAATTCCGGAGTTGTTTCCGTAATTAACAGGCCACAGCCGCTTCCTTCCATCCCTATCCCTTCCCAAAAAGCGAAGCAAAAAGTAAAAAAGCAAAGAGTTCCTGACAAAAAAATTGGGATGAACCCCTACTAAGCTCCCCTAAGGGAGCCAATGGCTCTATCACCGGGTTAATAATAATAATAATAATAATAATAATAATAATAATAATAATAATAATAATAAAATTCATGCCAAGCTGACTCCCACATATGCCGGAATTATTTTTTGTCCAATTTTTCAAATATTTTAAATGAACAATAACTAAAATAACTGCAGTGCATAAGTTAACTAAAATACCTAATATGAATAACTGAAATGAACAACTGAAATAACTACAATGAATAACTAAAAATGTTGCCTAACATTATTTGTAAAAGTGTCCCCCATCATATACATAGCCTACAGAATTCACAATACGTGACTCCACCCCATAAGCAAGTTGACTCATCACATACAGGTAGTAGTTACCATAGCTTTCACTTCTGTCTTCTCATCGTTGAACGAGGAAAATGGTAGGATATATAGTAACGCCCTGGTGGACTTTGTCCGGGTAGTGACTCATCACCAACGTGCACGTAATACGACTTTCTCCCTGATAGTGGCAAGAGTGGGGAGAGGGAGAGCCTATGTGCCAACTAGCAGTGGCCTATAGTACTACGTCCAAGTTGGGGGGTGGGCCAAAATTTGGCAACGGGTCCGCTACTAGTATACTGTATATACATACACAGGACAGGTCAACTTGTTGAATACTATGCAATAAGAGCTTACCTGTCGATAGGTGTCCTCGATGGTTGGGATGTATGACTCCCTGAAGGTTCCCTTGACGAAGCGTAGGACCAGGGAGGACTTTCCGACCCCTCCTGCCCCGAAGACCACCACCCTGTAGTCATTGCTCTGCTCTGGCATGCTGGCGGTCACTCGCACCGCCGATGCTCCTCCCTGCTGCGGCTGGCTTCCCGATTCACCAACTGGAATCAGAACCACAGACACGGGCTCCTTTTATTTTATGCAATCCATTCCCCGTTGCTTCGCAATTTTGCATATGCGCATTCCCTTTGAAAACCCGCCCCCATCACCGCCAACCCACAGCCATCGCCGCGCCGCCGGACACCCAGATATAGACCATGGAAAAGAGAGAGAGACAGATAGATAGCGTGAAAAGAGAAATATAGAGAAGTGTATAGTAGACAGGAGGGAAATGCAAAAAACCGCAACTGATATTCTGGGGGCTGGAAATCTTTTTTTTTGCGAGATTACTGCGAATATTCATTGCAGAAATGCGCATGTAACATTCAGTTGAGGGGATTTTGAAGGCTCAAATTGAGCGACTTTTTTTTACTCGAAATTAGTGAACTTTTTTGTATTAGTTGGACAGAAACTTGTACTCAATATTTGTGTCAAATTTTCCCAAATAATCGTTTTCTTATTGATAGAATAAGTCCAAATAACAGCTTAAATTCTAAGGGGGGAATTTACGCCCCACTGCTAGTTACTACTAACTTAGCAGCACCAATGTTGGCACTGGTGCTGCTAAGTTAGCAGCAACTAGCAGGTGGGACAAAAATTCAACCCTCAATTATTTTGAATGGCTTTTTACTCGTTCCCCGCATGTATAGTTGTTTTGGGTGGAATTTTTCATTCAAATCACTCCCACAATGGGCAGCAGTATCAATCTTTAAAAATATTTTACTGGAAATATGCTGCAGTAAATATAGGCTGAAGTATAAATTACGTGAAAATTTACACCCCAAACGAGTAAGCGGAGAAAGAACTTAAAACCATTCAATTTGAGTCAAACTGGCCACTAAAACGTGTGAAAATCACTCAACCTGAATAGTTCAAATATAATTCAACACCTGTGGGCACTATTTCGCCCAAATTCTTTTTAGAGACCAGGCACACTGTAGGGGAAAAAAGTGGGGGAGTTAATTATGAATGTAGTTAAGGTCAACTATTCCTAGGGTGTAAATCGTTAGTTCGCCTCACTTCCAGGGGTGGTTCTAAATTAATATTGCATGAATTTTTGGCCTTACAGTGCGGCAGGATTATATCCCCCCGGTTGATTCTTATTTTCACCCACCAAAAAAAAGGGGGGCCCAAGTATTTTGAATAGACACACTGTCCGTGGGTATACCTGGCATTGAAATGCAAAATGACATCATGGGGACATTTTTTTTTTGTATGTGAAGAGCATGATGTGCCAGTGGCATGCAGTGCAAGGCATGCGGCATGCAAGCCAAACAAGAGTACCCGGTATATTTTCAAGCATTTAACTGCCGTGCTCCGAAAAAGAATTTGTTTGGAGGAAATATTTTGGTCAAACAGGTCGCGTTTGCAGTATACACGCGCCTAGAATTGCATCACATTCCGAATTCACTCAGAAATTGCTGGGCATAAAATCGAACTTTGTCCTTGCAACATTTTTTTTTCTTTACCTTGAAGATTTATACCCGAAATTGACCTCTTCGAGAGAGAAAAAAAATTGATCTGCACTGCGGTGAGAATATTTCAAGGCATAAAAATTCAGCGGGGGAAACACCCCGGTACATATCCTAAGAATGACGAAGCAAGCCAACAGTCCCCCATGCAATTTCTGATTCAAAGCATATTCCGCAAAAGCCGTCGTTCGCTTTAAGCCCTTGCCCCAAAATCCGGCGCCCCGGAAAAGCAGGTCACAAGGCCAAACGGGTCCAAGCTGTCTAAAGCTACCCGGATGCAGCATCCAGCCAGCAAGCCCCGGATAACTTTGAAGGAAGAAAAAAATAAGAAGAAGAAACCCAACGTGGAATACCCCCTGAAGGAAGATGCTGACAGGCTGGATTACTCAAAAGACTGACAGTAAATCCGGAATTAAGTTTCAGCCAATTTGTAATTATTTTCAGCAAAATACTGTCACATGATGTGAAAGCTCCAAAAATTAATATAAGGCATCTATTTTATGCTTAATATTAGTAGGTCAATTACTGGGTAATATCAATAGCAAAATTGATATTACCCACAAAATGCCCTAGTTTGTAATATTCCTAAGGATTGGGACCTGATGTGATCATATTGTAATGAATTTTTTTTCCTTTTGGCAGTATGATATTTGCACAAATTTGTCCCCAAAAAATTTGAACAAGTAAAGATCAAATTTTGCTCCAAGCCACATTTTTTTTCAACATTTTTTTTTTTTTTTTTGCGAATGAACTTGTTATATCCAGCACTGCACACTTCACTTGTAACACTGACCCGTGATGCCCTGAGGGGGTATGCAACCCTGGGGTGACTTGGTGTTTTTCGAGGGTTCCTTTTCCTCCAGCTGGTTCAGGACTGAACTTGAGCCTGGCCTGCCGACTTGACTACTAAAGCTTTTCCAGAGCGCCCAATCTCGCGCGGTAATAATGCGGAAACTTGGCAACGTGCCTTGTCCCTCGAGTGACGTCATGTGAGATCGATTCTGTTACGGGCTGGGAAGGAAAAGGACGTGGGTTTCGGGGGCGGTAATCATGGGGATGCTGCGTTGCCGGAATTGATTTATACCGGAGATGATCCGGGTCGGATCATTTTTGGGTGATAATTGGAAAGATTTGGCAACGTGTTAGGGAGATTTTTTAAAAAAAATATTCATGAGCGTCTCTTAAAAGGAAAAGAGTTAAGATTACACCATTAAACTTACACAGAAAAAATAGTATTGAGCCAATGGGATTGGAAAGGGGCCAAAATCGCATTTAGATACAAGTGGTTTCAAAAAAAAAAAAAACATGATGTCTCCGTTTTAAGCGCTCATTTCGGATTTCATGCAAAAAGTTAAAGCCTGGAGCAAAAAGGAGCCAAAATTTGCATGTAATTTATGGACAGCTTGCATGCAAGCTTTTATGTAACAGTACGTCAAGTGATTCTGACAAATTTACCACTTGTAGGTGTCAAACAGACGCAATATTATATTTTTGTTAGATAATTTTGGTGCTAAGATGACATAATCTTATGATTTTGCCAAGCAATTTTTTGCACTCATTTGCTTATAAGTTGCAGTTAGGGCACATGAAAACATTGAATACTCTCTTTTACTCGCAGAAGCTCATTTTTTTACCAATTTGCATTGAATTGAATTTTCCTGGGAAAGTATATTCAATTTCTTTTGTGAGTTGTATAAAAATTATTTCCCTTAGGACTGAAGAAGTTTACAACTCATTTAATGTAATATTAATTTTCATGTGCTCCGTCGTAAGTAACCGGGTAATGCAAAAAAAATTATTATCTAAAACTTTCCATATAAGGCTCTTTTACACCAGGACAAAACAGGTGGTAAAATCTACTTGTCGCAAGTAGACTCACAACCATTTTAATAAGAAATCAGCGAGAGAAGAATAGTGCAGGTGCATATGTGCAAGTGCTTGTGCATTAAAGCCACAAGTGCTGTTAGCTCCAAAAAGCCCAAGAGCTTTCGTCCTATTTAAAAAAAAACCCCTCCATGCACATCCGACATCATTTTTTTTATACAACCGTTCGCGAATTCCCGTAACTCTCTGCAGCAACAAACAAGTCTTAGTATATGCAGCAAGCATCGTTTTTGCCATGCCGTCGCATTAAAAAAATCAAAAGGCATCGAAAATATTCACAATGTCGATTATACCCGCGGAAATTCGCTGAAAACATTGACCAATCAAGTGGGTCACCACCTTTTTGCGGTTTCAACACCCGGATGAAAGATTACGCCGTATGAAGTGAGTATAGGGGAGGTGGGGGTTGAAATCGATGGAAAATCTGATGCCAACAAGGATGTTAAACATTTACCACTTTACGTTGAACGCCGCCAATATATAGCGAGGCGGCAGATTCATTTCCGGGAAAACTGTTATCACACATTAAAAATATTCCCAAACAAAAGTTGCTTGGGAGTGGGAAAGTGAATAAGATGGTGGGGGATCAATTATTATTGAAATGCAAGAAAATTAAGAAAATGGCTGTGGAAGGGAGGAAAAAAGATAGAGAGAAGAGAGAGAGAAAAGACGCAGGCAGGAAATTTCATTGACCTATACCCCCGAGGAGCTTACAGGGGATGCTCATTTTCTTCTTGAATATTCCTTCTGGCTCCGTCGGACGACATCAGGCTCTCTCAAAGTCTTGGTCTTCATCCAGGAACGCATGCAAGAGGGATCAATTTCCTCAGCCACTTGGTATCCTGATGCTGGGTCACTGCTCTTCGTTTAGCCCCAACCACCCCCCCATCCAGCACTATTATTATTATTTATTATAAATCTATATCATCACACTCCAGGGTCGGTTCTGGAGCCAATTATATAGAGGAACACTTAAGAAATTTGTTTTTTCTGCTCAGATTATCCTGGAGCGCAATTATTGCAAAGCGAAAATTCTGTTTGAAGGTGTAGGCTACGGTATTGCGTATTGTTCGGATACACGTATGTCGTCGTTAGTTTGTTAATTTTAATGCCATTATCAATTATTTAGCAGATGCCATAAAAATCACCGTGAATGCATGACATACACGCATGGAAATGCTCAAATTTTATTAGAGCGCAATTATTACAAAGCGATGTAAAATTCAGTTTGAAGGTGTAGACTATACGGTATTGCGTATTGTTCGGATATACACGTATATGTCGTCGTTAGTTTACTCATTTTAATGTCATGTTCAATTTAGCGGACCATAAAAATCGCCGTTAATGTGACATACACGCATGAAAATGCCAACGATGCATATTTCATTCACTTTATTTTAAATGAGCTGCACTTGTACTATATGCATTCTATTTTAAAGTGACCATTAACCTTAAAACACGCATGAAAATGCCAGCGATGCATATTTCATTCACTTTAATTTATATTAGCTGCACTTGTACTATGCATTCTATTTTAAAAGTGACCATTAACCTTAAAACCGGGTTCAAGCCACTTCTCTTGTGCTATGACGTAATTCACTATACTGTAACTCCCTCATATTTTTTCCCATATCCATCAGACATTATGTTTCACTGGTCAAAAGCACATGTCGACTCTGCTTCATTCACAGTCCCAAGTTCATGTACAAAATGCGGAAGGTGCATGTTGGGGGCGTGTGTGGGCGGTATGTGCATGTAAGTGTCTGGAGGGTACAATAAAATGTCAGAGGTACGGCCTCTCTCTAACTAACATTATATATAACACACATACGTGGGTGTGTGCGGGAAAGCCCTTTAGGCCCCTTTTGTATATAAATCTTCCTCCTGGATATACACGAACTATACGCCCTACAAGTATATAGCCCTTGTTAACATCGCAATTTTTTTTTGCATCACCTAGAGTCATCACATTTTCCCCAGCAAGGCGTCTTCATCTTGGAGCAATTTCAGTTCCAGATAAGATTACTCCTGGAGAAGTATAGTGTTGGAATGGATATTTCGTCCTCTCCAACCTTCTACCAGGTGATCATCTAATTAGCAAGTCTCGTATTTCATTTTCCGCCCTTTTTATAGTTAACGCCTGTCCTTGGAGGCACATGGTTTTTTAGAAGCTTTAACCGTGAACTTCTGCTGTATGACGTCTCTGTGTACTTGAAATATGGAGAAGACCATTGCCAACACAGTGTACGTTACATTTTCTCCCATTTTTTTGTATGGTCGCCATTTGGCTCCCATTCGAATGATGCAGTGCAGCCTTTTTTTTTGGATCATTCCACGCAAAATGGCAGCCGTTAAAAAATTTAATAGTCGTCGGCCATGTTTGGCATCGAATTTTCCCCCAAGATGGAAACCCAGTCCCGGAGACGAAAATGCAGACCGCATAATAATTGGCCTGATTGTCTGTGTCGCCTAGGCGTCAATTAAATTCCGCCCCATAATATCAGGACCCGGATTTCATACTCATTAAGGTAATGGGGCGCACTACCGGCAGGCGGCAGTTTGTGGGGATAAACTGCGAAGCGAAACCTCAAAAGGGGATAAAACCGGGTGCAAAGACCCCTAGTTTGTAAAGGCATGGTATTTGACAAGCTTTTGCCGGAAGCTTCTAAAAATATACCGCATACTTTGATTTGCCTTCAACAACACAAGGGACATGAAGTCCCAATTAAGCCTCAGCCCGTCAAAGTAATAAAAAAAAAGTGATCGACTAATAATACCTGCCTGGTTATTACCTGAATGGAAAATAATATATAATCTGGGCATATTGTGCTTAGTGTGGCGGGTAATTACGTTCCGACACTGTTCAAGCATGATTGTGCGTCAGTCATACGCGGTCCCTTTGCTTCTGGTGTTATTGAATTACATACTCCCACACAACCCCGAACGAGTACTGTGTGTGTGTACATTATTGGACTAAACGCATCGAGTGATTGAACAAGGTAAATGATAACTGGCGGAAGTCCTGGTTTATAATTAGAATTACTGCGTGTCACATATACACAACCAACCCGCACATGTCTGGCATTTATTTTTTTTTGTCATTCAAAGTGCGTCAGCATGGGACATTAATATTTTATGCACGTGTTGCAGTGCGTTTTCGCATTTCTGCGCAGAAATACTGTGCATGTATAAATGATGATGAGCTGTTTAAAACAGTTCAATGCAATTTTTAACGAATGCTTTCAGATAGTCCACTGATGTATGAAATGCAATTAAATCAATGCTCCACTGGTGCTCATAGTTCGTCAAATCACTGAGAGACACCCTGTATATAAAAGCCACTTATACCAATCTGAGCGCAGAAGTCATCCAAGTGCCTCCTCATAGGAAACGACTCGCTCACACTCTTGATGAAAGCGAAATCAGGCTTGGTGAAGCCTCCCAACTAACTCTCAGATCCACTTTAATTCAGTCGGCAATTGATCTGTCAGAGCTGCTTAGCCATCAAGGGGAATGGCTGACACTTTCACCAGGGATGAAAATCTGGCCTGTTTCTGTCTTTATACGAAGGAAAAGGCCTATAGTCAGTTGACAAGGATTGCCACCTGAAAAAAATAGGAATCGATATATGCTACTCTCTGATGCTTGCTCCTTTTTGTACCAATCTATTTTTTTCCCCTCCTTCCGTAGAGTCCCATGAGTATCAAGAGTGCCACAGAGATTTATTCCGCCAGACAAATCCGTCCTGGGTTTTTCCGTCAGACTGGTAACTAGAATGAGATGAGTTCGTGACAACGTTCGAGGGAGTGTATATCAGGAGAAGAAGACCTCGGAGTCAACGATAGCAGCTGGGGAATTCTGGAATAAGAGGCTGGGATATCTTCGCGAGACGAGAACGAGAGAGATACAAAAAAAAGAGGATGAAAGAAGAGACGTGGCTGGAATTTGGCTTCAGAAAGGGAGCTTCTTGACTGCTCCAAATTGACCGGGAAGTGAATTTTTGTCCTTGGAAAGATGTCCGAACCTGTGAGGATTCGGTGTAATGTGACAGCCACTTCAGCAATTGGATTCAGTTCTCGAAAAAAAAGAGAGGCTTTCGTGACATTTTCTGAATGGCACTAACCTATAAATTGGCAGTAATACGCAAAACCTTTGGGAAATATATGACAAAATTTGAACTGATATGTAACGTGCCAGTTTCATAATTTTGCTGTATCTGTGAATAAAATTGCATTGAACTATTTCCGAAATTTCAGGGATTTGAACCTAATTAAGTGAAGGTCGACGATCTCTGAATAAAATTTATCTGCTTTCATGTTCATTAAATCTAATTCCATGAAAATAATAATTGTGCCGCAATGAGTTATTTTTAGAGTGATTGCATCTAAGTATGTCTCATAAGGCAATATGTAACAAACTATTACATGAAACTGTAACGTTTCTCCAAAACTTGTGCTACAAAATCCACGCTACTTTCTCATCAAATCAAGCCCATGAATTGCATCGGAAACTGTATTGCCTGACTGTGTACAGTGCCCTGGCCCATATATTCAGTTCTGCTCATGATAGTTGGCATTCCCTAGGGTCTCATTAGAGGTTTGGTCACACGAGGCCATTGGCAAAAAAAAAACCTGTGGGTTATTCGGAGCATTAAATCGATGACACACAAGGAATTCTGACACATGAAGCGTGACAAAGTTTAATGACTTGCAAACAATTATGTATATGAAGAGATGACAAAATTGTGTTAATCTGCAGCAGGTTTTGCAGCCATTGCATTGGAGCAGCAGTGAATCAAAATGGCTCGCACTTTTTCATCTAAAGTCAGGTCATGGTCAATTCCAGTGTGGCCCATCCGCAGTATGACGAACAAGTATAAGTAAAACCCTGGTCTGCTGTGGTCGGGGAATGCACTAGGGGTAAAAAGCAAGGGCTGGATGGTCTAATGGCCGGTAATGGAATCGCCGGACGTGCTCACATGCAGCTCCTTCAATCTGTATCCATGGCGACTGCCTTGCTCTGCCCAGCCGATTCATTTAGGTCGCCTCTCAGGAGGAACCAAACCAACGAGGCCGGACTTTTCTCGGTCATTCGGGTTGTGCAGTTTCTCATGTTACGGCCGGGCCAAACACTTCTGGACCCTTCCAGCTCATAGATAATGCAACAGTTACAGTGTCGAGCATCCAAAAGAACATTGAAAATCAGTAGGGAAAATCTAGCTTTGTGTGCATATAGGAAGGAGTGAAACCAAGGTTCATGACTTCACCCTGGTAAATCATATCATTTCGACACATTTATATAGGGTTAAGTAGCATACTGCTGGGCACCAGAGATCACTTATGTATAAGCGGCTTCATTACGTGGTAATGAGCTTCAACGGAAGGTATATAAAAATATCTGGACTCACCACGTTTCCCTTTGAATATTTAATTTACGTCTTACCATAAAATTTTAATTGACACTGCAATTAAGGGCAGTTTAGGCCGTCCCGGCCTAAAACGGGGTGATACAAAAAAATTAAGGGCAGTCACTTAAGTGTCTTAGGCCGTTTTAGTTTAGATGGTATAATCCATTTAACTCATGCTCATTATCTCAGTAACGAATCGGTGAATATGTCAGTTCACTTTTACGAGAAGAAGCTTGAAATATCTATTATTATTCGATTTTATTGCAAGGTCTGAAAGTCAGCATAGAGGCCCTTAGGACACTTAATGTCCTAAGGGCCTATATGCTAAGTGACGCATGTTAAAATCCGGACATCCTTTCACACGACAAAAATAGGTCACCTTAATAAGAAGGCGGCATATCCGGGGAATGACGTCTTCATTCCCCGGATATGCCTTCTTATTAAGGTGACCTATTTTTGTCGTGTGAAAGGATGTCCGGATTCTAACAGGTGTCATTCCTCACAATATAACCAGACCATCAGCCAATTTAGACAACTCCTCCATGTCCAATAATAAATAACGTCTGTCGTTAATGCAACAACGGCAAGCGCCGTCCCACGTCAAATGTCTCTCGGTCTGACGTTTTTTTGTGTGACAATCTTGTCAATCTGGATGCTCGTTTTGCCATCAGGACATCAGGAATCCCCGCCGCGTTTATTTTTACAGAGCGGTTTGCTAGCATTGCAAACAAGCGCCATAAATAGTATCCGTGGTTGTTATGGCGATGAAGAGCTCACTTTTTCCATCATAAAACTCATCCTCGTCAATGGAAAGGCTGGTCTGATAATTGTGATGTCGACAATGACGTCTGATGCAAATTTGTGACCTCTGATCCCCTTGTGGGTTGCTACAGGATGTGTCGTCACCGGTTGCGACGACGTCAGAAACGGAGCAACGCTCTCGATTTCGTAATCACGTGTAACTGCTGCCCACATTGGAGACAATATTAAATGATGCTTGGGCCAATTCGCTGTCGCTTGCTCCGATAATCACCTTGGAAAAAGCTATTTCTGGCATGAAATCATGGGGACTGGCTGATAAACGAGAAATGTAATCACAACGTAGGTAATTTTACCTCATCCTGACTTGTTTCAGATACTCGAAGCGTCGGTTACTTGATGTAACGTGATAGTGATATGTGTACTTGTAGTGTCACGTCGTCAGGTGTATAGTAGTTGACGCATGTGAGCATGCTGTAGGATACATGAACTTTGCTCAAGATAGTACCAGAAGAAATATTTGAAGAAAATTGTAATTAGTGTAATGTATGAATTTAATCCTTCAAAAAAGTGACAATAATTCTAATTGATGTTACAATCATATCCGTCACGTACAGTTCACATGCAATGTTTCAAAAATATATAGAACATCAAAAATGTGAGCATCCAAAAACATTAGTGCAGGGTGTGACAGACGACAACAATGATATTCTGAACTTCACAAGTGTTTGCCAGGTAAATGTGAATACATGCGTCATAAGGAAAAACTCGATAGCATCTCTCTTTTTTTGCCTTTTTGTAACTTTTCCCTGACTGCGCCACATCGAGGGCACCATTGTCTGCACTTGTTGGTTCTATACTTGTAGCCTACGACGAGAAAACACATTCAATGGCGGCTGCATGAAGAGTGCTTCAGCAGTTCCACAAAAGTTTGACCCGCGAAGAACTGCCCAGTTTTTATTTCCTCATGGGGATGCGGATATGACACTGGTTGGCACAATAATGGCGAGCTGGGAAGTGTAGGAAGCCAAAATAAATTGGCACAAAACTCCCTGGGTTGCATATTTAATCCATATTTTTCCTATTGGACATTATAACCGGCTAATAACGAGCTACGAATAGTATGAATTAATAGAAAAAATGGCATAAATTGGTAATTAACTAAAACGCGAACTATTAATTGCAACAATTATCATGCGCTGTACACTGTCAAGGACTCACAATATCATACAATATAACCTGCAATTATCACTAACAAAATATATAGATCTTCTATAATTAACCGCATGTGTATGATGGTGTACTTTTTTATTTGCACGTGATACTTTCAGAAAGGGACGTGACGTATGATGACGTTTCATAAAGCACCAATCAGAGACCTCCCTCTCCGCCCAATGAGCTTCAAGTATCCCATGCCTCTGATTGGTGGTTTATAACGTCATCATACGTCACATCCCTTTCTGAAAGTGTCCATACCATACACTATAACAATGACGCACACTGTGTCACATCCTTCTAGCCCACCCATCTTATCCCCTGGTTTAAATTTTGAGTCACGACCTTCTACACTTTATACGACCCCTAGCCCAGATTGCGACATTAGCTACGGGAAACAGCCTCCCGAGCAAATAATTCTTCTAGTTCTTGTATGAGTGGCAAAAGGTCCCCCATATATCCGAAATCCCCCCCTCCCCCCCTGCCGAGCTGAGTCCATGAATCGTCCGGACCTGACAGAGAAGCCAATCTTCCGTTTTATTATTCTCCGGGTGGGCTTTGGGGGTGTGGAAAAGCCTTTTCCATCGTTTCGTCTTCATTGTAAAGAGCTGCAGGACTGCGCCTGAGTCGAAGAGCAAATGGGAACGGCCATCAAAATCCTGGGACCCGGAGAGGTCGTAAACAACAAGTTCTACCTTAGAGCTCTATCTCTCCAGTATAACTCGCTTCATTGCTTCTTACAGGACTCGAAGCTTTTCCAATCGCATTGCCCCACACAGACCTAAGGGACAGGCTTGATTAGAGTGTCCAATCCAGGGGACTTTACACGTCGCCTCCTGACATCCAAGCCGCAAGAGAGACTAATAACCCAGCTTATGTTCTCCTAAAATTACAAGGGGAGGTTACTAAAGTTGTAATTTTTTTAAACACAAAAAAGTCGAGCTTGGCACAGAGTCCAACCAAATGCCAATCATGGCATGAAAATGGGGGCCAAATTTGCTGCAATTATGTAACCGGAAAAGATGATCAAACAAGGGAAATATGACGTTATTTTTGTTAATCAAAAAGGCGGACGTCCGTGAATGACGTCCGGAAAGTCGTGGATGTCCAAATTAGTTGGATAAATGTCAGCTGTGGACTTGGCAATGGAAAGAATGCTTTTTATATATTAAAAACTGTAGTTTTTTGTTGGCATTTCTGGTGGAAGACCCCCCATGACCCCAATCCTTTTTACTGAAGAAAAACCTTTGCATGCAATATCAATATCCTTGGGGTTCAGGTCTCAGGAGGGAATAAATCTCAGGCAAGGTCATCTCGGAGTAGACATGAAAAAAAATTGCTTTCTGACACGATTCTCAGTCTAGATATCTGGCTCTGTGGAATTATGCAAGTTAATATGATGCTTACAGTGCCTTCTTCCAAGCTTCTGTCCCGTAAATAAATTACACTGTCAGTTTTCATTTTAAATATAAGGTGGAAATGTCGTGCATGTGAATTTTATAATCTTGAAATGTCAGGACTCCAAACTGAGAAATGGAGAGATGTATTCTCACAATAAATTTAAAGAGAATAAACAATATTGTTGCTTACAGAAAAATTCTGCACCATTCATTAAACCCAAAAATTTAGTTACAAATTAATCGCGTTAAAATTAATAATGCAGGCTCCTCAGTTTCATTACCCAACATTTCCCATCGCTTAGCATTTAATTCGCCTTCTCCAATATTACATAATTCATAGACTTAAGCTCCTTTTGGACTTGGAACCCCTGTGGCAAAGCTTTGAAAACCTGTTACGTCACCCGGATTGTTCCGGATAATCACATACTAAAGTCTCCTCAAGATTTTATTGCTATTGTGCTCTTCCCGCCAAGGTTACCGATTACATTAGCTGAGGGCATGGCAAGTTCAGGTCTTTTGCTGGACTTTACAATTTCAGAGCTGCTGGTGTGTTCTTGACAACTCAGCACTAAAAGTTGGTAAGTTCAAAGCCCGTGAAAGTCCAGGAACCGTCCAGGAACGTCTTTCAACCCGTCCGGTCATTTTTTTAACAGCCCTCGTCCGCACATTCTACGATCCAGACGTGCAAAAGGCATTTTATGATCCATTAGAGGCATGCAATGCTCCCTGGTGTGGCCATCAAGTTACTTCAAGACATGTCTGTCAAGCTGTGTCAGCAGACTGCATGTAGCCAGCGGCCAATACCAATGAGTCGAATTTCCTAGAAACTTTTGAAGTGTAATGAACCTTATCAGATATCGACAAACATTCATATTCAACCCAATGTTTCTAATTACTGCAAGAAAAACAAACGTGTCTCAAATTTTTTTGGACTTCTACAGTACTTGCTCACGAACTTCAGCGGGATACTGTACTACATTATTAAGGGCCTTCATGCATACTTTTAACTGACAAGGGATGAAAAATATATTATTTACTCCGAAAGTTCTCCTTGACATTTTGTGTTGATATATACGTGTATAGGCCTATCCAATGAGTTCCTGTAATTACGTTTCAAACTTACGCCTCTCAGAAAGAGTCTATGACTTTATTGACACTATACAGTAGTAAACCACCATGTTAGCCCTACATCTAGAAATCACGTGACTAATAGTTAGCCCAATATAGCTCCAACTATCACGCAAGTTCTGAGAAATAAAATTATAACTAGGACGTCCGGCTGAATTATTATTGCAAGTTCTCATTACGGTTGTATAGCTCGTTATGTGATTCATTGTTTTGATTTATTTAAAGAAAAGTGCGCCGTAACTCCGCATTAATTTGAGCTTCATAGATGCCCATGGGCCAGCTTCTCTTTTCAAACGTCGCACAAAAGCGGACGCTCCTGTACGTATCAGTCAAAATATAAATAAAACAAAGGCATGCACGCCAAACAATGCGACATCCAGATTAGCGCAACTGATTACACACTAACCTTCGCGAATTTTAGCGTATTTAGGCCACACCATGTTGCTGGTCATGAAACCTCCTATCTCTCTCTCTTTAAAAAAAAATCCGGATTCATTTGTGTTTGCTGGAAGGTTTAAAATCCGGCAACAAATTGGGCCCGGTTTTCAGTGCCAAGTCCACTCTGGGAAGGATTTACGATGGTGCACATGCGGACAGAAATTATGTCCATGGGACCCTGAAAGTTAGCCACAGTCAAGGACAATGTCGGTCGAAAAAGCCAAAGGAAAATTATAACCCACCCCCCAAAAATGTATAGAGATACCAAGCGGCACCGTCGGGAGCTGTCGTTTAAACTCCCTTTGCACCGCTAATCCTATTGCAGATTATGCGCTGCTCAACCTGGCCATGAATTATTCATAATTAAGGCTGCACCACGGATTTCCAATAGTTTAGGACCATAACTGCGGCCGGTCGTTGTGAAAGAAGCTGCGGGTGAGACCTGTGATGAGGAGCTCAATAAAATAAATTGATATAACTTATTTTAATGTTTGCAGCATACAATGTGACAACTGTAGAACACAGTCGAACATGTATACAAACATACAATGATATTTTGTACAGTCATTTGCAACATGTAAAATAGCGAGCTGTAAATGTGCCACTGTGACACTTCCGCTGTGGTATTTAATCTGTGATATACTGTACTGTCTTCATACAGTATGCATTTTGCCTATTAGTTACAGTGCGACAGTTCCTATAAAGCTGTAGGGATTCATAGCGTAATCTAATCCGATATCTGCAGAGAAAGTAATTCAGACCAAAAAAAAACTCTCTCTCGGTTAAATTATACAACACAATGCTAATGTTATTATTTAGCGGCATCTACAGTATGCTCTCACTTTTATTACGTAAATTATGGTGATAATTCACGCTTCTAATTTCGCCGGTGATAAATACGTAAATGCTTTTATTGCCCTCTTGTAAGGTGTCCATTTCAAATCAGTGTTATCATGAATTGACGGAAAAGCAATAACGTCTAATACGCAATAACAGTCGAGGCAAAAAAAATAATAATGGAAAAGATTGTGTAAGCTCAAAGGATCGATTCTTATTTCATGTGTCCCACATACCCTGCACTGATTTGAAGATTTGTGCAGTGCATGCTATACATTTTTTTGTGCGTTCGTTTGCATGAGGCCTTGATTGACAAAGCTAGAGAAAACCAGGTGGTTGATTTCACTGCATCAAGCACTCATCATTTTGATATTCCTCTCCATGCTATGGAAAGTTCTCCCTATATAGCAATAGTATGCTTATAGGCTTATTCGTTAGGCCATAGACCGCGACTATAAAAAGTCCAGACTGGAATATCATCCGTTACAAAAAATGTTTTATTCAGCGCTTGTCTTTTACATCGAGTGCAGGGTCAGACCATTGCCAACGTGCTGTGGTCTAGCTCTTCCCATAATACATGATTCTCTGTGCGAGATGAAGTGATCCAGGACATCCAGACGCAAGGCATATTTCCATGGAAACGCTTTTATTGCATGCAGAGGAGAGTATATTCACCCAAGTGTATATATATATATTCGTTCACAGAAATCTCAGGCTCCCGACGAGCACGGTTGTATTCATCAGAAGCCTTACTAAATTTAGCCATATTTTGAGAGGTCACAGCTATACTCACTCGCGGGGGGTATTCCTTTCAAATTATGGCTTTGATTTGGAGATATATGATATCTGTGCAACTGATGAAATAATGCGCAGTTATATCATATGCGAATATAGGCTACTGCATGGTTATTTTTAAGAGTTAAGTGTGGTACCAGAGTGTGATGGCAGATAATATTGGTGTCATGAAGACAGATCGAACTCGGAAGGTAACTTAGAGCCTTTCCAGAACCAGATGCGATATATTGATAAATCACGAATAATTGCGAAAGTATTTTGTGGTTTATTCTTAAAGGAACCTTTTCCCGATAACTCCCAGGAGCACTGGTTAACCGACCCGTAAATAGCTCTTCAGACAATACATTTAATTAGCAGACCACTAGAAGGCAAACAAGCCCTAAAGTACTGCAAACTATTAGAGCAATACCTGCTACGCTAGCTACAGAAAACAATGTTATTACAAATAAATTATTATTATTATTTTTGCTATTTAACACATTATAGCTTACTGTTTTCTGCAATTAGCAACAAACACTCTCTACAAATACCCACCATAATATTACCATTCCAGGAACGATGCACTGTAGATATCACCCGGGGTAATGAAAGATGCAATATTATGGCAATGCTAAAATAGTAATTTTACAGTAGGCTGGCCCAATTCATATTACTTGGTTCAAAATTGTTACTCTTTTTAATATAACTGCACGCATCCTTCACAATTACAAATTGCTCCTACATGCATCATTATTATGGTTAGTAACAATACAATATTATCGCGCATAATAATTTCAGTGATCTAGATGGTATTCAGAAGCGACTTAAATAATAACACTGCATTTAAAAAAAATTCACTGTCCGTCTTACTACACTGCACAGATAATTTACGCAATAAATAAATGACGCGATCTATTCGTTCAAGGCTAAAGAACAAAGCTTTGGTCACAGAATTACCCTCGTAACTTTCTGAATAATATAATGCGTCCTAGCTTGAAATTGTAAGTCGATGCGTTTTAAACAATAAAGACCCCTTTAATTTAGCCCTTTTCCGCGTGTTGTGCATTTTGGTGTAATGTGGAAGTAATATTGGTGTCATGCTCGGTGAAGCGTGCCTTTCGTGCTTACATATAGAGAGTAAACATTTTGAATAAAAATCAATTTCGCCGCTCAGCATATATACAGTAGCCTACAGTGAAGCTGGCACACATTTAAGACGGTACCGCATGCATTACAAGGTCAGGTAATAATATCACCAGTAGAATAATCTCGGTTCTACTCACCCGCACATATCGCTTCAAAGTCGTGTAGTTATAGCCGGCCTATTAAATTATTTTTTTCTCTGAATTTTCTTTTTTTGCTATAAATCTACCGATCGCAAATGACACCTCGCATAATACAACCCGTGAAATTAGTATCCGCCCCCGTCTTTTTAGGCCGTCTATTTGCGTCTACTTTTCTTAACCTTCCGGAAAAAGGAGCGGAGGGAACGTAAACGTCAGATGCGCTCCCCCGCGTCTATGCCTCCCTTGATTATTTTTTCTTTCTTTTTGCCGCCACCTGATTGGCCCAACCTATCCTGCGGGGTTGCCAAATCACCTCGCGACATTGGCGCCGCTGCGTGACCCTCACCCTGCCTGCGGGTCCTGAGCCAATCAGGAGCCTGGAGGCCCGCACCCCGGAAGCGTGGCCGTGATGTCCGTTCGAGCAAGGCTTGGGCCCACGCATTCCGATGCGGAAGCCTCACAATCAGGCAACGTCGCCACTGGAAGTTATCGACGACTGGAGGAGTAAATGACGTCAGGGTTTCCATGGCGAACTGCCGCATATTGATTTCCCGCCACTTCATTCATCTTCGATGGCGGGACACAAAAATGTGCAAACCCTCCCACACAACCAAAAAAAAAAAAACATTGAAATTACGCAAACTTAGCTGAGACACACAAAAAACGTATTTTCCATATTTCCCTACAAAACAATTGTTTAAGAAAATATCATATGTAACGACATAACCTGCATCGTACTGCGAGCCTGGTGCCCAATTTTGGTAGGGTTTTTATCAATGAATGGTTGCGTTTGGTTTCTTTTCCTGTCACGGCAAGGCGCTGCTGTCATGCTGAGACGAAGGTGCCATCCGGCTGATCTTTCTGGCACTAACTGTAGTGTCGAGCTAGATTGACGGCCCTTATTATCCACCGGGTAAACGGGTAAATTGACCGGTAATTGAGACGCGGTCGACAATCGTCGCGGATTGCTAATATGGAATTTCCGAATTGGGAATCGGTTTCACACGAGCCTGATGCGTGGTGTCTATGCATGTGTGATGATGGTCGGCGAGTGTTAATTTGAGGGAAAGACCGACACCAGCCGACACCCATTTAACTGCGGTTTATGCAAAGTGGAGATTACTGGCATTTACATCATTGTGTAATGGTACTGACTGATGAGTTTAATCCTTGACTATGTGGGGTCTGTGATGTACGTACGAGAATTAACAGTGTCAAGTAATTGATTAATTAAAAGCCTAATTATTTTGTGGATTCCTCAAACTTATCTTCGACTATGTGTAAATATTTTTGAAATTTAAACAAAAATCACGGCCCTCAAAAATCGGCTTCAACTTAATCGCATGGTGCATTAACTGTTATGTTGTAGAGTACTCTATATTAGGGACCTTTGAACGAATATTTTTGCCGAATATCTATCCTGACAAGTATGGATACCCCCATTCATGAGTGCATTGCTGGTTTTCGGAGTCAGGCGCTCACGCTCCCAGACTGTTGCTCAACCGCCTGCCTCCGGCAACCAACAATGCAGGAACGTACGGAGGTATCCATACATGTCAGGATAGACACTGTCAACGGCCTTTCGGAGGCCATTCTTCTTCCACATGCATCCCTACCTGGTCATCGCTGGTAACCCCATCTTGGGAATATGCCATGAGCGTAATGAATCAATGAATGAATGAAAAATACCACCTGGGGTCACGAAAGGCCCCCTCACGACACTATAGTTACGTTGTTCAGAATAACGATACTAGTTAATGGTTAACTATAGTGAGAACTACGGTACTGTACTAGAAATAAAACAGTTTTGTTCTGCCTGATGATCATGGTAGAACAGCTGAGACTCATCTTCAGCTGGCACAAGTTGGATGTGTTCCCATGGACCACCGTGAAAGGAGAGGAAATGTAAAGCCGAAATGTGACCACTGTCAGGCGCCTTGACAGGATTCTTTCTCGGCGGGATTTCTCATTATTTGTCCACGTTCAATCAATCGCATTCTTTAAAAAAATGCACAGCATAAAGTTTTTACCGCCATTGAAATAAAAATGCAGTTCTCCTTAACATAGTGTTTACTTTTTGTACTGCACAGTATGAGTATATACCGTACTGTACCTACACAAATCCACTTGCAAATTTTTTGTATCTTAGGGACAATTCCACTGCAAAATGGATTTCCCCTGCTTCTGATGGATGGAATGCAGCACAATAAATGGTGCATATGTGCAGGGGTAAATTAGTTCAACCTCCTTCCAAACTGCTGCACACGCTGGAATCTCAAGCCTCCACTAATGGCGTCCTGTGGTGGCAGGGAAGATGGAAATGCCACTTGTAACAACAAATAGCCCTGATCCGTGTTTACATTTGTGTAGGGTGTTTCCATTAGGGCCCTGTCAATCTCAACGTGTCATTCAGACGGGCGCATGGGTCTCTCTGGAGACCTCCATAACCGCCAATAAGCACGTGAAATAATAAATACTGGCAGTAAAACTACACTGCACGTCTCCTACAATCTGAAACGACAACAATTGCAATCAAAGGCAACAAGAATAAACATATGGTGGCCAAGAAGAGATTCTGAGGAGTGGTGAGGCGGCCAATGGGAGTGAAGAAGAGTGTGACGAGCCAATGAAAAACTGGCTTCCATCACCCAATCTATGGTGGAAGACTGGCATCTTTGTTATTGTTGCGAAGCATTTGGTCCAATGGGGGGCGTGTGGAGCCAGCTACAGTTACGATTGCTTCCCGGGCCAAAACAAACAAGGACGGCGCCCTTCTTCCGTGGGCTGGGGGGAGGAGTTTGGCTCATCGCTGATGGCTACAATTTTCTTTCTGAGGATGTCAAAAAAGAGTGGCCAGTTCGTCACCTCGGGTAGAGCTGCGTGGTCTGGCCCATTCGACAGAGAACAACACTAATTGGGGGGTCTGCTCCAGGAGAGGGAGATATTGTTGCGAGGAGTTTCAACGACAGACGCAACCATTGAGGTCCAACCTTCGATATCAAAAGGTAAATTTTATTGCAATACATATAGCAATTGAGGGTATCGTGCTTAACATTAGTACAAGATCTCCGTTGACGAAATATATAAATTTGGAGCAACAATATTCGCGATCAGAAATAGGCCACATTTTATAGAGTCATTATATTTATTTCTTCTGCTTCGTAAATTGATAATTTGTCTTTAACCTTACATTTATAGCATTTTGGCTGCTGTTGTCAATGGAGGGGCATTAATTACACTTACGTAGGAGTTAGTGCAACGTTTCATGTCATAAGGTGTTGTCTATATAGTAATTACGTCGAATGGGAGCGAATTATTCCGTTGGGCGAACTGCCATTTGGACGAAATGTTGCAAAAAAAATAATTTGAGCAGAGTGGTATACTTATGTAACCCTTTGTCTAGACTTCAAGCTACGTATAAGCGATAAGCCACTGACTGTTGCATGATTTAGGTCCGTTGCACTTCTGCCAGGAAACATTTTCCAGTTGGAAAAGTAGTAATAAATTTGACGCTTTAATGCTGTCTGCAATAAGTTCATTTTCTGGACACTTTTCCAGCCGATTTATGCCATCCTGTCCTTAACCATGATGAGCAGGTGATTGGTAATATTCCAGCTCACGCCAGCTCATTGCTGCAAGAAATGAGCGCCGAGGTGAGCGCGTCTTCGCCAAGCCCTCTGCCTTACCCGACGACCGAGAAGGGTGCCCGTCTGCCAAAATGCGCCCGTTGTCGCAACCACGGCATGATCTCCTGGCTGAAGGGTCACAAGCGACACTGCAGGTTCAAGGACTGCATATGCGCCAAGTGCAACCTGATCGCAGAGAGACAGCGGGTCATGGCTGCCCAGGTCCATACCGACGCACTCTCTTGGTTGGTGGATTCACGCCCATTCACAGGTCCGTTTCTCACAGGTGGCGCTCAAGAGGCAGCAGGCCGCAGAGGATGCAATCGCCCTAGGTCTCAGGGCCATGGCCACGGGACAGCAGTACGGGTACCTGCCACCGGGACCCATCTTCGGAATGGCCGTCACTAATCCGCAGAGCACCAAGAAACAGTTTATTCATCTCCCACAAGGTTGGTGTTAGGACTGCTGGGTTGTAGTAATATTCTGCTGGATATTCATTTTCAGAAGAAGTGTCTCCTCCTGAGCCTACCATGAGCCCAAAACAGAGCCAACCTCCAGACACCCCACCTCCTCCACCAGCCCAAGACAACCCACCGTCTCCGAAGCCACCGTCACCACCTCAGCCTCCAGTTCCAGTCCGGATGTCCCCTCTGGACATCCTCTCCAGATTGTTCCCATCCCAGAAGAAGCCTGCTCTGGAATCAGCTATGGAAACCAGCCGAGGCGACCTGGTCAAATCCATCGAGATACTGGTCAGCTCTGGAGAAGGCGCCAGCAGCAAGACGCAGCAGAGAGAAGGAGCCGGCAATGCTCTTCAGCAATACCTGGCGTCGTTCTCTGCCCAGAAGGAATCCGGCGCCAAAATCCAGTCCAAACCACCTGGGTCGTACCTGGGAGGTCCGAAGTCAGCCTTCACGCCTCTTCCAGCACACCAGAACTTCCCTTTCACGCAGTCATTCCAACCTACCAGAACCGACGCACTTCAGGGGAGTGACCTGTCTCCGCATGACCCAGGAAGGCTGGGTGACCCGACCTTCTCGTACTCGTCCAGTATCCTGCCGCCTCTGCTGACCACACCTCCTTCGTACTTGCCCAGCAGTCACGCACCGCTGCTTTTCTATCCGTTCAGGACTCCTTGTCTTCCAGGGTGCTCGCAGTGTCCCTCGGTGCATCAGGGCCTGGAGCACATCGGATTGGGTCTGGGGATGGGGTTGCAGCAAGGGAAAGAGTCAGGGATTCATTTGGAGGCCAACCATGATGTTGACCTGGTCACTCTTGGTAGCCGGGAAAAGAAGTAGATTGTAGCTGGGGTCTCTACTTTGGTTTCTAGCCACATTACTGGCACTGTAACCAGCACACTGAGATATTTATAGGAAAAATTATGTTGCAACAAACAAACCAAACCAAAATAATGGACCGGGTCGAGCTTACTCGTGATTGAGTAAATGAGCTATATTGCAACGTCGGTAATATGTCGGCTGGTACATGTTGACGCACTCATATTATTTTATTAAGTATGATGCTGACCATAATTTTTGGACGCATTCGAAGATTCAGTAAAGTTTGGTTACCAGGTGCCACTCATTGGATTATTTCTAGCTTGACACGACTTTACTGGCCTAACCTATTTGATTTATAATTTTTATCAATATCTGAGCTGGAGAAAAAATTTAACAAAAGTAACTTACACACACATTGTAATAATTTTTCTGAATAAGAATCCGCCCACCGCATTGTGCTGCTATCATGTACGTCTACACTGTTTATTATTATTTAGTCACATGAATTATTGTCAATGTGTCATCTTAATTACAAGTGAGGTTATACGAGTTATCGTATAATGTATTGTGTAAATATATTGTTTTGCAAACCCTTATGTACAGTGCCATTCTTATATGATGAATTATTTTCCTTTCTTCGGAAAAGTCTAGCCTGTTATACCTAGTGTAGCAACGAATTCGGCACATATTTATTACCATTATGCTCGACTGAACTTCGAGCATTACCACATTAATTAACAAACCAACCCATGAGCGAATTTTTTGCACTGGTAGCCAACATTTAACAGCTTTTCCAACTACTGACCTTTGGTTTCAAAATTATTGTGGAAAAGCAATGTCATAAATATAGGGAAAATATTTAAAACTGTGTGCTTTGAAATATGTGGTACACTGACAAATAATGTGCCATCATGCTGACACTATAACATTTATTAAGCAGTGCAATGAATAAGATTACATTATCACATATTATTTCCAATGTATTAGCGAAATGTTGTACGAATATCTGTGTATAAATTATTCAAACTCTTATAAATAAAAATGCGATGAAGGTACTTCATTTGCAAGTGTTAGCAATATTTTCATTGCCCCCTTCTTTTTTTAGATTTTAAAGTATATTGTCGCTTTATCCACTCCGCCAGCTTAGATTTGAATAAGGAATGAACAAAGTTACTCTCCGTCATATCAGGTCATATTTCCTAACTTTATTAACCCCAAATTGTTTCAATGCTTGGGCCATTTTTTCTATCTAGGCTGTATCACATATTTGCATTTATAGACACGATTATTCGTTCAGATGAACTGAGTCAGGCAACCGCAATCATGGCATAATAATATGGTTGCGAATAAGTCCAGATAAAATTGTGGCGAATATCCGGAAGCGTCTCCTGTACAGAGTGGACCTGATTTAGTTCGTATCCGAATGGCAGGAAAGCCTGATCATATTATGCTCCCCGGCGCAGACTGCCGCAGGCGATCCCGGTTCCATTAGCCATATAACGGGCGGGTTACGACGAATTGTGAGGGTTTCAAGGCTAGATTAGGCATTAGCCCTTATGGGATGCATGTATCAAACATTTATCTACAGGCTGGTGGCTGTAATATTTCTGCCATTCCTGTAGCTCAATACAGTGCTACACTAATCAGTCTACATTATTTTCATGAGTTCATAGTACGATATACAGCACATACGGTAAGTTGATACTCCTCTTTATTAATTTGCTATACTATTAATGTTATCCTTCTTGTAGTAATTTTGCCAGTCTAATAAACTAATAATTCATCCCCCTCCCACGACACGGCAGTCCTCACAAGTACGAAGCCCTAAATAAATTGGTGTAGGTGTCGGTAATCACGTGAAATGAAGAAATATTAAATAATTTTTTTGCCAACCTTATTATTTTGGCAAAATCTAGTAAAAACCTACCTGTTCTTCGTATTCGTGGCACCTGGGCATCATAGGCAAATTTTATTTCTTATAATTACAAGGTAATGAGGTTTTGCCTTTTTCTAGGATTAAAAAGCAGATGACTATTATGCTTGTACCTCACAGAAATGAAGTTTTTCGCCACCTTTTGTCGAAACTCCCGACAAGAAATAATTATATTGCCTCCCCTACTCCTATTCTCCAAACACCACATTTAGCACATCCCCTTGTGGCAACCCAATATTTCCGGGCCACACCATATGTCAACAATCTCCACCACCAAATATGGTAATATAATAATATAGGAAAAGAGAAACGTGCCCCGCACCCCCAAAAGTGAGTTTCCAATATACAATTCTTGCCAGTTGTTATAAAACGAGTCCTATACTATGTGTAGTTGGTCCATCACGTTAGACTAAAAGAAGCATCCATCCCCGGCAGTGCTCAGAGGAAAGATAAACACAAACTGCGAGAATCGTTCTCGCCAAAGTCCCTGGCTTGTAAGCAGTCGTTGTTTGGAGACCGGGAGCATCGGCGGCATAACGTATCACTCTTGGGACACACCGTTGTCCCTGCAGCTCGGCCAAACCGTATTATCCGGAGCCCCAAAAGGCCTGAGCTCGGATGCTACGAAAATATCCCTGATTCGATTTGAAACAGAGAAATCCAATTGGACCTATGGAATTAGAAACCGAGTTAGAATGCAACCAACCAGAGGAGAGTGGTGGGGAAAATCTTTTCTCCGCGGAACTCTCCGCAATCTCAGTTGGTGACCTCGAGATGTGTGCTTAAGTGTCGGATAACTCCCTCCAGGCATGGTTTCCAGTGACGGCAGTTCACTAGTTAGTTGCTGGAGAAGCAGGAACCTTCTTGATCAGATTAGAGGCCAATTATTTGCAGTGGTGGTTGTATGTCTAGAGTTGAATTAACACTCATTTTGAGTCACATAATATTCCAAATGAACACCTCAGAACAAAATGGGAACATGAGTAAACATGGCTCCCCCCCTTTTTGCTATTTTGGATAAAAGTTTCGTGTATCCTCCGTTCAGACGCCTTGGGTCACGACCAATGGCGCCTTTAAAAGTTTGGTTAGGAGACTTCTGCTGCCAGATGCAAAATTGCTAGTCGCAGCAGTCTGGGTTTGATTGGCAGTTTGGCTTCACAGCTGTGTTTATCTCCCAGAACGAAGAGGTCGTGCTCCCGCATTAGTGGGTCGAATTTTGCACCGGGGAGGTCCCTGTCAGGACCCACGAAATGTTTGGGTTCGGTTATGTCAAAACGCGAGACTTCTTGGCTTCACACCACCCACCGAATATTTTGCTACTTCGGAGGAGGTCGATTCTGGTCCAGCTCATTGTGCTTTGAAGCTTTATATTTGGAATATTGTCGTCCGTATGTTACTATTTATTGCATTTACTGTTAGTCACGAACTATATCTAATAAGACATTTTTTTAAATTGAAAAATAAGCCCAAAAATTTCCGTAGAGAGTTACACATAAAAATACGTATTCTGGATCCATTACAGACAGCCCTCACTTGTAATATGATCCTCCTGCCCACTGAAACCTGTTTCCAGGATTTTGAACCCAGATTAGAGTATCACATCAGGAAAGAGTTGGTCGAACCGCAAAATCCATTCAACTGAATCCTGCATTCGGGTATACACACCACAAACTCCCAACAGCCTCAGTTAATTTACTCCCTTTTCTGGTTTTGTACCTCCCCTCCCACTAATTACCTCCCCCCAGAAATAAACCAGTAAAAAAAATCTCTCGGTGGCCCGCGTAACCTTACCCGACCGACCAAACACATGAAACAGGATTGTGTCTAACGCAAACTTCTCCCCTTGGGTTTGCTTTGTTAGAGTTGCATTAGGGGGCTCTGTGGCAAGCTACCAACTCCCCGAGAGAGAGCCGAAACCTCCCCGTGGGGCTTGGGTCAACACGTGGCCTTTCCACTCGACTCCCATAGAGTCATCCTTTTTCCATTGGCAACGACACCTCATCAACGTCAGTGGCCATGTGAGGTTATATGCTGGATAAATAAACGGAAGCACCATCACATCACATGGGCGCCTCTAGGGGGGGCAGCAGCAGAGCAAAAGTTCGGATTTCTAACTATTATTGGGTTACTTCGACTTATTCCAATTTTCGGGTCCACAAAAGGTCTCCTCCATCAAAATCTGAAGCACAAGCGTCGGTTACTCGACACTCGGCAAACCCACTTAAGTAATTCCCTTGTATACTTTTCCTCCGCATTTATTGCACATCATCGCACAGTGTCAACAATGGATTTGGGGGGGAGGGGGGGAAGAGAAGGGTAAAGCAATCTGAGGCTTGGAGGCTGCTGATTGGAAACCTGAAATTCTGGCAGATAAAAATGTGGGGTTGTTAATTGGGGAGGTCAATCGCAGTGAGGCGTAACCAGGCCGAAAATTGAGTTTAAATTATTGGGTGGCGATTTAATCAATGCTGGATGAGGGCGTCGTACTCTTGAAAGGTTAATTCTGGCCATGTTCGTTGCACTGCTTGCGATTATATGTGCACTGTATGGGGGACAAACTGAATTATGCGGTCTCAAAGGCTGACTTTGGTGGTTTGATGAATTTTCGCCATTCAAAAGTGACTTGCATAAAGGCGGGGGAGTTTAAATGGATGCCTTTTATGAGAGGATTTGTAAAAAGAGGTCTAATCATAATGGAACATGTGTAGGTTTCAAAGTGTTGCCATTTACCTTTTCATAGTCGGCATGGTGAAGGTGTATGAACTTTAATGTTACTTTATAACCAATCACCTGTCGAGGTCATTGCGGGCACAAGAAGTTTCATTAAAAACCCGTAATGTATAATAATACGGTGATGCAGTTAATTTTACAGATATCACTGGTACATATGAATGATACGTGATGGGTGTGGTACATATTTATCTACAGTATACAGCATAGTTTTGCAATAGAAAAAGAGGCTATTAAGTAACAGTAAGGTCGTTTTTTAAATGCGAGATATGACGTAGCTACTCTTTTATTCCGAATTACACCGATAACCTAGTTGTAAAATATGTTGTCACCGAGTTTACCAACTTTGCAGCACTTCAGTACTTTGCATCGCCACATCAAAAGCTTGTTGTACGTGTAACAATTTGGAGAATGTTAATTGCAATATTCCAGTAGCGTATATAGGTAGTGGGAGGGACTACATTACGCCTACGCATCTGCATTTCCCGTAACAACGGTTCTAATGAAAATTGCACTTATCGGCAACAATAAATTACTGCGGAATTCGACGCAGAGAATCCAATCAAGTGAAAATGACCCATACATATTGCGTCAGCTCAGGTATTAAAATAAACAGTATCTCAGCATCTGTCCGCTTTCACAACTTTGATACTTTGTATAACCATAACCCCATGTAAGTTAATAATAATTTTTCTGTATTGCATCCTCACAATGTAATGATGAAAGATGTAACTTACTGCAATACAGTAATTATAGCTCTCTTATACGCTCGTAGATTAGAATTGAAATTGTCGCAAGGCAGTCCTGCTGCTATATACACTGTATAAGGATAAGAATATGTGATAAGATAATATGGCAGTGAACTTTATCTGTGTTACTATATCGTCATTACAAAAATATATTCTACCGGCTACCAGCAGCATTTAGCCGCTATACCAAACATCCGTGAGAAGTCGTCAAGTGTAGTTGTTCCGTTAAGGTAAGCTCATATTGAAAGTGAAAAATTAATATTCCATAAAGTGCTTTACCTTACTACTTACCTACTGTATATTGGAGTTATCGTAGCAATATGTAGGCCTAAACATCACCACTTGAGGAACATGAAATTGTGTTTTTAAAATAACGTTCATCATGCTAGACGCTAGAGTTTAGGGAGCTGTGTAGCGCAAGGAAACGTGTTTCTGACATACAGCCCACAATATAATGCATTCCAGAGCAACATACTTGGCAAAGCTTGGGATTGAAATGCTCTATCCACCATCAGGAAAAGTATGGACAATCGTCACTGCAGTAGCTGGTATTTTTCTCTCTCTTTATGCAATCAAGAAACTGCATTTTCATGGCCGGTGGAAGAAGGTCAGAAACACCTAAACCTACATTATTCTCCTCATTTGATACAATATTAATTATTTTTTTTGCCATGCAGAGACAGATTGTTCACCAGCTGAGATTACGAGCTCAAAAGAGAAGACAGGAACGAGAGAAAAACTTGGCCAAATTGGTTGAGAAGCTGGCGGACGAGGCGGGTGTTCTCCTGACTCCAGAGAGGCAACAAATTGTCAGCTTATCTCCAACTGAACTTCTCCAGATGCTCAAAAGGAAGACTTTGACTGCCGTCCAAGTCCTTCACGCCTTTCAAGCAAAGGTACAGTACACTGTATCCGTTAATATACTAAGGAGCTGAAAGATATTAACTGAAACTGAAACTACACGCTCCTTCATAATGTCGTCTAATTTTCTGACGCAGGCCATTGAAGTAACGAAGAAAAGCAACTGCGTGGTGTCTTTTCTAGACGAAGCTGAGGTAAGTCAAGCAGAAGAAACGTCATGTTTCAGTAGCTTCCTCTCAATATTAGGCATGTGCACAGCTAGTTGCAGCTCCACATCCAGTATATGAATAATGTTCTCTCAAAGTATCATTCGATTTTTTCTGGACATACAATATACAGAAGCAATAAAAATATGCTTTACCATTCCCGATACGCGAATCAAAGGAATGGGCGGCTGAACTGGACAGAAGAGACCAAGTTGAATTATTGCCATTACACGGTCTACCAGTAAGCATAAAAGAAAACTGGGCCATCGCAAATCATGACATCACTCTCGGATTAGCCAAGAATCTAAATCAACCCATGACTGAAGATTCTGCAAATGTGGCTGCCATCAAGCAGATTGGAGGAGTCCCCTTCTGCATCACGAATGTGCCACAAACAATGCTTAGGTATTATGGAGCCTACAATTATATTCCCCATTTTATGCTTTCTTGTCAAATTATTAAAAATCTGTTCCATTTTTATACTCGAAGCTTTGGAGGAAGTAACCCGATATATGGCACGACTACTCATCCGACTCATCCGGACAGGACACCCGGAGGATCATCTTCAGGCGAGGCATGTCTTATTGCATCAGGAGGTTCTGTGCTGGGTCTAGGAAGCGACATAGGCGGAAGTGTGCGAATTCCTTCGCATTTTTGCGGTGTCTTTGGCTATAAACCCACTGGTGGAAGATTCAGGTGCCAATATTTTAAGATAATCTAACTAAGACAAGGGTCATAAATACCGTATCAATAAAATGAAATACGATACACTCGTAGCATGCGTGGCATAATGCTAGTAATTTATTGCAGTGGTCATGGCAAGAAATCAGTAACTGCCGGATGTCCAGGATGTGAGTGTAAAATTATTAATTATTGAAATAAGCTGACGATTTCTGAGCAAACTATATACAAAATTGTATTTCAGTAACATCTACCGCTGGACTAATGGGAGCAGATGCAGAAATCATAATTACAGCCGCTCGTGAACTATTTAAGGATGGTTGGATGTCTTCCCTCGATCCTCTAGTTGTTCCACTGCCTTGGAATGAACAGGTCCACAATAATATTGGACTGGTAATTTTTAATATACGCATTATGTACATATTATTATTTTGCAGATATTCAAGCGTCAGAAGCTTCGAATCGGATATTGGGAATCAAGCAGCACTATTTTTCCTGCAATTCCTGCCTGCAGACGAGCCGTTCTGGAAGCTGCAAGGGCAATGGAGTCAGCTGGACATGAGATTGTGCCTTTCCAGCTGAATTCCAGAGAAGAAAAGGAGTGCTTCGAGCTCCAGGCCAAGCTGGCGTTAGCAGAGGGAGGAAGGGCATTCAGTCGTGCATTGCGAGTTACATTTTGCAAACTTATTATTTTTGTTAGTCCATTGTAGTTCAGTGAAATAATCTCCACTTTTACCTTTGGGAGAAATTCTCAATTATATGCACAAATATAGGCCTACTTACTACTTACGTTAGAGGGGTAATTTATAGTTAAGTAGGCAACGGTGGTCCACTAATTTGAATAATTGATATTTGGCAGAGAAAATGAGGAGGTGTCAGACTCCATTCAAAAATACCTCGATGTTACTACGACACCCCGATGGTTGCGCCTGTTGTTGAAGCCAATAAAGCAGCAATTTACTAACCACAATCCAGCACTGGGAGGTACTGTATGTTGCAATAATGCATGTTGCATATAGGCATATAATTACTCTAGTAATTCAAGTCCATTTATTATTGAATCTACAGCAACAAAGTCACATGAGCTGTGGGACACCCTGCATGCAGCTGACGTTTTTGCAAGAAAATTAATTGGCAGATGGCGAAAAGCAAAGATCGACATATGGATGACTCCTGCCCACACCACAGTGGCCATGGAAGACAAGCTGACTGCCACCTTAATTTGTAAATTACTTTCACTGCACTTCTTCAAAATCTATACTTAACATAACTTATGTATACTTTCTCTATGTACCCTGCTATAGTCACAGCTTACTACAACGCAATGTTCAACGTACTGAACTTCCCTGCCGGTGTAGTTCCAGTAACTAAAGTGACTTCTGAAGACGAAGAAACACTTCGATCGGATTACAACACTCATGGAGACGTCGTGTTAAACATGATTAAAGAGGTAACTCAGGTCAGCCCTCATTTGAATGTCCCAACAGACCAAGTGTCAAAATCCTGACATTCCTATCCAAGCAATAATATTGGTCAATATTTATTCCGCCGATTACACGAGGAGATGCACTTTAAATTGGACATCGACCCTCGATCTATTGTGCCATTCATTTGAGCAAACCTATATATCGAAAGGTCATTATAATCACACTTTGGCAAACATTACCAGGCGGCGTATGGATCGACTGGCCTTCCTGTCGGTGTCCAGTTGGTGGGCCTGCCTTGGCAAGATGAGCTCGTTTTGCACACAATGCAAGTTTTGGCAAGTGTGCTTCAAAGTCGAGAGTAAACAGAGGTAGCTAGGCAGCTCCAATTGGAACAAGACGTGTGTATCGCTATACATATTAAATAAATCCATACATGCTGAGTTTTATTTTAATAGCTCACCACAATTGGTTACAGGCACTTAGTAATTTAGGCAGCATTACCTTATGGGGGTCATGCTTAATAGCGTCATGTTCTTGTTTGGCGAGTTAAAGGACCTTGACTCCTGCATTGGAGTGTAACTTACTAGTATAATATGACCGACTTCCGTGTTGTTTGCGTCTGCGCACTTGCATCGTAACAACCAGCTGGTGTACCGGTCTGGGATACAATACTCGCAGCATCGTCATTACCTTCACGACGTGTGTACCGTACAAATCCTGTGCCGTACGTATCGTGCCGTAATTCTGCCTACACTAATTGTTGCACTTCCATGGCAACACCTAAAGAATAGAAAATAGTTTTTAAAAAATCCTGAAACGTTGAGATAAAATTTTACTGTGGGCTAACTCATATTTTTTCGGCAACCAAATTGCAAGGTCAAGCTAATTATTGGAAAGGTCACCCACTAGTTGTGTAATGTAACGTAATCACCCTTTTATCTAGAGACGGTAATGAACAATACTGTACGGCGTCAGATTCCACATGTGGTATCTATCAGGGAAGGTCACAGGGCCCGATAGCATTCGGTTAGTGTCAATAGTACGTTTCCTTCCACCGGCACAAGTTCACCGAGGTCTGCTGCAACAATAATTAACAAGTAAGTCATTGTAATTTTGATCTCCTGCAGTGTATTAGTCACTGTAGTATGAGTTGACAATGCTGGGTATTATCCTGCCAGAAGCATGCCTCTGCGCGCAGCGATGAAAGTGGTGGACGACTACTATGCAAGTACGAATCCAGCAGTGTCCGCCGCGGCCACAACAGCAGTCGTTATGGCTTCCATCTACGTAATCAAGAAACTGGACGTGTACGGTCGCTGGAAACAAGTAATAAAAATTATTGCTTAGTGAGCTGTAGTGCATTCCTTACTGAATAGATGTAGTGCATTCCTTACTGAATAGTAGTCAGTAATCATATCAAATAGAGTGTTAATTAGTCAGCATTTCACACCCGGTTCCTGTTCATGCCCGACCTCTACCGTTGATCTTTCGAAGTGACGCGTATTTCTCATCTGCAATTCAACATCTAAACATTCATAGCGGCGAGATGAGAAACCGTTTAACATACAGCAAGATGAATAGAATCCCATCTTGACAATAATACAGTGTAACACCATGATTCAAGAGGGTTTATTGTGTAAATTGTTCGGAAAATGAAGCATCTATTGTGATTTTTGCCATTGTTTCTGGCGGGGTAGGCCTATATAGCCTACATTATGATTGTACAGCATCTCTGCTGTGCATAATATTATTATAATTATATTAATAGTAGCTAGAGGGGTGTGCAGGATGTGATCTCAACCATCATTACGCCTCATTTATGCCCAACAGCGAGAAATTCGAAAGCAGTTCAGGGCTAAGACCAAGGCAAGGCAGGAAGAACGAGAGCGAGATGTTCAGGCTCTGACCCAGAAGTTGACTGGAGCGGCAGGTGTCCTGATGACTCCGTACAGGCAAGACATTGTCGACATGTCACCTGCCGCCCTGCTCAGCGGTCTCAAAAACAACACCCTGAGTGCAGTGCAAGTCCTTCATGCCTTCCAAGCTAAGGTATCACCAATATTATACTATGTAAATTATACACAAATGTATAAATAATATATGATATATTTCTCAGGCTATTGAAGTGCACAGAAAGTGCAACTGCATTGTCAACTTCATCAAGGAAGCTGAGGTATTAATTTTGCGTTTTTGTCAATTGCATATGGCGGTAATTTATTATGCAAATTTTTTGGGCAACAGGACTGGGCCATCGAATTGGACAGAAATCCATCTAGGGAGTTACCTCTGCACGGTCTTCCGGTGAGCATCAAAGAAAACTGGGCCGTGGCTAACTACGACGTGACTGTCGGCGCCGCAAAATTCATCGGCCAGCCAATGAAGGAGGACTCGGAAAACGTGGTGGCCTTCAAGAAGCTCGGAGCCATACCTTTCTGTCGGACCAACATACCTCAAACTCTCTTCAGGTGACATGATCTGAAACATTCCCACATCAGTAAGGTACTTGACCGGTATGACTCTATTTCAGCTACGGAAGCAGTAACCCTGTGTACGGGACGACTGCCCATCCTACCCATCCGGACAGGACACCCGGAGGATCGTCTTCGGGAGAGGCTTGTCTGATCGCTGCCGGAGGATCCGTGCTGGGACTGGGAAGCGACATTGCCGGAAGTGTGAGGATTCCGGCTCACTTTTGTGGCATTGTGGGGTACAAGCCTACTGCAGGAAAGTTCAGGTATTGCATAATAATAGCACCGAACTTGGTATGACCGTTAATTTGTCACTGTTTGCAGCATGCGTGTGCCACGAGCGACTCTCGCCGGATGTCCTGGTTGTAAGTGATTGCCGAAGACATCTTCTGTCACCGTAATGGCTGCTGAACGACATTTCTTTTCAGTTCTGTCCACTGCTGGGCTGATGGGCAGAGATGTCGAGATAGTTGTGACGGCAGCGAGACATCTTTTTAAGGATGGTTGGATGGCAAAGTTGGATCCACTGGTTTCGCCCATACCTTGGAAGGAACACGTAAGTGTCGCGTGATCCTAAAGTCCAGGACTGAACAATAATTGTAGCTTACTTTTTCAGGTGTTTCGGAACAATAAGACTCTAAGAATCGGATATTGGGACACCAGCGATTTGTACCCGACCATACCGGCGTGCAAGAGGGCTCTTTCAGAAGCGGCCAAAGCCCTGGAAGACGCCGGACATGAAATCGTACCGTTTTCTTTGGACAAAGATGAGGTACGGCAGCTGTCCGAAGCTCTTGGGAAAATACTTCTCTCCGATCAAGGAAAAGCCCTGTCCAAAGTCTTGTAAGCATCTCAAACGCATTATTTATATATATTGTTCATATTATAACTTTGTTTCTGCAGGAAAAATGAGGAAGTGTCCCCAAGTATATCAAATCTGGTGACCGTTGCCACAATGCCACATTGGATTCGCGTCCTTCTCACTCCAATTGCGCGATTACTTAGTAGTCGTACTCTTCTAATAGGAGGTAATAAAGGGAGTGACATTACTTTATTTCATTTGCCGTAACGCAATGTCATTACAGCGACGCAGTCTCACGAGCTGTGGGAGATCCTGTTCTTCAGGAGTACCTTCATAAATAAATTGACCGACAAATGGCAAGACGCGCATATCGACGTTTGGCTTACTCCGGCCAACCCAACAGTGGCAATGGATCCAGACGTTACTTCCAAATTAATTAGTAAGTGTTCGGTACAGCAAATGCAATATATACGGTAGGCCACATACGTCCCGCAAAAAAGTTTCGGACAGACATCATCCGGAATAATTATGCTGACGATTTCATGTAGTAACAAACGATTGTCCGAAAATGATGTTTCGATTGAAATGGATAAAAATATTTAATCGTGACAGGTTTGGCTTTTTACACTGCCATATTCAGCATGTTTAATTTTCCGGCCGGGGTAGTCCCAGTGACCAAAGTCACTGCTGAGGATGACGAGCACTTGAAAGATTACGACACCCAAGGAGACATGATCTTGCGGAAGCTCAAAGAGGTTAGTGTCATTAGTCACAACGTAGGGATTAATGAATATTATTATATATGCTGAATTTTTGTGATTCAGAATGCTATGAAATCCGAGGGACTCCCTGTTGGTGTGCAGCTGGTTGGATTGCCCTGGCAAGACGAATTGGTTTTGAGAGCTATGAAGGAGTTGGAAAGTGCCCTCAAGAAAAAATAAATTCCATTAGTAGCATCACTGAAGGTGTATGCATGTACAGAGAATAAAATAATATATCCAACCCACTTTATGAGATCGTTTAAAGTTTTTAAATTCAGCGACTGCTCGTCTGCAAAACTAATAAATGGTGATGACAACATAATAATTACACTGCTGTTTATTATTTTTGCTTGTAATAATGAGATGTCTATAGCTTAAATATAATGGCCAAATAATGTACTAGGGATTACGGTAAATAAAATGGAGCAACCCACTCTGTTTTTGCAGCACATACTGTTGTGCAAAAAGCATGTTGAACTTCTCTGCTTTGCGTTTTAAAATTTTATCAATAAGATACGGAGGGCAAAAATTGAGTGACTTTTTGATTAAGGAGACTATTATTTGAGTAATGTAGAAAATCAAGCCGGTGCATTGCTGTACGATTTATGAGGAAGTCGTCACATTCCAGAGAGTAATAATTCATAACACTTTTTCCATAAACATGATACAGGCATAACCTTATATGCTTCACTTAACTATACACAAAAGTCAGAATAAATATCAGCAATGTTTTATACAGTAATTTTAGTGACAACATCAAGCTCAATTCTCTTCTTGTTATCAGTAAGGTCAAGAGCAGATAAAAGTCCATCAGCCCGTATCCGTCTGGATATGTTATTTTGCCAAGTTTTATGTGAGGATCAGTAGCGTGAGAGATTTTGACAAAACCGTTGCATGTTGTATATATTTTATGCGACACCATGCCATTTCTGTTCACGTTTCATTCAACCTGGCAAGAGATGCTGGAAAGCTTTGTGATAGACATCAAATATTACAACTTCAACACCTTGTACGTGGTATCTGCAAGTGCAGTTGTCCTCAGCATGTTTGGTTACTCTCAGATTCGTCGTGCGTATAAGAAGGCAAGTGTATTAGTATTTTTGCTTCTCATTAGTTCTCACTTCACAGACGCAATACTTGTGTTGTTTCAGCGTGTAAGACGTGCTCTGATAAAGGAGAGAAACAAGAGGAGGTTGTTGCAAATGGAAGCTCTCAAAGAGAAGCTAAAAGTGGATAGAGAATTGCTAAACGTGGAACGAGACAGGATCACAAGCTTAACACCTCTAGATTTGATATCCGAATTGAAGGCAGGATCGATTACTGCTGTTGAAGCTGTCCAAGCATTTCAAGCCAAGGTGCAGTGCAATCTAATTGAATTTTGATTTGCAGACTAAATGTGCCTTAGTAAGTAACACTAACAATATTGCAGGCACTGCTCATCAACGCCAAATGTAACTGCATCGTGGAATTCATCGAAGATGCAGAAGTATGTTTCTGGTGTGCCTACTCCTAAATCGATAATGATATTATTGACACAATTTCAAGGCCTGGGCGCGTGAACTTGACAACATGCCGGGGAAGACGTTGCCATTGCACGGTCTTCCAATAAGCGTCAAGGAAGATTTTTCTCTGGTGGATCATGACGTGACTCTAGGCTTCACTAAGTGGATGAACATTCCCTCAAAGAGTGATGCAGTTATCATTACTGCTCTGAAGCGTCTTGGTGCGATACCTTTCTGCAGAACCAACTTTCCCCAATCACTTTTCAGGTCAGTTTTTAATTAAAGTCAGCCAAGCACGCGATGAATTTCTGCATTATTAGGTTACGTCACCTGTCTCTAACCTAACTACTGCAGTTTTGGCAGCAGCAATCCAATCTATGGAACCACAAAGCATCCGACCCATCCGGACAGGGGAGCAGGAGGGTCTTCTTCCGGAGAAGGAGCCCTGATAGCATCCGGAGGTTCTGTCTTGGGAGTAGGAAGCGACTCCGGAGGAAGTGTCCGGATTCCTGCCCATTTCTGCGGGATCGTAGGTTTCAAGCCAACTGCAGGCAGGTTCAGCATCAGGGGCAAGAAAGGATCGCTGCCTGGGTCACAAGGACGTGAGTAAATAACTATGTCGGATAATTGCTTGTATATATACGAGGGCGGTTTGATAAGTTTGGTAGCCGATTTTTAGCCGGAAAAAGGTATTTGGCTTACTTTTTTCTACCAAACTTATCAAACCACCCTCGTACCTTTCAGTCTGCGCAAGTCCGGGGCTGATGGGTCAAGACGTGGATATTGTTTCTGCGACAGCTAAAGAACTATTCCGTTCGGAATTTCTGCATAAGCTGGATCCTAACACTGTGCCAATTGCATGGAAAGATGAGGTCAGAAAATCCATGCAAAATTATACCTACTTGTCATGCTTTATTATTCAAGTTCTGAACAGCACATCAACCAGTAGTTCAAATGTTTAGATAGCATCAAAATGATACGTTTAAGTCATGCTGAATTTATTTAAAGGTGTACGAAAGCACAAGACCGTTAAGGATTGGCTTGGTGAGTGACTTTGCTTGCACTCCTGCGACTCCTGGATGCAAAAGAGCAGCTCAGAAGGCGGCCAAGCTGATGGAAGATGCTGGACACACGATTGTACCGTTTGACTGGGATCCGAAGGAGACTTTTGACATCCTGGAGCTGATGTATCGATTGATTCTGGCAGACGACGGACGCACACTAAAAGAATTCCTGTAAGCCATCTATAGATTAAAGGTCTGTCTGGAAGAGTGCCAATGATGCGGAATAATATTCTCAAAAAAATAATAGTTTTTGGACCAGAATATTAATTTATAGCACTGCATGAACTGTGTAATGTCCAATCCGACTTATCTAGTTCTAAAAGCAGTGAATATTTTTAATCTACAATTTTGTAACCCATAAAACGATGATTTTAAATTTTCAGAGGCGATGAAGACGTGAATGAATCCATATGGTATTTCTACGCCGTAGCTTGCGTTCCTCTCTGGCTGAGAAAGTTGGCTGTTCCATTTCTCAAGTGGTTTGGAAGAAGGATCTACATTACTGGAAGTATGAGCTGATATCCAAACATAACGTCTAACGTTGTCACCATGGGATCTATATTTATTCTTGGGGATATCTTACAATTATGCAATTTCAATAGCTTAGACCTACTAGATAATATTGAATATTATTTAATGCGAAATATATACTGTATATTTTAGGACAGATACTTGTATACCTACATGTCAGATAATGACATTATCTTGCTGGGTGGTTTTTTTTACAACTGAAACGATGAGCTGGTGAATGAGAATATTATTTATTTTCTCTTCTCATGCAGACTGTCATTCACATGACTTATGGCAAGGAATGGTCAAGCGTCTGGAGCATATTGAAAGGATTATGGAGAGATGGCAAGAATTGAAGCTGGACGTCTTGATCACTCCTGCTTTTGCCTGCCCTGCAATAGCACCTCGCTATCCCAGCAGGTTGATCTGTAAGTATAATGACTAATTTCAAAGGATAATTCAGACATGGACAGTATACATTCTCAATAATATTGTACTATTATGGGTCACAATAAGAATGGCTTTATTTTGCAATGAAAAAAGAGCGAGTGCACTTTATTGTACATCAAGCAGCTCCGTTTACAGTAGGCCTACTTTGTTATTTATAAATGATACTGTACACTGTTTATTATATTGGCTATTTTTCTTCAATTTGTCATAAGCAAGGAACTATTTCAGATTTCACCTTCTTCACAAAAGTGTTCAACTTTTTCAACTTTCCGGCTGGCGTGGTTCCAGTGACTCATGAAACTGCAGAAGACCAAAGAATTTTATTGCACTCGTATAACACCGAGAATGACTTTCTGCTTAGATCCCTGAAGGAGGTATACTCACGCAGAATGTCTTTCTATAGTTTATAATGTACTGTACAAGGGAGGTGGTGCATTATTTATTTCAAGTTCACGACACAAAAACTGATATGGGGATGTTATGTACAGTATTGTCACACCCAGAAACCAATTTAAATACTTCAATTCTAAATTTTTCGCCTTTTGAACTGGAAATTTTGGCAATGAACTTTTTGGTTTCAGCTATACCTCCGAATTTCGAAGCATTAGGAACCGCTTGATCTAACACGAGCCTTCTATTTTAGGCCACTTTGGGTGGAGAAGGTCTTCCACTGGGAGCTCAGATGGTAGCACTTCCCTGGGAGGAAGAACTTCTGCTGCGAGCTATGAGAGACTTGCAACAAGCCGTCAGGGCAAACGAGTAAAGCAGCATAAACACGTCGTTTTCTTCCTGGCAATAAAACGTGTCCAAAATAATATTCGAGCTACTCCTTTATTAACTACTATTAGGCTAGTACGTAATAACTGAAGGTTAAGTAAGGGTTATTACTAGTCCCATGTATATGACAATCCCTTTTTGGTTATACTATAGTACTATACTACACTATAAAGACTTACATGCATACACATTTCATGCCCATAAAGTTTCAGGTGCAGGAGGCGCTAGGAGGTCCCTATTTCGGAAACGGTTCCTTTACATTCGCAATGAGCCACGTCTGAAATAGCCCAACGCCCCGGAAATTTTTTGTAAGCTTGCAAAAACTGTATACTGCTCGACTATGTTCCGATGTCACAGTACCCTCTATACGTCGTTACACAAGCAGTGTTTCAGCCACCAAACCTATTCAAAGAACACCCAGCCCGTTGGTGTTTGGATGCAAGCAAGAAATTACATTTTAAGCTGCATCTATTTGAATAGCTAGGGTTTGAAATGGATTTGTCACACGATTCGGGATGCAGAAAAGGTGTCATTGTAGTGGCCTCAGGATGTGCATTGCTATGGGCTGTCAACAAAATCAGGATCTGCCTCAAGCAGGTGAGCATCTTTTTCTTACAAGTGACGTGTTGCAAAAAGCACCGTTTTTTAAAATCCAGAGGGCAATCCAGCAACGGATTATTGCAAAGAGGCAAGAAAACGAAAGGAAGCTGGAGTTTCTCGCTTCCAAAATAGCTGTCAATGGCGTGCTTCTGACATATGAACGTGTCCAAATACTGCGCCTGTCCACCAAATCCCTGATTCAGAAAATGAAGAGTGGGGAATTACCATGTCTGAAGGTTCTGCGTGCATTTCAAGCCAAGGTAATGGGATAAGTGAACGCAGCTTGATTTGTGTTTTGAAACTTGTTGAAATCTTACAGGCAATTGAAGCAACCAGAAAGTGCAACTGCGTCGTGGAGTTTATCAACGAATCCGAGGTAAAAATACAATGTTGCAATTAAATAATTATGGATCTTACTAATCACATACGAATTATTCAGGAATGGATAAATGAAATCGAATCATCAGGCAGCACAGATTGTCCTCTGTACGGACTTCCAGTCAGCATAAAGGAAGGCTTCGGAGTGGCCACCTACGACTCGACCATCGGATATGCCAAATTTTTGGGCGACAAGGACCCATCTGACTGCGTCCTAGTGTCCACCTTCAAGCAACTTGGGGCCATCCCCTTCTGCATAACAAACGTTCCTCAGAACCTGATCAGTTTTTCCTGCAGCAACCCAATCTACGGCTGCACCTCGAATGCCACTCATCCAGAGAGAAGTCCTGGAGGCTCCAGCGGAGGAGAATCAGCCCTGGTGGCTGCTGGAGGATCGGTTCTGGGTATTGGAAGCGACATTGTTGGCAGCCTAAGAATTCCAGCGCAGTTCTCTGGCGTGCCTACTTTCAAGCCCACCATGAATCGGTTCAGTAGCAAAGGACAAAAACCATCTGTGCCTGGTATACAGGGATGTACGTTTCCAGTATTTAACCCCACAACTACTTACCAACGTGTGTACTACAAATATCATTTTTGTTAGTACACAACAGTCCAGGATTAGTCGCTCGAGATGTTGACACCATAATACTAGGCGCCAAAGCATTTTTCCAGCTGACAGATGGCATGCACAATATGGATCCCCAATGCGTGCCAATTCCATGGCGTGAAGAGGTAATGAGAAATATTGCGTAATTATTAAAGCCCAGTCCATGTCATGACACAATGAAGTCACATTAGACCAAAATGTGCGGTTCTAAAAATGCTGTTTTAGGATGAATTATTACACCCACTGATCTCATGTCTTTATAGCTGTTTCAGAGCAAGAGCAAATTGCGATTAGGTTACTACGACTCTAGCAACGTGTTTCCTTCCACTCCTGGCGTGAGAAGGTCCGTGGCAATGGCCGTCAAGTGTCTCAAGGCAGCCGGACACGAGCTGGTTCCATTTGACTGCCCGGATTCCTTCGAGGCAGTGGATCGAATGATGAAGCTGTTTCTGGCAGACGAAGGAGAGATAATGAAGTCATATTGGGAAGATGGCCCGGTGGACACAACGCTGTACCATTTGCATCTCAACTTCCACATTCCTTACTGGCTCAAAGTCATCCTGTATCCATTTGTCAGGCTCATGTCGAAAAGAGCCACGTACATGTTGTTTGGCGGTAAAACTGAAATAATGGCAGCTAGCCCTGGTGCTTGAACTAGGGTTTCATATTGCAGCCACAAGATCAGGACAACTGTGGCGATACATGCGAGATCGCCAGGATTTTATCACTAATGTGATCAAAAAGTGGAGAGAGGCCAAATTGGACCTTTGCCTTGCACCAGGATTCGCTTGTCCTGCTCTGCCTATTAAGAGCTGCTCGACGTTGACCCGTAAGTGCTTCCAGGCCTACAATGTTGCAAAAACTAACTGTGGCTTAGCAAACCTGCAGGTATCTATTAGTAAAATAATTACTTCCGTTCCAGCCGCTTTCATGTGCACGGCGATATATAATCACCTGGACTTTCCTACATGCAGCGTTCCAGTGACTTACGAGACACCCGAAGATCAAGCCACACTTGAAACTTGGGACACCCATGGAGATTATCTTTTAAAATTGATTAAACAGGTATTTGTACTGCGTTGCCAGTGTGATTGCAGTTTTACAAATGGTTTATTATGCAGGGTGTCAAAGGAGGTGAAGGTCTGCCTCTGTGCGTGCAACTCATCGGTTTGCCTTGGGATGAAGAGCTTGTGCTGCAAGGAATGCAGGCCTTGCAACAAGCCCTGCAGTCACATAATTAGCAATGCTCCTGGCTGTAGCTCAAGTGGTACAAAATATTGTCCGACTAATAAAATAATTAACGTAAAATAGAAGTGTGTCTGCATCATTATGTTGTAACCTTAATTTGATTAATATCTCCCCAATTACTCACAAGAAAATAATTTACAACATTATAAGAGTAATTTTTACAAATTTGTATAACATGTAGTGTCTCATTGTGCTTGAATTGTTACGTACACCACAGGCTACACGTGTGACTGTGAACCAACGGTGGGTTGATGCCCGCTAGACAAGGTCATCAGGACAGACACAATCAATCACTTGTTATCTGAGCCCTATTCATTCGGAATCGTTGTCTAACTCCATTATTTGCACTGAGATGTATGCAGAAGCCAGGCTGCACAAATAGTTCGTATAGCCTGGAGCAGTGCATGTGAGTCACAGGTTCATTTACATTTCACATGTGCACTTCCCTTGTAGCAATAAAGGCAAAAGGTCTCTCTCGCTCAAACCATTGTACGTGCTCAATTCAAATAAAATGTCGTGGAATTTCAGAAATCGTTGTGATCTGTAAAATAGATCAGTGAGTCCATAATTATGGGCAATTGGTGAAGTTATGATGTGTCTCTCTCTTTTTTTGCAGCATTTGCATAAAATGCAGGTGTGAAAACAAAAGAGAAAGTAATGAGTTTCCTGATATCGTGTTGCCTACGTGCATGGAGAACAAAAAAAATGTCACATCATCGAAGGACTAGGCACCGTTTAATTTGTAAAAATTAATTTTTGAACATTTTGGAATAATTTGAACAGTTCACTTGCTATGAAACTTTGTGTGCATTATTCTGTACAGTATTTGTGCCTTTCATCTGCATATATGCAAGAGTTAATAGAAGTTATTCGTTACCCACGCAAGAAATCTGAAAGTATGAATGACGGGCGTTGTTTGAAAATGGTAATAAACTATATACTGATTGTCATAAATAATAGTACGACCGGATGTTAGTATTTTAAAGGTCCGGTCACAAATAATATTTAAAGCACAGGAAAGAACTTTCACGCTGCAAATTGAAATTCTGCGCCTATCAAAATATGGCATTATGTAATTTGATCTACTTGTATTCAACAGATTCGTACTCTGTACACTCCAGTTCGATGTTAACAAATTGACATAACAGTGTTACTATTACACCCATTCAAACACGTAGACGTGGAACACTAATCGCCCTTTATATCACTCAACCTTGACTTTGATCTTACTTGCACTTGAATCTTGGCACAGTGGGAATATCTGAAGTGCATCTTATGCAATTTGACGGCTTCCATACTTAGGAAGCCTATATATTTTTGTGCCCCCAATCCCTCCGTGCCCCCACCTTACCCCCCCAACCTCAGAATACTCATGTATAGGAATCTGTAAGAGTCCAGGAATAGCAAAGCGCGAAGGCTCACTTCACAAGGGTACAAGGACAGCCGGCTCAGATAAACCATTGCCCTCTACAGAAGGCAAGGTTGCTCGAAAAATCCAGTCTCGCTCAGACCGACGCGACGTGAGATTCACTCCGTGGGACCGGTACAGCCCTCATATTACAACACCATCAAGGTCAGAACTCAAAGAGAGAGCTCCACTGATTGGACCGGCATTATTAATAGTTAAGCTCGTTTGCAGTACTTGTAGAGAGTGTTTAAAAAAAGAAGGACGGAGTGATGGCCAAGGAAATGTTCCGCAGGGCGCACGAGACGTCAGTGGACATCATGGATGACCTGTACGACAGGCTGATATACGACGTGGGTGCAAAGAAAGCGGCCATCGCTGCTGCTGCGGCAGTGTCCGTTTACGTGGTGGTCAAGAAGGTGCAGTCGCAATGCAAGCAGGTCAGTTACCCATTAAGCTAATCAGACTTATGTGATTTACTCAGTCTGCAACATATCGAGTGGTTGTGATTACAACAATTATTTCTTAAATTGTGTGTCGTCTGAGCAGATTGGTGCTTTTATGCAGATACAATTATTAATACTAATGTCAATATGTGGTGAATTTTATTTCAGAGGGCCTACAAGAAACGTGGAGAAGAAAGGCAGAAGGAAATGGTGCGTCAGAGAGACGCTCTGGCTGCCAAGATTGCGATGAATGGGGTACTGATGACACCTGAGAGGATTGAGATCTTGAACACTCCGACTGAGACTCTTATCACCAAGATGAAGAGCGGTGCTCTATCCTGCGTCAAGGTCTTGAGGGCTTTCCAAGCCAAGGTGAGTTCAATGTTCCCTGTTTAATACGCACTACTATTTAGTCCACAGCGTGTTATACAGAATTATAAAAGATAAAAAAGTTAAATAAATCCTCCTCGAATCTTACAGTCAGTTTCAGAATCTTCCAGTGCAAACTTTTGAGAAAATGTGATAAAAGCTCCGGCAAAGTCTTACGTCGTTTTCCCCAGAGCCCAAATTTCTAAATTTAGATTACAGTAGTTTTTGCTTCCAGCTGTTACTAAAATACATGCCACTAACTACAGTAATTGTATATACACACCATCTGTAAACAAAACTGCTCTTTGAAAACATACTGTATTATATTATGAATTAATTTTTGCAATTTGTCTGTAAAGCAGGAGTAACTTAGTTTGCATTTTTGAACGAGTAAGTGTACATCCATTCTCCAGACTAGCCCTGCAATAACACTGACAATTTTGTCTTCTTTCCAGGCAATCGAAGTCACACGGAAGAACAACTCTGTGTGCGATTTCATCGAAGAAGCCGAGGTGAGTCATAGCCATGTCGTAAGCAAAATAGCGGGTCGCTAACACTAGTTTTTTGTCAGGAATGGAGCCGTGCCATGGAGACAAACCCCAACCAGGACTTTCCCCTGCGTGGTCTCCCAGTCAGCATCAAGGAAGACATCGCAGTTGCCAACTACGATTGCACCTTGGGGTACGTCAAGTACATCGGAAGGACCGAACCGGTGGACGCAGTGTCCGTGGCAGCCATCAAGCGTCTGGGAGCCATCCCATTCTGCAAGACCAATGTCCCTCAGACCATCATCAGCTTCTGCTGCACCAACCCTGTGTACGGAACCACCACCCACTGGACCCATCCGGACAGGAGTCCCGGAGGATCCACAGGAGGCGAGCTGGCCCTCATTGCTGGAGGAGGATCAGTCCTGGGAATCGGAAGCGACATCCTGGGAAGCCTCAGAGCTCCTGCCCAGTTCTCTGGGTATCCGTCGTTCAAGCCAACAAAGGACAGGATCAGCGGGAAGGGACAGAGGCCGTCTGTACCCGGAAGCACAGGAGGTACACACTATGTTTAATAAATTATAAAAAAATTCACATATGATATGAGATGAGAGACCTTATTATGCCAAATAATTTCAGTGCACAATTCGGTCGGTCTGAACGGCAGGGACGTGGACTCTATCTTGCTTGGAGCAAAAGCACTTCTGTCCAACCCAGGCATCATGCACGATTTGGACCCACAATGCGTGCCAATCCCATGGCGCGATGATGTAAGCTGCTTGCTTACTGGCACAATTTATAGGACCGTCATTGACTTAAATCGGTGTTTCAGTTGTACAAAGGCAAGACCCGGTTGAGGATCGGCTACTATGACTCCAGCAACTTCTTCCCTTCGACTCCTGGAGTCAAGCGATCTGTTGCAGTGGCCGTGAGGGCCCTGAAGTCTGCCGGACACGACTTGGTTCCCTTCGAGTGTCCAGACTCCTTCGAAGACGTGGAGAGGATCATGAAGCTGTTCCTGGCCGACAACGGAAAGCTGATGATGACCTACTGGGCAGACGAGCCGGTTGAAGAAGCATTGTATGCCATGTACCTCAACCTCAGCCTGTCGCCTTGTGTCAAGGGACTGTTCTATCCTTTCCTGCGCATGTTCTCCAAGAGGTTATCGCACGTTTTTGGAGGTAACATTTGCAATAATGAGCTGGAAATTGTTTACTTACACCTGTCAACTTACAGCTACCAGATCCGGACAACTATGGGCCTGCATGCGAGAAAGACAAGAGTTCATCAACAACACAATCCGAAAGTGGAAGGAGGCCAAACTTGACCTTCTTCTTGTGCCTGGATTCGCAGTGCCCGCTGTTCCTACCAAGTACTGCTCCTACATTTTCCGTAAGTAGGGTGGTCGATGCCAAGGAATTTTCTCTCCAGACTATTGTCCTCATTATATGCGTACCTTGACCAACAGCTGCCATGATGTGCACTGGGATATACAACCACTTGGACTTCCCCACTGGCAGCGTGCCAGTCACCAAAGAAACTGCTGCGGATCAGGCAGCTCTCGACAACTGGGACACACAGGGTGACTATGTGCTCAGGTTGACCAAAAAGGTAAAAGAAAATTTGCCAAAAAAAATTGCAATGCAGCCTCTAATTTTCGTATTTTCCGCAGGCTGTAAAAGGTGGTGAAGGACTTCCATTGAACTGCACTCTGGTGGGATTGCCCTGGGATGAGGAACTTGTGTTGCGTGGAATGAAGGAGTTGCAGGATGCTCTCAGGGCCGGAAAATAGAAAGTCGTGTGGAGAAGAGTGGCCTACAAACCAAAATAATTGCGAAATCATGCGGGTACTATGCCCGTTGATCCTGCTTAGAAATATTTTTTCTTACAATGTGAATAGAAAAAAGGCAGAATTTGAAGTTTGTGTCACTAACATGGGAATAAAAATATAAATGAAACTATATGCGCGCGTATGTTGATGATTTTTATGATTTCATATATAGGGAAGTTGCAAACTCGCATAAGGAAGAAATGCACGTCCTGTTTATAGTAAAATTGTGCGACAATTAAACATCATTATTTTAAGCTTCCTCTTTCCTGTCATGCGTCTCAATAATTATTGAGCAGCCATACTGTGGTGTAATTATTACATTTTCATCACGATGATGAGCTAATCAGGCCTCGAATGGATTTTTACGTTTAGAGCTCTTTCAATTAACATGGTGTCTGGCCACCATATTATGCTTCAATGTATTACAATGCCAAGTTAATAATCCGCCTTTTGATTGCCTACTTCTACAAAGAACGTTTACAAGTACACTACATGCCTGGGGAAAAAGTTTCGAGGATCATAACGACCTGGGAAAATTTCGAGGCGTGCACTTTTCACCCTGAGAGTGTCAATGTAAAATTCACATCTCAGCTAAAAAAAAATACGTGAGAGATACGTTGACTTCCGCATTTTTTTTGCGGAACTGTGAGTCCTCATGGACATATTACTTACATTTTTTGTGATTCCTAATACCAGCATGTACTGTACTACAGGTAGAGTAGTACGTTCAGGTTCATGTAAGTGAACTTAATGGCATTAATACTACTTTTGCACACGGCCGTACAAGCCTAGACTTTAGACACAAGTGCTAAAGAAATGCAAGCAAACATTCCGGAACATTTTTGTGAACAACCACTCCCTTGTTGGGAAAAAATGCAAAGAATCAAGTCGTCAAATATTTGTGCGTGTATTTGCACATTTTACCATACTTGGCCCTGACACCAATTTTTATATATGTTTCCGGACTTCATGTCGCCACCTACACTCAATAACCATTGCGGAAGGAATATATTTACTTCGTAGCGACAGAAGCACGCCAGTTACTACACAACCAGCGTAAATAAGTCTTACGGTCAACAGTAATATTTCCACACATTCCAGCCGCAACCTCTTTTTCATTTCATTAGTCATGCCCTCTATGAAATCAGGTGTCTTCTCACTTTCCCTTTGGAAACCGCCACGTGAGACGTCCTGCTTGGAAGTGCTGCCATTACCTTTTATACTACTACAAAACGTAAGTACACCGTATATCGTAATCGCCTAGCAGCCCCATGAAGCCTTGACCAATGACCTTGAGACTTTACTCTTTAAGCCGTGTATGCTTGGAAGGCCATGTAAAAAAATATCACGTAATGTAATCTTATAGGAGCTTCCTCGTGTGGAATGACCCGAGTATAACCGTGCCCATATCGCAGAACAGACGTTCCTCCCTAGCTCTCCAATATACAGTAAGTGTACTGTGAAAATATTCTACAAGTAATATGGGAAATGTGCGAGTATTTTTGAGGTTAAACACACACACACATTAATTGCGTGAATATTTACGTGTGAAATCAGCCTACATTGGACACGAATGACCTCCACAGGTCCACGGGCGTGGAAGAAAGGAAAATAAAAAAAAAAGAAGCTGAGAGAGGCGAGGTTGCCGAATAGCCGGTCCTCCAACCATGGCCTCCTCTTGTTTGGCCGCCCTTTACGAATCGGCCACCGAGATGTGGCAAAATCTTCTGGTCGGCGCAGATTCCGAGGCCTTTCCAGTAGCCCGCCAGATCGTGGCAGTGGCCGTTGCTGGTTTGGCCATCCTCATGACCACCAAAGCTCTCAAGCTCTGCGCTTCCAAGAAGGTAAGAAACTGAATATTTGCAACACTTATCAACACATTTACGGATCTAATTAACTGTGGTAGAGAGCATTACAAGAGAGGATCAATGAGAGGAAAAAGACGAGGGCCAGACAGGTGGAGGAGCTGTCGGCCAAGATTGCGGTCAATGGAATCCTGGTGACCCCTGAGAGGAAGGAGATTTTGGAGATGCCGGCGGATGCTCTGATTTCAAAGATGAAGAGCGGTGGAATCAAATGTGTGGATGTGCTCAGAGCATTTCAGGCTAAGGTACTTGTGGTTTATCTATAGTGCGTATCGCCTTCCAAAGAGTGCGTTGAACTGATAGGGACAAGCCTTTGACCATTCCAGCGTTGTTAGCTTAGATTATAGAGGGACAAATAGATATATCGGTATCGCTGTACTAACAAAGCGGGTTTAATGGGGACAGCGGTTAATTCTTTAACCGGGTAAACTATTGGAAAATGTCGAGCTATTAATATCACTTTGAAAGATTTGTCACCCTGAAAACACTCCACATTAATTTCCTCCCCAGCATATGCTAGTAAACCTACTTGTGGCCGTAATCTCTTCGTCTGCAACACAATAGCCTGTAACAAACAGAACAGCAATTCAGCAAATCGTGTGTGCAAGGCGTGATTAATGACCACGGTTCTTTCACCTCGAATTTATCACCTTTCCAGGCAATAGAAGTAACCAGGGACATCAACTGCGTGGTGGAGTTTATTAACGAAGCTGAGGTATTGTACTGCGGATTGTTTGTGTGCACATGAGAATTCTAAGCAGTGATTGGGTTTTTATAGGAATGGAGCAGTGCTTTGGACATGGCTCCCAATCCGGACCTTCCCCTGTGCGGTTTTCCAGTCAGTATCAAAGAAGACTTTGCCATCACAGGGTACGACAATACCTTAGGATACGCCAAGAATATTGGAAACTTTCAGTCATCCGACGCTGTCGTAGTGTCCACCTTGAAAAAGCTTGGAGCAGTCCCTTTCTGCCGCACAAATGCCCCTCAGTCATTGATCAGGTTAGAAAAATATTTTCCACCTGTTATTTAAAAAATACCTAACATTTTAAACTATTTTGTTCTTCAGCTATGCCTGCAGTAATCCGATATATGGAGCAACTAAGAATCCTCACGATCCAAATAGAGGTCCTGGAGGTTCATCTGGAGGTGAAGGTGCCTTGATTGCTGCAGGAGGATCGTTTTTCGGACTCGGTAGTGACATCGGAGGAAGTGCCAGGATACCTGCACTCTTCTGCGGTATTGCTTCTCTCAAGCCAACCACAGGCCGTCTAAGGTGGGAAACGTCTGCAATTACGTTGTGTGCGTGACTATAATTTGTAAATAATCGTTGCTTGCTGTTTCAGTGACAATGGGCAAATAGCAGCACTTCCGGGAATACAAGGCTGTAAGTTTATGCAACAAAAACTCAATTTATAGAGTTTGCACTAATTGCTTTCAACTATTGCTGCTACTTGTGTTAACTGACCCTTGCATTGTATATTTAAGTACGGAACAGTCCTGGTTTTCTGGCCAAAGACGTGGACACTGTCATCCTGGGCGCGAAAGCAGTGTTTGGCAGCGGACTTATTCACGAACTGGATCCTCCAAGCTTACCAATTCTATGGCGAGAAGAGGTATATTTTGTTTCATTTTTTTTCTAATACATAACACTGCCAATATGTCAGCTCATTGTGGGCCTCCAAACTGCAGTTGTACAGTGGCAAGAAAAAGCTTCGTATCGGTTACTACGACTCGAGCAACGTGTTTCCTCCAACTCCCGGAATCAAAAGAGCCCATGGACTGGCAGTGGAGGCGTTGAAATCGGCTGGACACGAACTAATCCCATTTGCATGCCCGGATTCAATGGAAGTCTGCCATCGCATGGTTAGAGTACTTATGGCAGACAACTGCAAGTGCACGGATGAATTCTTGTAAGGTTTTTTTTGCTGTAATTATGACGCTTGTCTTACTAATTTAATGTTCGTTGCTTTTCTAATGGTATAGTAAGGACGAACAGGTGGATCCTGCACTAAGGGATCAGATCATGGTTGGGAAGTTGCCAAAATGGATGCTGAAAATGTTACATCCACTTCTCAAGAGGTTTGCTCTGCGCGCATCCTTCATTTTTGCAGGTATGAAAATAATGAGGTGACAATTATTCCGATTAATCAAAATGCTAATTGCTTGGTGCTTATTTCTAGACACCAGTTCTCACGAACTTTGGAAGTCAATGAGTGAAAGGCAGGAATTCATTAATCAGACAATTTGTCAGTGGCGTGCCTCCCGACTGGACGTATTGCTGGTTCCCGGATTTGCATTTCCAGCCATTCCTAATAACAGTTGCGGACTCTTATTTTGTAAGTTCATCATTGCCATAAAAAATTGCATATGTTTAACGAATTTTATGCAATTTCTTCAGCTGGTGCAGTGTACACGATGCTTTTCAACCACCTGGATTTCCCAGCTGGAGTGGTGACTGTGACAAAGGAGTCCGCAGAAGACCAGGCTCAACTTGACTCTTACGACACACAAGGAGACTACATCTTGAAGCTTACCAAGAAGGTTTGTCAATTGACAATTGAAATTAAATAAATAAGGATCTGCCTTACGAGGTTGGTTGTACTGTACCGAACACATTTCAATTGACTATTAATACCTTAGGTGGTTCGTGGAGCAGAAGGATGTCCCCTTGGCGTCCAAATAGTTGGACTTCCCTGGCAGGAGGAACTTGTGCTGAGAGGAATGAAGGAGCTGCAAGACGCTCTTAGGAAAAAGTAGATGGGATTCCCCCAGTGGAATTACTGTATTAATCAAGTTTCAGCGAAATGATTGGGACCATTTTTGAAGTTTCTGATAATTTTGCCATAATATGATGGATTTTTTTCGTGTAAGATTTCATATCCATACAGTTCATTGAAAGTGAGAGATTGGTGCATCAGTCACTCTGTAAGCTCTTGATGCACTCTACGTTAATAAATGGTTTGTTACCCATATGTTTAAATAATCGGGTTGTTTTTGTGGCGGTAAGTGTGTCGCATATCTGGGACCTTTTCATGAATATTACTTGTATTTTGTTTTCTGCTCGATTTGACTGGATTCCCACCAATATTTATTACTTTAAATTTTTCAAATAGTTCTTCAGTGCTCCTTTTGTATTCATAAAACAGTTTCAGCAGTTTCAATTTGAGTAAAATATGTTCTCAAGTCAGCAAAATATTATAATAAAATTACTCCATTGAGAGAAAAATTCCACCTAGGTGCATTGCAGTGGTTGCTACTTCAAATGGACGAGCAATGAATAATAGGACTCCTATGATTTAGGAAATGATTCTTCTCACTCTTTCTGGCGCTATTTGAGAAAACATATTTGGCAATATTGAGGAGGTGAATGCAGTATCTTATCACAGTTAAACAAAATGAATTCAAATAAACTCTTTGACCCTTCTCGTTATCAACAGTAATGTCGTATAACTACAACATCAAAACGTCCAGTTCTGCTTAGGATACATTCTTACTTCGATGGTAAGCTATAATAATAATGTAGATAAAGACATTGTACAAGTAGTAGGAAATTGATTTTAATACTGTCTCTGCAGTATGGAACACATTGAATCAGTGGAATGTGGGAGTTATTCGAACTACTTCATTTAAACATGTAATAATAATGTATGTCATTCTGTGGCTTATGGACCCTTTCCCATTTATAACGTATCAATAGAGACGACCTTGAAAGAAAAAGGAAAACCTGGAAAAGGAGGGCATACGTATATACGCATGAAGCCACAACACACATCCTGACATGGTACGCAGCAGGTAAAAGCGGCCTTGACACAAAATAATTCATCCTGCGTCATAGGATGGTTCAATGATCCCCACACTATGATTTCATATGCCCATCCGTGGGGCAGGTTGAATAATTACTTCCAGAGTTCCAGACCCAAAATAAAAATAATATGCAGTGAATAATTTTTACATTACTTATGCATGTGCGGTTTTATCCTGGTACGTTTTATCCTGGTTCTACATATTTTCTACATCAAGGTTAGCGAGTGATTGCCTAATAACAAGACTGCATGAGCCACTCGACACGGTTCATGTCACCCCCTCTGTGCCTCTACAGTGCATTAGTTGCAAAAGAGAGATGAAAGGCTCAGCACACGTCCAAGCAGCCGGCCGGTACAAGGTCCGTCGTGGCCACGTCTTATCTGAGCTTTGACTGCGAGTCTGCCTCCGACATGTGGGGGTACATACTGGGAGATCCTAATTCTCAGGCATACCCAGGGATCAGGTATGTAGTGGCAGCGGGTGTCGCAGGACTGGCCATCTACGCCACATTAAAGGCCCTCGGACTGCCAGGGAATAGCAAAAAGGTGACACTTTTTGGTGCAGTAGTTTCTAGCAACTGGGATTGTTTTTAACACCATATAACAGAAGGAGTTTCAAGGACGCATCGAGGAGAGGAAGAAGCAGAGGGCCAACCAAATAAAGGATCTGACTGATAAGGTTGCGGTCAACGGAGTGCTGGTCACGCCAGAGAGGAAGAAAATTTTGGATCTCTCTGCGACTGATTTGGTGGAAAACATCAGAAACGGAAAGCTGGCCTGCGTGGATGTTCTCAGGGCTTATCAGGCCAAGGTACCGTTCTTTATCCTGGACATCAAGTCTCTTCCTATATCTGCAGAGTTGAAAATCCTGTGACCTTGCACTCCGCTGAATAACTGGAAATCTATAGATTACTGTACTGAAAATCTGAATATATAATGTTCTGTTATTTTTGTGCACCTGCAGGCGATAGAAGTGACAAGAGATCTCAACTGCGTGGTGGAATTTATTAACGAAGCAGAGGTATGTTAAATGGTGCGCAAAAGCACCGTTTTCCTCATCCACTACAATGTACTATTGTATGAGCTCAAATTGCGGATGAATAATCTCCTTAGGAATGGAGCAACGCCATGGACATGTATCCCAATCCGGACCTTCCTCTCTGCGGTCTTCCTGTGAGCATAAAGGAAGACTTTGCCATCACTGGCTACGACAACACCTTGGGATATGCCAAGTTCATTGGACGCACCCAGACCTCCGACGCAGTTGTGGTGGCCATCTTGAAGCAGCTCGGGGCAGTCCCCTTCTGCCGAACAAACGTGCCACAAACTATCATGAGGTCAGCAATTTTTGCATGGCAATAACTGGTAATAAAAATATGATCGTATTACTCTCTTCTTCAGCTATGCATGCAGTAACCCGATATACGGAGCGACTAAGAATCCTCACGACCCAAATCGCGGTCCTGGAGGCTCATCTGGAGGTGAAGGTGCCTTGATTGGTGCTGGTGGGTCTCTGATAGGAATCGGTAGTGATATCGCAGGAAGTGTTAGGATACCTGCACAATTCTGCGGTATTGCTTCTCTCAAACCAACCGCAGGTCGTCTCAGGTAAGGCGAAAATGTTGTAAATTATACATTCTTATGCATTCACTATATAAAACTGACCTAATCCTGTCGTTACAGTGACAATGGGCAAATTGTTCCAGTGCCTGGCATGCAAGGCTGTATGTACCGTTTTTTCCGTTTTTTATTATTATTTTCATTAACAGGTGTCCACATTATCTCTTGCAGTGCGGAACAGTCCTGGATTTATGGCAAAGGACGTGGACACTGTGATTCTTGGGGCCAAGGCGGTGTGGTCAAGCGGACTTATTCATCAGCTGGACCCTCCTAGTTTGCCAATTCCGTGGCGTGAAGAGGTGCGGATTAAAATATTGACTGCTCTGCATTTATGTAGAGTATAATGCATCATCATTTTTATTACTTCCCAGCTGTTTAGCGGCAAGGAAAAGCTCCGCATCGGGTATTACGACTCCAGCAACGCGGTTCCTCCAACTCCTGGAGTGAAAAGAGCACTAGCTGTTGCAGTGGAGGCATTGAAATCTGCGGGACATGAACTCGTCCCATTTGCATGTCCGGATTCGTGGGAAGTGATCAGCCGCATGATGCGACTGTTCGTCGCAGATGAGGGGAGGACAATTAGGACGTACTTGTAAGATTATACAAATCCATTATCTAAACTCTAGAGCAATTATTTATTGGAAGTGTTAACCTGTAATTAATTAATTTGAGAAGATTATGAATGATTTATTACTGAATAAATTACTAAGGGTGATTAACGTTGTTTCTTAAAGAAATGACGAGATAGTAGACACAACAGTACGAAGAAAGGACCTGCCTTTGGTTTCCCGCATGTCCAAATGTCTACTTAGCATATTTAGTCCAGTACTCGAGATGGTTTTGAGGCGGCCGCTTGCACCTGCAGCAGGTATATGAATGGGAAGAACATTCTTGTCGCGTATGAATTTAGCTCAACCTTTTTGTTTGCTTTACTTGCAGACCACAGTTCATATCAGCTGTGGAAAGACATGTCCGGAAAACAGGCCTTTACTAACGAGACGATATCCCGATGGCGTACGGCTAAGCTGGACCTTTTGTTGACTCCTGGATTTGCGCATCCTGCAATTCCGAACGAGTATTGCACCGCATTGTGGGGTACGTAAGCTTGAAAAAAATGTGTAAATACGGTAGTTCAACATGTAAATAATTATCAAGGCCGTATAAATGTGTACAATGATATTTTTCCAGGCGGTCCTATGTATACGGTACTTTACAATCACCTGGACTTTCCGGCTGGAGCTGTGACAGTGACGAAGGAAACTGCTGATGATCAGTCTGAACTAGAAAATAATTTTGACACCCGAGGCGATTACATGTTGGAGCTTACAAAGAAGGTAATGAGTTATACAGGGTCAGAAGAATTTCCCTCGTTAAATGGTCGGAGGTGATTTTTGAACAAAGAGATGGTTATAATAAGGATGGAAACTTTACAGGTGGTTCGTGGAGCCGAAGGGTGTCCTTTGGGAGTCCAAATTGTGGGTCTTCCCTGGCAGGAGGAGCTGGTGCTCAGGGGAATGAAGGAGCTGCAGGATGCTCTCAAAACGAAGAAGAAGTGATCGATTGTTAATGTTGAATGAACACATGTCGAGACTAACCAAGATGAAAAGGAAGATCCTAGCCATCACGTGCTGCTAAATGGTCCTTCAAAATATTTGTGTAATTAGTTGTCAAATGTATAACCGACCACTAATGAGCGTATTATTCTGAATTGAATCGTCCATTCAATCACTCCATAGCAATAAATTTTCGATTGGAACTATATGGTTATCAAACGTCAATGGTGTAATTCATTTTGTAGGCTACATGTCAGACCCTCCCAGCAGTCATTTAGAAGGATTACGGTGCATGTATTACTATCATTTGATTACACGTAGGTTACACGTAAATTATAAAAATGTCATTTCATACGCCGTATCCGGCTAATAAAGCACATAGCCTATCATCTGTCAGTATTGTATTCTAGATGTGAGCTAAAAATAAACCTGATGACATTTGTGACCAACAAAACGGAATAGGAATAGAATAATGCAAAAGATGTGTCACCATTTTTTGACCTTGGCATGATGATGGCACTGGCGCATATCGTCTGGCAAATGATATTCGGCAGAATCATCCCTGTAAATAGCTCGCGGCTGTTATCCGAGTTTGTTCAGTTCTCTAAAGATATGGGATATAGCCTATTGATCATCTTTATTTATCGGTAGGCTACTGAAATTTTTTTACGTTGCACCCTGCACACCCAGAAGGCACGGAATAGGTTAGGATTATAACAATTTGTTTTATCTTAATAAATTGCAGGTTATATGTAGCTTCATGAAGTACAGTATAGAATACTATTCACAACCTGCTTGGTAGCATCGAAACCATCAGAAACACAATTTGCATGTACAAAATATGTTGCGTTGTACCATGTACCCATCATACTGTACGGATATCTCATTACATAATAATATGAAAGGTCAAGAATCGTATGCTTATCAAAAAAAACACTCTTACAGTAGCCTACAGCTATGTAAGTGTCGGGTCTAAATAAAGTTCCGGTGTAATTTTTGTCATTGAAGGCAACACATAATTATTGTCACTCATTGCGTGATCAAAAATGATTTGATGTTATACATTTCATATTTCAACACATAAAGTGACATGGGTCTGTACATTCCACACGCTATATGCCGCCATTGGGAATGCTTTCCAGAATTTTTTACCACTCCTTCATTTTGTTTCCCTCATAAATAATATAATGGTCATCCAGGCCCTGCTTCACATACGTAACTTGTTGTCAGTATAACTGGGCAGCACACAAGGCATATCAGTAATCATACGTACCTGACTTCCATACAGTATTTTCCCCACACAGATTCATACGTGATTTTAGTCCCATCTCAAGTTTGACCTGAGCTTGAATTGCGGTCGCCTAAGTCAGCACTCTTTTACACGCGGAAGGAAATTACTTGCCAGTCCCTCACACGCAACACTATATCGGGTTTCCTGCACAGCAGTTGGTTCAAGTGATTATCTAATAACAAGCACGCGGTCTTATAAAATAATATGCCCTGATAAATTGAGTGTGTAATTTGAATATTGTGGTGTTGCTGCTTGTATAAAATTCAAGTGCAAAAAATATTCAACCTGACTCTGGTTCACTGGTTTATGGTTTGAGCTAATATTTGATATAATTAGCAACATATTTGTAGATAGGCTACACAAGTAACCTTATAGAGAGTTTCAGATTCAAAGATGGCAATAGCTATATGCATAATATAAAATTATAATCGGATCAATTTCAATTTGTATTCTATTCCCAGAGAATAATATTATGACAATACTATCCAAATATTTTGACCTCTGCTTATGCTGTAGTTTTTCCTGGAACGAGACTGGGTCATGTGTATAACTGCCTGCAGTCCGTTTTGCTCATTACCATTGATGCTGTACTTTAGTATTCTGATTTTTAGCATCCTACTTGTGGTCCCATGGAATGCAGCTGACTGCAGGGCCTACATTGGGAAAAGATACTACGTTTCAATTACTGTAGGCGACTGTAGCTAGGTGTCATGAATAGAAATTACTGACCGATCAATCCGGATCAATCACACAAAATTCTTCTCCTCCCCTCAGAATAACCTATGTATGACAAGGAGAATTATTTACAATGCTTCCACATGTTTTCTGCACCAAGGTTAGCAAGAACTTGCCTAATAATAAGCCTGCATGCTCCAGTAGATACTCGATCTTTACGCAACAGCTCTGCCTACACATAAGTTGCAAAAGAGAGTGGGAAGGGTCATCACACGTCCACCAGCCTGCCGACAAGTCCATCATGCCCAAGTCTTATCTGAGCTCTCTCTGCGGGTCTGCCTCCGACATGTGGGAGTATATACTGGGAGACCCTAATTCCCAGGCATACCCAGGGGCCAGGTATGTGGTGGCAGCGGGTGTTGCGGGACTGGCCATCTACGCCACCTCAAAGGCCCTCGGACTGCCAGGGAATAGCAGAAAGGTGACACTTTTTGGTGAAGTTATCAACGAAGTGTCTGGCAAATTCTAGAATTATTTTCCATCTTACTATTTTTTGGTAACAGAAGGAGCTTCAAGGACTCGTCGAGGAGAGGAAGAAGCAGAGGGCCAAGCAAATAAAGGATCTGGCTGCTAAGGTTGCGGTCAACGGAGTTCTGGTCACGCCAGAGAGGAAGAAAATTCTGGATCTCTCTGCGACTGATTTGGTGGAAAACATCAGAAACGGAAAGCTGGCCTGCGTGGATGTTCTCAGGGCGTATCAGGCCAAGGTACCGTGCATTATGCTGGACATCAAGTCCCTTCCTATGTGCAATGTTGAAAGCGAGATTGAAAGCCCTCACAAGATACTGATAATGCGTCCTTGACCTTGTAATCAGCTGATCAACTTATGTTGCGGATTAACTGAACTTCACTTAAAATGTGTTGTATTGTTATTTTTGTGTTCACTTTCAGGCCATAGAAGTGACAAGAGAACTCAACTGTGTGGTGGAATTTATTAACGAAGCAGAGGTATGTTAAATGGTGTGTTCCAAAGGCACCATTTGTCTCATCCATAGTATGAGTTCAAATTGCGGATGAAAAATTAATATCCTTATAGGAATGGAGCAACGCCATGGACATGTATCCCAATCCGGACCTGCCCTTATGCGGTCTCCCTGTGAGCATCAAGGAAGACTTTTCCATCACTGGCTACGACAACACCTTGGGATGCGCCAAATACATCGGACGCACACAGACCTCCGATGCAGTACTGGTGGCCATCTTGAAGCAGCTTGGGGCTGTACCTTTCTGCCGGACAAACGTGCCACAAACTATCATGAGGTCCGCAATTTTTGCATCAGATTAATTGATAACAAAATTACTATCATATTTTACTTCCTTATTCAGCTATGCCTGCAGTAACCCGATATACGGGGCGACTAAGAATCCTTACGACCCAAATCGTGGTCCTGGAGGTTCATCTGGAGGTGAAGGTGCATTGATAGCTGCAGGAGGGTCTCTGATCGGAATCGGAGACGACATCGGAGGGAGTGTTAGGATGCCAGCTCATTTCTCTGGGGTTGCTTGCATCAAGCCAACCACAGGTCGTCTGAGGTAAGGCAAAAATGATTAAGCCTCAATACATATACTCAAGAGGTAAGATGAAGCCCTCTTCTGGTTTTTATTCGGCTGAGAGAAGTGCAATTATTATCTCTCTCCGAGGTAAATATTGGGTAAGACTTATCCCTATAGAGGTTATCACTATACCTCTTGATATTAGTTACTTCACTTATTAAGAAAATATGCATTTTTCTCCACTTCCTATACAAGGAACCTGCAAGGAACCTCTATAAACTCTGGCCTACAATTTATTATAAGAGATAATTTATTATTAAGACTGCATTAATTTTCGAATAAAAATAAAACTTGATCGTGCTTATATTTCAGTGACATTGGGCAAAATACTGCATATCCTGGCATACAGGGCCGTAAGTACCATGCTTTACATTTTAGCCAATAAACTATGCATGGTATACTGTATATTTTGAGTCTGTAAACGCCAGTTCTGTACCGTGCATTTCTACTGTACGTATAATAATACCTGACCACATTCGACAATAGTACGTAACAGTCCTGGATTTATGGCAAAGGACGTGGACACTATTATTCTTGGGGCCAAGGCGGTGTGGTCAAGCGGACTTATTCACCAGTTGGATCCTCCTAGTTTGCCAATTCCATGGCGTGAAGAGGTATGGCCCGTATTTTGGTGGGTTTAATAATTCATGTCTTTCATAATAACATTAATTTGTTTACATTTTTCTCACTTCCCAGATGTTTAGTGGCAATAATAAGCTCCGTATTGGTTATTACGACTCGAGCAACGTGTATCCTCCAACTCCAGGATTGAAAAGAGCTCTTGGACTGGCAGTGGAGGCTTTGAAATCGGCTGGACACGAACTCGTCCCATTTTCATGTCCGGATTCATTGGAAGTGTCCAACCGCATCTTTCGACTGTGGGATGCAGATGAGGGAAAAACAGTTGCACCTGCCCTGTATGTACTCTATGAGAAAGTCATAAGTTTTTCACAGCAAATAGGCTATTCATGATGCATATTTTTCTGCATATTTAAAGAAAGGACGAGATAATAGACCCATCTATAAGCTATAAGGATCTTCCTTTAATATATCGAATGCCCAAATGTCTACTTAACGTGTTACGTCCAGTACTCGAGATGACTTTGACGCGGCCTCCTGTGCCTGCAGCAGGTATGAAGAGCTGCAATATTCATGCCATGTTATGTCATATGAACCTTTTTTTGTTTGATTTATTCGCAGACCACAGTTCATACCAGCTGTGGAAAGACATGGCCGGAAAACAGGCCTTTACTAACGAGACGATATCCCGATGGCGTACGGCTAAGCTGGACCTTTTATTGGCTCCTGGATTTGCATATCCTGCAGTTCCGCACGAATATTGTCACATCTTGCGGGGTACGTACGTTTTAAAAATGTGTAAATGGTTCAGCATGGAAATTATCATGCCCGAACAATTTGAACACTGTTCCTCTAAAAAGCTAGTCGTATTTTCCAAAACTTTTGGGGTGCTTTTTCTCCAGGCGGCTTGATATATACGGCTCTTTACAACCACCTGGACTTTCCTGCTGGAACTGTGCCAGTGACGAAGGAAACTGCTGATGATCAGGCTGAACTTGAAAATAATTTTGACACCCGAGGCGATTACATGTTGGAGATTACAAAGAAGGTAATGAGTTACAGAGGGCCAGAAAAATTTCCCTCGTTAACATATGTTATTTGCTTCAGATAAAGTTTTGTAAATAAAATTAGATGTTAATATTAATATGTGAAATTCTACAGGTGGTGCGTGGAGCCGAAGGGTGTCCTCTGGGAGTCCAAATTGTGGGTCTTCCCTGGCAGGAGGAACTGGTGCTCAGGGGAATGAAGGAGCTGCAGGATGCTCTAAAAACTAAATAGAAGTGATTTAATGCTGAATGTAATCCATGTGAAGATCAAGCAAGAGCAAAATGAATATTCCGCACAGGTGCCTCCTTGTCTTAGTGGTCAGCGATTTCTTGGGAAAATGCGATCATTTATAAGCACTTTTAAATCATTTTTTGTAAATTTTTGTCAAGCTATAATTCACCGCAAATGTTAGGCTGATTAGAATCGTACAGCCAGTCTCTCAGCTGGATTATATTAATTTTATAACATTTTTATTGGCACACACTATATAATGTGAACGTTCAACTACTGAACAACGATCATTTGTATAAGATTCCATGTAGGCCTACTGTACAAAATGGAAACAATGTCGAATCAATAACTTCACTATGCTGACCCTTGATGTATGATATTGTTAGCAAAAAAAACTGTTACTTAAAAATAAAGCTGCTGGTCCTCTCTGACAATCAGTGTATTATAAATCCGAACTTTGTGGAATGAAAATGGAACTACTCAAAATATAAAAATGTACTTTTTGACATAACTAATGATTTTTTACAAATGAACTGATGCATGATACTCTCATAACACAATATATTTTGAAAACCCATGGTAGTGAAGATATGGCTGTATATCCTTACTACAATGGGTTGTCAAAATATGAGTGATAGGAAAACAATCAATTTGCCCAGATGGCGTGTATATACACGCACGTACACGCAGAAAAATACTGTAAGCTGCAGGAAATAATTATTAATTACGATTACATTTCCACTGAAATGTGCCCGTCTTTCCTTCTTCCCCTTTCCAAATTATTATATTATATTATATTGCGTGTTAGCGTGTATACACTACACAGCACTGGCTACAGTTTTAATAGGGGGTCTATTTAGCAATGCTCCTTATAAATTTTAAAATAATCAAAGCAATAATTTTTGAAAATGGAGAAAAATTCGAGCCTCAAGGAACAGAACTTGCAGCTTCTGGTTTCATGATGTCATGAAACCAGAAGCACTTGTTTTAATAAAAGTCACTTATTGTTATTGTCACAATAACAATAAGTGACTTTTATTAAAACCAGGTCGAAATGTACGGTATAGATCAAATAATTATAACAAAAAATCTCGAATTATTCGCAATACACTATCCGACAAGTTCCATCATGTACAGATGTGACGATAATGTACAGAGTATGGAATCTTATCTCAGCCGATAAAATATTGATTTCAAAAAGTCAGTCTTAAAGCCCACAGGCAACATCATTAACTTAAAACCAAATCTGAATCTCTCATATTTTCCCCAAACACATCCATAATACCGTATACAGTATATAACTTAGAATGTGATTGGGGTACAATCTCATGTTTGACCTGAACCTGAATAATTGGGGTCGGCTACGTCACTCTTACACGCGGAAGGAAATTATTGGCCAGTCCATGGCCAGTCATTCACACACAACACTCTATCGTGTTTCCTCCACAAAAGTAGTCTCTATTGAATATATGTAATAACAAGCACGCGGTCTAATATAAAATGTGGTCTGAAAATGTTAGTCATTTGAATGTTGTAGTGTTGTTGTAGCCTTATACTTGTAAAATTCAAGTTTCAACCTGTTTGGCGGATCAAGCAGGCAAAATTCTTCTCCTCGCCTGAGAATAACCTATTCGTGACAAGGAGTATTATTTACACTGGGACCATATATTTTCTTCACCAAGGTTAGCAAGTGATTGCTTAATAACAAGACTGCATGAGCCAGTAGACACTCGATCCTTACGCAACAGCTGTGCTTGTCCAACAGTTGCAAAGGGGAGCTGCAAGGCTCAACACACGTCCAAGCAGCCGGCCGGCACAAGGTCCGTCATGGCCACGTCTTATCTGAGCTCTGTCTGCGAGTCTGCCTCCGACATGTGGGAGTACATATTGGGAGACCCTAATTCCCAGGCATACCCAGGGGCCAGGTATGTGGTGGCAGCGGGTGTCGCAGGACTGGCCATCTACGCCACCTCAAAGGCCCTCGGACTGCCAGCGAATAGCAGAAAGGTGACACTTTTTGTGTAGTTTTTATCACAGTCGTGCCAAGCAACTGGGATTGTTTTTTCACCATAAAACAGAAGGAGCTTCAAGGACGCATCGAGGAGAGGAAGAAGCAGAGGGCCAAGCAAATAAAGGATCTGGCTGATAAGGTTGCGGTCAACGGAGTGCTGGTCACGCCAGAGAGGAAGAAAATTCTGGATCTCTCTGCGACTGATTTGGTGGAAAACATCAGAAACGGAAAGCTGACATGCGTGGACGTTCTCAGGGCGTATCAGGCCAAGGTACCGTGCTTTATGCTGGAAAACATAACCTTTCCTGTCTGCACAGTTGAAAGGAAGATTAAACTCGTGACCTTGTAATCAGCCGATCAACTCATGTTGAATGTTGCGGTTTTACTGAACGTTTGTAAACGTGTTGTACTGTACTTGACTGTACGTACTATTATTTTTCTGCACACCTGCAGGCCATAGAAGTGACGAGAGAAATCAACTGCGTGGTGGAATTTATTAACGAAGCAGAGGTATGTTAAATGGTGTGTTGCAAAAGCACCGTGTTTCTCATCCACTACAATAGACTATTGTATGAGCTCAAATTGTGGATGAAATCACCTTAGGAATGGAGCAACGCCATGGACATGTATCCGAATCCGGAGCTTCCTCTTTGTGGTCTTCCTGTGAGCATAAAGGAAGACTTTGCCATCACAGGGTACGACAACACCTTGGGATACGCCAAGTTCATCGGACGCACCCAGACCTCCGATGCAGTGGTGGTGGCCATCTTGAAGCAGCTCGGGGCTGTACCTTTCTGTCGAACAAACGTGCCGCAAACCATCATGAGGTGCGCAATTTTTGCGTGACAAAAACTGGCAACTAAATATAATATTACTCCCTTCTTCAGCTATGCATGTAGTAATCCGATATACGGGGCGACTAAGAATCCTCACGACCCAAAGAGGGGTCCTGGAGGTTCTTCTGGAGGTGAAGCTGCCTTGATTGGTGCTGGAGGGTCTCTGATCGGAATAGGAGACGACATCGGAGGAAGCGTTAGGATTCCGGCTCATTTCTCTGGGATTGCTTCCATCAAGCCAACCACAGGTCGTCTGAGGTAAGACGAATTCGATTAAGCTTCGATACACTCTTAGACGACTCTTCTTCTACTGAGGGAATTTGAATGGTCTCTCTCATCACCTTTCAGCGACAATGGGCAAATTCCTTCGACGCCTGGCGTACAAGGCAGTAAGTACACAGCTATATGTTTTTGGCCAATAGTGTACATTTTGAGGTCTACCAATATCAGTGCTGTACAGTATTTGGCCATTTTAATAATACCTGCGTGTTAAAAAATTGTGTCTGCATTCGCCTTTGTAGTACGGAACAGCCCTGGATTTATGGCAAAGGACGTGGACACTGTGATTCTTGGGGCCAAGGCGGTGTGGTCAAGCGGACTTATTCACCAGTTGGACCCTCCTAGTTTGCCAATTCTATGGCGTGAAGAGGTAGGTTCAAATGACCCATATCACCATATGAACCCCTTTTTTTGCAGTGTTGCGTTGTGATGCCTTAAAATATTCATGTTTTTCATGTCAAAAGCGTCAACATCTTTTCACAATTTCCAGCTGTTTAGTGGGAAGAAAAAGCTCCGCATTGGTTATTACGACTCGAGCAACGTGTATCCTCCAACTCCTGGAGTGAAAAGAGCTATCAGACTGGCAGTGGAGGCTTTGAAATCTGCAGGACACGATCTAGTACCATTTGCATGTCCGGATTCATTAGAAGTGTCCAACCGGATCTTTAGACATTGCGACGCAGATGAGGGAAAAACAATTGGGGCGTACTTGTAAGACTATACACTAATGCATAAGGCCTACGTGACCTAGATTAATTATTTCTTTGGAAGTGTAACCTGCAGCAGAGTCATTTTGATTAATTATTTATTTGATGAGATACTTATTTGTTATTGATTCAATTAATCATATTTTTATTTTTTACAGGAAGGACGAGATTGTAGATCCAGCTGTACAAAAGAAAGACCTTCCCTTGGTTTATCGCTTGCCCAAATGTCTACTTAACGTGTTAAGTCCAGTACTCGGGATGGTTATGAAGCATCATCCTGGGCCTTCAGCTGGTATGATACTATTTAGCTGCAATGCTATTGTCATGCATGAATTTAGGTCAACCTTTTTGTTTGCTTTACTTGCAGACCACAGTTCATACCAGCTGTGGAAAGACATGGCCGGAAAACAAGTGTTTATTAATGAGACAATATCCCGATGGCGAAGGGCTAAGCTGGACCTTTTGTTGGCTCCTGGATTTGGGTATCCTGCAATTCCGAACGAATATTGTCACACCTTGTTTGGTAAGCGGACAAAATGTGTAAATGGTTTATCATGGAAATGTAATGGCTGAACAATTTGCACTCTCTTCATCTAAAAAGCTAGTCTTATTTTTCAAAACATTTTGGGTGCTTTTTCTCCAGGTGGTGTGATATACACTGCACTTTACAACCATCTGGACTTCCCAGCTGGAGCCGTGCCAGTGACAAAGGAAACTTCTGAAGATCAGGCTCAATTGGAAAATAATTATGACACCCGAGGTGATTTCATGTTGGAGCTCACAAAGAAGGTAATGAGTTATGCAATGTCAGAAGAAATATCCCTCGTTAGCAGATCTTATTTGCTTCAGTGAAGTTGTGTCAACAATGACGTGTTAACATTATTGTGCTGAATTCCACAGGTGGTTCGTGGAGCCGAAGGGTGTCCTTTGGGAGTTCAAATTGTGGGTCTTCCCTGGCAGGAGGAGCTGGTGCTCAGGGGAATGAAGGAGCTGCAGGATGCTCTCAAAACGAAGAAGAAGTGAACCGTTTTTAATGCTGAATTTAATGCATGTTGAGGCGAACCAAGAGTAAAAGGAAGATTACCCGCAGGTGCCTCCTTGTCATAGTGGTCAGCGATTTTTGGGAAAAGCTGCTTATAACCACTCTTTATAGGTCATAATTGTTTATAATTTTTTGTCAAGTATAACCCGCCGCTAATAATGTGTAAGGCTGAATTGAATTTCCATCCAATATTTCAAATGCAATATTTTCTACTGTAACACGGTATGTGAACGTTCAACTACTGAACAGTGATCATTTGTGAGACTGTATGCGCTATTCAAAACAGTGTCGAATCAAGGACTTCATTATGCTAACCCTTGATGTATGACTTATTGTAGCGAAGAACAGTATTTGTTACATAAAAATAAAGTGGTTGGTCCGCTGTGTCATTCAGTAGGCCTATGTACCATACTTTTATGCGTCATTTTTATGGAATGAGAAGAACACTTACTGGAATTTTAAAAATGTACCTTTTGACAGAACTAATAATTTTTCAGCAAAAAAATATAGGAAATAATATATTTCGTTACGATTGCATTTTCATTGGGTGAAATGTTCCCTTCTTTCATATAGTTATTCCCCTTTCCGAATTATTGCGTCTGCATTATACTCGCCACTGGCTGGTGGCACTGGCTATAGTTTTAATAGCGTATAAATTTTATGAATTTACAATGCTTAACATTTTAACTAATCAGAGTAATTTTAAAAAGTGACCAAAATCTTAACCTCGAGGAACAGGACCTGCAGTATGCGGTGCTTCTGATTTCCTGGCAACAAGTGACGTTTACGATTTGTGCGTTTCAAAAAAAACTTAGGTTGCGTTGTATTAACTCAAATTATGGAAAGAAAATCTCCGACTATTTCGCAGTAGCCTACACAATCAGACACGTTCCTTCACTGTGAAGACGATAACTTACAGACTATCGGTATTATCTCGGCCGATAAAAATATTGATTTCAAAAACCCTTCTGCCCTCTCTCTTGTTTTAGTCAAGAAAACTCCGCCACATCCTTCCACCTCTAAGGACCCGAGTTCGATCCCCGTGTCGGACGGAGGATACTTATATGTGGAAGCGTTTCGATGGGTTCTCGCCGTGTCTGCGTGGGTTTTCTCAGTGTTCTCCCGTTTCCTCCTACTACCAAAAACCTATCACATGAATGCCAGATAGCCTTAGTTGCTTTGGCACAACCAACAAACCAGCCAACCATGACCTACATCGCTGCAGTCAGTATACTGTAGCGGTACAGTCCACAGGCGATCACTAACCATAACTGATTCCCTTATTTTCCCCCCACGTAAAGTGATTCGAGTAAAAAATCATGATTGACCTGAGTCTGAATTGAGGTCGGCTACGTCACTCTTCCACACGTGAAAGGAAATAACTTGGCCAGCCATTCACACACAACATTCTGCCGCGTTTCCTGCACAAAAATTGGCTCGGATTGATTACCTAATAACAAGCCTACATACGCCAGTAGACACTCCTTACACCCCCTCTGTGCCTCTACAGTGCACTAGTTGCAAAAGAGAGCTGCAAGGCTCAGCACCCGTCCATTTAGCCGGCCGGCACAAGGTCCGTCATGGCCACGTCTTATCTGAGTTCTGTCTGCGAGTCTGCCTCCGACATGTGGGAGTACATACTGGGAGACCCTAATTCCCAGGCATACCCGGGGGCCAGGTATGTGGTGGCAGCGGGTGTCGCAGGACTGGCCATCTACGCCACCTCAAAGGCCCTCGGACTGCCAGGGAATAGCAGAAAGGTGACACTCTTTCGTGTAGTTATTAATGAAGTGTCTGGCAAATTCTGGAATTATTTTCCATCATACGCTACTTGGTAACAGAAGGAGCTTCAAGGACGCATCGAGGAGAGGAAGAAGCAGAGGGCCAAGCAAATAAAGGATCTGGCTGCTAAGGTTGCGGTCAACGGAGGGCTGGTCACGCCAGAGAGGAAGAAAATTCTGGGGCTCTCTGCGACTGATTTGGTGGAAAATATCAGAAACGGAAAGCTGGCCTGCGTGGACGTTCTCAGGGCTTATCAGGCTAAGGTAGGTGCCGTACTGCGAGTAGAGCAGATTGTATCATATTATGGCGTTATAGTTTATATGTAAACAATCTTAACTCATATAAATACCTACGAAAACAGACTTCCAAACAGAGAATTGAAAGCGAAGTTGAATGTACTCGGAAGTAATAAAGTGTTCCTGACCTTGTAATCAGCTGTTCAACTCAGATTGAATATCGCGACTTTATACTGCACTTTGCTTAACATGTGCATAGGTTTGAATATTATCTTCATTATGTTCATCTGCAGGCCATAGAAGTGACAAGAGAACTCAACTGCGTGGTGGAATTTATTAACGAAGCAGAGGTATGTTAAATGGTGTGTTGCAAAAGCACCTTGCTTCTCATCCACTACAATAGACTATTGTATGAGCTCAAATTGCGGATGAAATCACCTTAGGAATGGAGCAACGCCATGGACATGTATCCGAATCCGGAGCTTCCTCTTTGTGGTCTTCCTATCAGCATAAAGGAAGACTTTGCCATCACTGGCTACGACAACACCTTGGGATATGCCAAGTTCATCGGACGCACCCAGACCTCCGATGCAGTGGTGGTGGCCGTCTTGAAGCAGCTTGGGGCTGTACCTTTCTGTCGAACAAACGTGCCACAAACCATCATGAGGTGCGCAATTTTTACACGACAAAAACTGGCAACAAAATATCATATGTCTCCCTTCTTCAGCTATGCCTGCAGTAATCCGATATACGGGGCGACTAAGAATCCTCACGACCCAAATCGGGGTCCTGGAGGTTCATCTGGAGGTGAAGGTGCCTTGATTGCTGCAGGAGGATCGCTGATCGGAATAGGAGACGACATCGGAGGAAGCGTTAGGATTCCGGCTCATTTCTCTGGGATCGCTTCCATCAAGCCAACCACAGGTCGGCTCAGGTAAAAAAGAACTCGGCAGTAATTCGTACGTAGACTAAACGACAGAGGACGTTTTGAATCAGAAAGGTTTCCCTATACACCTGTAGTAACACATATACTTTGTAGCCTTATGGCTTATTAATCCTGTCATTTCAGCGACAATGGACAAATTCCTTCATCGCCTGGGATACAAGGCAGTGAGTATACCCCGCAATAACTATTTGTGACATAATTATGATCTTAATTGCATAACAACCTGCAGTGTACTGAACTCTGCTACTTTCTAATAATATTCCTTCGCCAAATTTTCCTGTATAGTCCGGAACAGTCCTGGAATTATGGGAAGAGACGTGGACACTGTGATTCTTGGGGCCAAGGCGGTGTGGTCAAGCGGGCTAATTCACCAGCTGGACCCTCCTAGTTTGCCAATCCCATGGCGTGAAGAGGTAGGTTAAAATTCGCTGCGCTGCATTTAGACATTCCTAAGCGTCCAACATCATTTTCACACTTCCCAGCTGTTTAGTGGGAAGAAAAAGCTCCGCATCGGTTATTACTACTCGAGCAACGTGTTTCCTCCAACTCCCGGAGTGCAAAGAGCTCTCGGACTGGCAGTGGAGGCTTTGAAATCGGCTGGACACGAACTCGTCCCATTTCCATGTCCTGATTCATTGGAAGTGTCCAACCGCATAATTAGACTGTGCGACGCAGATGAGAAAAAAACGATTGGACCTCTCTTGTACGTACTCATGCACATTATGCATAACGAGATAACCCATTTTTTACAGCAGTAGCAATTCATGATGCATATATTTTTGCCTGATTAATTGCAGAAAGGACGAGATAATAGACCCAGCTATAAGAGTGAAGGATCTTCCTTTAATATACCGAATGCCCAAACGGTTACTTAACGTGTTACGTCCATTACTCGAAATGGTCTTGACGCGGCCTCTTGCTCCGGCAGCAGGTATGAAGAGCAACAATATTCTTGGCATGAATATTTTTAAGTAAACATTTTTGTTTCTTTAACTCGTAGACACCCGTTCATACCAGTTGTGGAAAGATATGTCAGAGAAACAAGTGTTTATTAATGAGACTATATCCCGATGGCGAAGGTCTAAGCTGGACATTTTGTTGGCTCCTGGATTTGCGTTTCCCGCTATTCCGAACGAATACTGCAAAACTTTGTCTGGTAAGTTGCACAAAATATTGAAATGGTTCAATATGTTACCGTTTCACGCCTTTTCATATGAATAAATTTAAAAACTTCCTCATACCTGTGGGATTTTTTTTTGCCCAGTGGCTATTAGAACAATAACGAAATTGTTCTGGTTTTTTTCAGCCGGTGTGATATATACGGGTCTTTACAATCACCTGGACTTCCCAGCTGGAGCTGTGCCAGTGACTAAGGAAACTGCGAACGATCAGGCTCAACTGGAAAAGAATTACGACACCCGAGGCGATTACCTATTGGAGATAACAAAGAAGGTAAAGAATTCTTGGATCGGATGAATTTTTTCTCATCAACAGGAAGTACTTGAAATTGTGTCAACAATTAGGTGTTAATACTGTATACATGCAATATATTCTACAGGTGGTACGTGGAGCCGAAGGGTGTCCTTTGGGAGTCCAAATTGTGGGTCTTCCCTGGCAGGAGGAGCTGGTGCTCAGGGGAATGAAGGAGCTGCAGGATGCTCTCAAAACTAAAAAGAAGTGATCGGTTGCCCTCACATTTCAATTCTAATTTTTGTAACGATAATAACAGCAAACTACACGAACTTCACCAACAATTCATAATCTTATATAATGTATGAATGCTGAAACTATTGAATATTTTGTACACTATCGAAATATAAAAATATTTGGTTTCAACAACACTCAATGTATGGCATGTAATATAGTTAATTATCATTTTGATTACATAAATAAAATTGAAAAATGAGTAATACGTTTTTCTGGCAACGGGTAATGGTTGATCATTTCTCAGTCATATTTTATAGATTGCCTCTGCAGCTATGAGAAGCTCACTACACGATATTAATTAAATACATAAATTATTTTGCAGGAATAATGTTGACAGTATCAAAAGAGCCCAATGATCCTTTCAACAAAGCTTTCTTATAGCCCATCTCATTCATGAAAAATGTCAAAGTGCAAAATTCAATGGCACTTAACAATATTATTTGGCAAACATTGTGCACAAAATAATGACGTACGTATATAACAGCACAACAGTAAATTGCCAGAGAGTGAAATGTGCCAATAGTAGGTTAAAAGTGAATGTTATTGTATGGATTTAATTGTATTGTACTGTATGTGGTATACCGCATAATTATGTGTGTCACACCTACTTTTTTATCAAATTAATCTAAACTAAATCACGAACCGTACCGTGATGCTTATGTCATTCCTCCTACTTTATGGTTGCGCATTTCTGGCACACAATGTGCTTGCAAAATTTTGTAATTCAAGATGCAGCGAAACCTGTTTTTTCTACGAATAACTTGGTTCGCAAAGAATTTCCTTATATACCAACAGGTTTTCGGTTATTTCCCATCAATTTTTCAGGTACAATTTTCCACCAATTTCCGGATCATTTGGTAGTTAGGTTTTCCTCTAAGTATTGCCCACAAAATTCTGCACATCCCACCTTCTATCACCATATAATGAGAGTCATTTGCAAGATGATAGTCAGCCTGCTTCCGTTGCAAGCAAGAGAAAAAAAAAAGTTGACCCACTTTAAGTCTTTGCCACTCATGATATGAGGAAGGGGAAGAAGAAGTTGTTGTTTGTCCTGCTTGCCTGGTTCTCCTAAACTGCGAACCAGTCGAAAAGACATGGCAACCTCGGGACCGTTCGGCCTCAAAGGTGTGACACAGATTCCACTGCCGATCAACACTTCTTCTTCTCCAAGCACAGGTTCGACTCACGCTCTGACATGGCTCCCAAAGGATTTTGCTCTAAAAAGGTCAGTGATGCCATCCTCTTCTGACTTTTGCCACCTTAAATTTTTTGCTGAATAATTTACCAGAGGATTCTTCGAGAGCGTATCAATGAGAGGAAAGAGAGGAGGATTAGGCAAGTTGAAGATTTGGCGGCCAAAATTGCGGTCAATGGAGTTCTTGTGACACCAGAGAGGCAGGAAATATTGAAACTTCCAGCTCAAGTCCTGATTGACAAGATGAAGACAGGAAAGTACAAGTGCGCTGATGTACTACGTGCATTCCAAGCTAAGGTAATTGAACTTGATTTTTTTTTCCTTCATGATATGACCTCGGACATTTACGGCGTAAAAACCTGTATTCCGCATGCTATATATTAGAAATATTATTGCGCATTATACAGGTTTCTGAATTGAATTATTATTATTATTATTATTATTATTATTATTATTATTATTATTATTATTATTATTATTATTATTATTATTATTATTATTGCCAGGCCAATCCCATTTCATCAGCACATTAATTTCTTGTTTACTTTTTTCGCTATTTAATTTCTGTTAATATTACTCAATATTATATGAGTACCGCATTTGGATATATGCAATTTCTCATGATAAAATTTTTATTTCAGGCGATAGAAGCGACAATGGCTTGCAATTGCGTTGTGGAGTTTATTAACGAAGCTGAGGTTCGTGTTCAGATGAAGTCTCAAAGTGTGAGTGCGAAAATAATCACATTTAGCGAATTTTGTTAAATAGGAATGGAGTCGGGCTCTTGACATGAGTCCTAATGTCAACCTTCCCTTGAGAGGCCTGCCGGTCAGCATTAAAGAAGATTTCGCAATCACAAACTATGACAACACCTTGGGATACGCAAAATTCCTAGGTTGCAGAAAAGAATCAGACGCAGTCGTGGTCGCAACACTGAAACAGCTGGGTGCCATTCCTTTTTGCAGAACCAACATTCCTCAGACTCTTATCAGGTTTGCAAATCTCTAATTGCCTACACAGTAATTTTGTTCTCGACGTAATGCAGCACTGCCCCTTGATTTTTTCCTCCAGCTCTGCTTGCAGCAATCCGATATACGGAGCTACACTTCATCCCCTGAACCCAGACAGAGGTCCAGGAGGCTCCTCAGGTGGTGAAGCTGCACTAATTGCCAGCGGAGGATCACTACTCGGAATAGGAAGTGATATTGGCGGAAGTGTCAGGATATCTGCTCTTTTTTGCGGAATTGTGGCTCTCAAGCCGACCAAAGGTCGCATAAGGTCAGTTGGCCATAATAATTTAAAATCGGGGAAAAAAGTAATTGTCATTATGTGACATCACGGTATAAGGCATCTGAAAAATTTCTTATGTAATGATATGGTGTGTGTGTATCTTTTTTAGTGATAAAGGACAGCAGCCGTCTTTACCTGGCGTTCAAGGAGGTAGGTTTTCCAAAATTCAACAAAATATTTTTATTAAACGGTATCAATTTTTTTGCAATAGTAAACAACAGCCCTGGAATTATGTCGAAAGACGTGGACACTGCGATACTTGGTGCCAAATGTTTGTTATCCAGTCTAGCAATGCACGACATGGACCCTCCCACAGTGCCAATTCCATGGCGTGACGATGTAAGTGGATCACACCAATTACTAAATGAAAATTGAGATGGGCTAATATCACTTTTGCACGCAGCTGTTTTCAAGAAAAACCCGTCTTCGCATCGGATATTACGATTCGAGCAAAGTGTTTCCACCAACACCCGGAGTCAGAAGAGCTCATTGGACAGCAGTTGAGGCCTTGAGGGCATCAGGACATGAACTCATTCCATTCGAGTGTCCAGATTCATTCGAAGTCATGCACAGAATAATTCGATTGCTTATGGCAGATAAAGCACATACTTTGCTTGGATTTATGTAAGCGGGTGATTTTTATCATCCAATTTTTTTTATCTCCATTTTAAATGTTTCTCTTTTGTACATGTAGGAAGAACGAAAAGGTGGATCGAACTTTTAGAGATCAGCATATTGCTAATAAATTGCCAATGTGGATGAAAATTATGGGATATCCTTTCCTTCGGTTGTTTGCAAGACGTGCGTCATTTGTATTTGCAGGTGAGTCGTGACCTTGATTGTTTATGTTTTGAAAAAAATAAATTTCGTGCGTTTGCATAGATTCTAGTTCACATCAGCTTTGGAAGTCAATGAGCGAACGGCAGGAATTAATTAATAACACAATTAGTCGGTGGAGGGCGTCTAGACTGGACCTGCTTCTGACTCCCGGCTTCGCATTTCCGTCAATTCCAACCAACAAATGCGGATTGCTTTTTGGTAAGTGATCAAACCATTCAACAAACATACAGCGCAATGACAATGTAATTATATTATTTGACAGCTTCGTGCGTGTACACGATCCTGTTCAACCACCTGGACTTCCCAGCTGGAGTGGTTCCAGTCACCACAGAAACCGAAGTCGATCAGACTCAGCTCGAATCTTACGAAGTGCATCGTGACATCATCCTAATGGTTACCAAAATGGTAAGCAGAGTATAACATATGTGACATAGGACTTGCGATCATAAATATTATGAGCAATAATTAATTGACTTAATATTAGCATGAAATCAGTTATACTATTATTCGGCAAAATTTAAACTTTTCGTTCCCTGGAAGTATGTATTAGGGTGATTGGTTGCAAAATTCTGATTATAATAATTTATGGCTGCATTTTTATTACAGGCTGTACGAGGATCTGCAGGCTTGCCATTGGGCGTTCAAATAGTAGGGCTTCCTTGGCAAGAGGAATTAGTTCTGAGAGGAATGAAAGAGCTGGAAGATGCTCTGAAGAGATGAGCAGTTCATCCTGCTTGACATATTGTTCGGGGAAGCCAGGGATATCAGACATATAGTATGCTTAATGTTCCAACCCTTTTTATGTGTCCAATGTTTTTATGCAATATAATAATAATATTTAACACAAGCCATGGGTAAAAGTTGTCAAGTAGGCCTACTTACAATTTGTCAAATGAGTCCGTCAGCTCCCACTGTTATGCGGCATCTGATGTTGCGTCTCCTTAAAGGTAGTGCTGTACGCTGGCTGTACGTGTAAACACCACTCATCACTAGTTAACATCCAGTACTGTACTGCAGGCGACAGCGCAGATAACACACTCAGTGCGATAGAAAGTCATGCTGAATGCTTCCATTTTTGTAATGACACCAAAATGACATCGTCACCACCCCTATATTGTCATTGGTTAGTGACAATAACAATGGTAGCAAAGGGGATGTAAGTTGGGACTTTATAAAAAATCGGACTGTTCATTACATTGATAGGGTAAAAGCAGAATTTTACACCGGACACAATTTTGCACTGAACCGCAGCCATTTGACTTGATACATTTTGACAGTAAGGCCCGTTTAGTTATTGAAGATCAGCTGGGCGCACCTGGTCTGTTGGGAATAGGTGCTGGACAACTACAAAAAAAAATGTGTGCAAATTGCTCGAGATGCAAGATCGGCCTTTATTCAGAATGGCGTTGTGCACAATACGAGTACATATATGTCACCCGAAGTGAAACGCTATCAATTAATGTATTATTATCTGACAACAGTGTTCGCATTCAAAGCTAAACTTTTCCTTCTTGTAGGAATGGCATCATATATTGTAGGAATGGCATCATATTACACAGAACTGCACTGCTCTAGAAACAGAAAAATACAGTCTAGTATTGTAGAGAGTTATATTATAATTTATATTAGCTTATTCTGGTCTATGTGATCTGAGACAGTTTTAACTATAGCACTGAATAGGTTACCATTGTTGTATACGGTTGCACAACCCATTTCATATAACAAAAATGGAAATTTTGTACGGTCATTATGTGAGGAAGAAGGGAAATCCTCTATGACAATGTAAGGTACCAAATATTTCGGGAGCATTGTTCCTTGTCGTAGGCCTACATTTCAGAGACTCTACTTTTCCTTGTTTTACAGCTAGTATAACAACGGCCAAGTCCATTCCTCGCATTTTCCATTGGTATAGGTCTGTTAGATGTCATCCGGAGGCTCGTCCCATGCCAATATCTTGTTCATATTGGCAATGCCTTTAGTGCTCCATCGCTTCATCTGGTCTGATCCTCTCCCTCCTCCTGCAGTCCAAGGCCTACCATCTATTCCTAACGGTCTCTCTGCAGGAACTTCTGCAGCAGCAGCCGCAGCAGCAGCCCCTTCTCCATCCTGTGAGTGGACACTGGCACCGTTCTGAAGCCGGACAGCGCTCAAGTCCGGTTGCTGCATGGGAGCAACTCTTCTGGACGGATGGGCCGATTTGACCCTGAAAGTCCTGGACTTTGACCTAGCCTCCTGCTTGGCCACCAGCCTCTGGTTCTGAGGCTGCTCGATTATCGATTCGTCTTCTTCTTCCTCCTCCTCTTCCTCCTCCTCCTTTTCCTTCTCGCTGTTGCTGGTGTTTCCATCGTGACTGTCCCAACTGGCTCCTTTTCTTATCACCTCCCATATCTCCTTGTCGCTCACGTAACCTTCGTTCACGCAACCTTCCGGATCAGAGTCGGTCTCACCACGAAGGCTCTCTTTGGATGAAGACAGGTGGTGAGGGTCGCCTTCCACGGTCAGTGACCTATTCCGACCGATTGACCTCGACCTCTTTTGGCTGCTGCTCCGCCTCTCTTTCTTCTGCGTCTTCTTTCCAGAAGGTGCCTCCTCGTCGCTGGTGTCCAGACTCACCTTAAAGCTTTCCTTGTGCTCTGAGTGGATGATGATTTCTGGTCGGCTTTGCTTCCGAGTTTTTGACGATTTGTCTTCCACGCTCTGACTGTGGACTACAGGCGGAGACAGGCTCTTTGGCTGGACCGGGATGCTGTTCAGAGGCTGGAGAGCTTTTGGACTCTCGCGTTTTGTTGGAGTAATGTTCGGAGCTGGAGCTACTGGTGCTATGTACGGAGTTGGAGCTACTGGTGCTATGTTTGGAGGTGGATTTGCAGGTGGTGTAGGTGTAGCATCTGCAGCTCTCACTGTAGGATCTAAATGCTTCAGGTCCAAATCGGTTGCAAATGCTATTTGAGACAGCGCTTCGCCAAATCCCATTCCAGGTTTCTTCTCTGTAATGCAAAATTAGGAAGTAATTATGACGAACAGGATCAAACTACTGCTATTGTACTGCTCAAGTCCCAGTTCAACAGGCAGGCGAATATTTATCTAAAATATTTCAAGTGGTTTTCAGCTCAATTTGAGTGATTTTTTGCAACAAATCGTTTCAATAAAATTATGCAGAATATTGCAATTTCCAATTTTTTTCGTCCAACAAATCGCTCAAGGTGAGCTGAATTTTCATTCACTATTTTAATTAAAATTGGCACTCCATATTGAGCTGGAAAGTTGAGCCTGCACCATACTATATTGCGTGCAATAACACATTCAGTGGCATATCATACCTTCTTCTTCATCTGAATCGGCACCTCCCAAATCCTTACCAAATGGTAGCTTTGTCAGAGCATTATCCAGACCCTTGTTGTCAACGGTCGAGTGTTTTCGAGGGCTTGAGTTGAAAATACAGTAGAATGTTCAAATTAACATAGACCGTCCAGCATTCAGCCTGTATAGTGTATACTATAGTAATTCAATACACGGTACCTTTGAGCAAGCGGAGTACATATGGAGTTTCTGTGTCCCCATATTTCCTCTCGAAGGTCATCTCCAGTGATGCCCCGTTTTCTCAGGTGTTTTATCGTTACTTTTCCAACGTGCTGAAATGATACATAAGTCACCCTTTTATCCCAATAGTAATTGACAGCCGAGCCAGTACCTTCCAGTTACTCAAAGCGCCCTTCCGTTGCCTGGCCTTTGTTTTGCTCTTACTCTTGATGACCACAACGCCTCTGACTTCATCAGGGTCTCCTTCGTTACCGCTTAACTTGATGGAATACTCTCTCAAGAAGTCTTTGCATTTGCTGCCTTCGATGGCCAGCTCCAAAGTGACCACAATCTTCGCCCACTGCTTCATCCACTCCTTCTCACTTCTCTCAATTACTAGAGCGTAGGTGTTGCCCATCATAGCGATCAACATGTTGAGCAGAAGGATGGGCACCAGAATCATGAAAACAACAAAAACAATCTTCGCCACTTTTGGATACATGGTGCCCTCTAACATGGTATACTGTGAACAAATTGAACAATCAGAAACTGTACATGTTGTAATGAATAAAGGTTACCCACACTGTAAGATCCAAGCGTCATGTGAAAGAGAGCCATCCAGGTGCCATGGAAGGTATTGAAATGCTCTGGACTAGGATGACTTCGGAAGAGGAAGAAGAACGCTTGAGAGAAAGCAAGTGCAAACACGCAATAAATAATTCCAAATGTTAACATATCTCCCGTAATCATGCTGTAGATCATGGTGACAAACGGCCCTGTCAAACGAATAGCCCTGAAATGACAAGATCGCTTTTTGTCAATATCATCTTTGCAAGTTCATACGAGCCGGACGATATTTACCCTGCAAAAAACATCAAGAAAAACCAGGATCCAGGAACAGCAAAGGCCAGGATGGCCTCTTCTGTCGACACATCTCCGGTCAATCGAAACGGAATGCATAACAGCATCAAAAAATTGGACACCAAGAATATCGCTTTGGGCGGTGCGTGGCTCTGAAATTTAAATTGTTACTTGAATTTGTTCTGTACCATCAAAATATTGGTTCAGTGCTTCATACCAAATTCTTGAGAAAACTAGACAATCCTTGATTTTTGATCTCCTCTCCTTGTTGAAATATGACAAAATAGAAGCAGCCAAGCACGTTAGCTATCTCGAAGCAGTACCGCGCGATGTCCCAAGCCGTAGTACCATGAAGGAGGTCAGACGGCTCCGGATTTCCTGACCGGAGATACACAGAGCCACTCACTAGCACCAGGTAAAACACCAGGATTCCAAGTCGCTTCATAAACTGTCCCTGAGCGAATGTCTTCCACTTCTCTTCCAGCAACATCTGGATAATCCCACCTTCCAGCATGTCCAAATGCTCCTCTTTTTGTCCGTTCAGGATGATGAAAAGGGCCGAATTCCAGTCTAAAAAGTAATGAAAGGTCAAGGTGAACTATGTTACTGAAAGTGGGCAAAAACCACAATGGTAATTCTACTGTCCCCTGAGAATACAATGTTATGTGACCAACAATACTCTTGAGCTTTTTTGTTTTCAATAATTCAGTAATAAGTAGTGCTGTAAATACTTGTTTTTCCGTCTGGCATGATGGTGTCCAAGGCATTGAGAGGATATCCCGAGCATGTGACATTGCTGTACCTCCAGAACTCTCTAGCGCTGAGTTCCAACATCTCTTTGAACACTTCAGCACGACCGAGTTTACACGCTAGAGTCAACGGAGTCAATCCATTTTTGTTGAGTATACCATTGCTGGCTGGATCTATCGGATGACGTAACGCATATCCGTACATGCCCTGGGAAAAAAGTACAGTAATGAATCATTCTGACACAATTGATCGAGTGAATGTGAACTTGCCAGCTGATTAGTGACGACAACCATGTGCAGAATCATATTTCCAAAAGTGTCCTGGTCGTCCGGTTCTGCGTTGTGGTCCAAAAGGAGGTTGTAGACAGTCTCGTTTCCAACACAAGCAGCCCATGCCAGAGGATACTCGCCCAAATATGCCAGGCCTTCATAATCTGTACTTGGTGCAGGACGCGGACCTTGCTGGTCTCGAGGCAGGAAGAAGCTTCCTGTATAAAGACAGACCTATTAGCCTGGAGTTAGCAATATTAGCAGAAGGACGTACCTATAGCACGCTGATGGATATTGGCTCCCTTATTCACCAGTAAATGCACTAACTCGTTATTTGCGTATGCGATTGCCAAATGGAGAGCACTGGCTCCTGAAATGTTTCAGAATGTCACAAATTTTGTGGAGAATTTGCACGACTTTTTTTGGACACGTACCGAGGTACTCCTCTCCTTCCACCCCGTCTATGGCTAGTCTCGGAAATAGTTTGAGCAGAAGACGAGCCAACTTGGTGTGGATCTTGGTATCGCACATGATCAGGATGTGCAGCAGCGTTTCTCCCAGAGAACCTCGATACTGCATTTTCCAGCAGGCTTCGTGGTCTTCCCATTTGGACAACGGATCGTGCCTGCTCAGCGACGCCTCCAATGGCAGCACAATCTAGATTATACAAAACCAGACGTAAACATAAATTCGATCAAATGCAATTAATACACTCACATGCTCCTGGTTTCTAAACTTCCACCGTATGTACTCGGCCCTGGTGATGACCTGTCCAAGACCCTCGTTGTACATGAGCATTGGAAACCTTTCCTTCATCAGCTCCTCCACTTTCATGGCTCCTCCGACATTGAAGGCATCCACCAGCTCACCTCCTTTGTTGTAGTTGGCCAGCTGGTACAAAAGGCAGTCATCCTCTGTCGAGGCCTGAGATATGACCCGATCTAGTACTTCTCCTGGGTCGGTGCCCTGATGTGATCCTGATCCGCCACAAGCGTTGCCCATGGCCTCTTAACCTGCTTCAGGAAAAAGAGATCAATCCAGGCACAATGCAAATCAAGGGACGATATCGCCGACAGACACCAAGTTGGGTGGACTAAAAATATGATCAAACAGCAGGGAAGGTAATGAGGTGAGGGTCACATCGCACTTGACTCCTAGTTTTAAAAGTATGGCAACACTGGTCACAGAGAGGGTTAGTTACATGCACAATATTTATCCTGAGATTGCATTCATGTACAGGTTATTTTCATGGATTACTACATTGGATTCATTGGATTACTACATGTTAATTTAATTTGCTAATAAGCTTCACCCATAATTATAATGATTTAGACACCAGCGCAATTACTGTCTTAACCCTAGTAAACATTGGCGTGAAACACATCATGCAACCCGCCAGTAATGACATATGCCCAACCTATTCTCCTGAGAAAATAACTAGACATTGTTAAATCGCTCCGGTTGTTACACGGCATTCGGTCCAATTAGTCGCAAAATTAGCCTGCGCCAAACCCAGTCGATAAAGCATGAGTGCCAACCTCCTCTGAGCTGATATTGAAGAGCCCTCGTCCAAGATAATTCAGTTGCCATGTCAATAAAAAGCTCTGCATGATGTCCTTATCCTCATCAAGAGAAGTCTGATCCGCCAAAAAATCGGTGCACTCGACACGTGACCTGAAGTAGGTCAGTGGACCAAATAGAAGTCAGAAATGATGGTATAGGTGAAGGCTATCCATGGTCAGGTGTGCTAAAGAAATCCATCGCCCACCTCACCCACCACCCCTTGTCTGCTAATCCGTTCCATTTGGCCCCAACTGTGCCAGTCTCCGTTCCTGGCCGCACATGCGAACTTCCTAGCTTCATAGCCCCAATGCTATACCATCTCTAGGAAACCAATAGCTATACTAAGATGTCTCTGCGTAGTACCAGATTGAGTAGTGGGGGAGGGAAGGGGGAGGTAATATTGCTGCAGAAAAACGGATTACCAACTAACCAAATTTGAGCTCTCAGACACTTTCAAAAGGTCAGCTGTGATTCATATTCTATAGAAGAATCGGAGACTTCAAGCCTCAAAATCACATGTTTTTAGTAATTTGGTCAATATTATTTTACAGAAGTTGGACGAAATATATTGTTCAGTGAATTTATTCAAAAGGCTGCTTCATATGTGTATAACTGGAGGAAAACCACTTAATTTACAGGCAACCAATATTTATAAACAAGTGCCAAATGAGAGGCATGAGATCAAAAACAGGGACAAACTGGCAGTAAAATGAGCCAAGATTTGAAGATTACTTAGCTGTCCATAATATGTTTCCGCAGCGCAGCTAAGCAAAATAATGTGGAATAATTAATACCAAATGACATTAAAATACATCATTGCTGCACGTATTTGTGTTACACCCCCCAAAAGTGGACTTTGCTGTTTTTTTTAACCCCTCGAATATTCTGCCATGTCCATTGTCACGTCGAATTTTGGTAGCATTGCAATTCAAATGATATTAAGTCAGTGACACTTTCATATATGTGTCAAGATCTATTTACGTCCTCAAAAGAACAAACGTGTTATGCGACCAACAAGGACAAAAATATATCGGCCGACCTTGAATCTTGGATGTGGTACTTACTGTTGATGAGGGATTGGTGCCAATTTGGCCGATGTCATCCTTCAGAAGCCTTCATCACTTTAGCCCCGATCCTGCGATGAGGCCAGGTATAAACTGCTTCTGCCCACGTGCCTAACTATCGAACTCTGTGTGCCACCTGCGCCCTTTTACCTGCGTTTTTCAGGTCCACTCAACTCATCAGGGGCTCCACCTGTCGAGTGCGACGAATCACAAGCCAGCTCCCATTTATCCAATGTCAGTCACTTGTCCAAGCAATAATAAGCAGTGGCATATGTAAAATTTCGCTTTTTTTATTAAGTAGCCAAAAAACTTTTTTTTTGTACAATATTCATAACATTAAGTAGAACATTGCTCTGATTTTGAATATTTTGACCCTATGCCTCACACAAGCTTTCATAACAATATGCATTTACAAGGTGGTACGATGCCAAAGTCCCTGGTTCATGGGAGGGTGTGTGGACATCGGTGTGGACTTGTTTACTCCAAAAAATCATCAACATTTCCACATTTTGAGCTGGAGGCTAGGGCAGCATACCGCCTCGTATTGCATGTAACATGTCTCCCACATAGCACACGTAACATGTGCACGTAACTAAATGGCACTCTCCTCACATGCATTCACAGGATATTTGGCACGCAAACAGTCAACAGCAATGATGAAGCACCAATCATGTAATCAACAAGGTATTTAAGCCTCACAGGGCATTAAGTGTATCAAAATTGACTATGATGTAGTACTCTGTGTGTGTGTGTTTTTTTAATTTAAAAAGGCCACGGTTATCACTGCTCCTTTAGGAGGAGCGTCATGATTGAACTACTGCCGAAAAAAGGGTCCTTCCTCGGCTACGGACCCACTTCGCCAACTTCGGTCTAAAAAGGACGATGAGGGCCTAGGAAGAGTGCTGCTCATGTAGGTTGGACTGGTGAATCCTCCAAGTGGACTTCGGTATGACGAAAGGCTCACGTCTGGATCCAAATACGAGCTGTACCTGAAAATATGCCCGAAACCGTTACAAAAATTCATTGCGGAAAGTCGATAGAAATAGCTGGGTTCACACGGCCGTCTTTGGTCTTTGAGTCATTGCAGGATCCACCAATCAGTGCTGGTCCGAAGATCCAAAAAGACAATGACGACATTGTGAACCTAACGTAACAGCATGTCATTTTACAATTAAAAAAGTCTCCTTCATCAAAAAAAAATAATGCGAAATGACACACTGTGAAGTTGTGATGAAGGTATAAGTTGTTCTCGTGTGTATTCGTGTGACATTCTCCTTGTGCTACAGCATACGTTAGGCTCAGCAGAAAAAAAAGTTCAAATATGCACGTTAGAAAGTCAGAGACCAAAAAATTAAAAGAGAAAATAGAAAAACTCAAAAAAAGTGGGGTTACTAACATGTACACACGAGACAGAACCTGTGAAAAACCGAGAGTTAAACAACTCCTTAAGCAGATGTGCACAGGATTCATGGTAACACAAAATTTGGCAAATATTCATTGAAGATTTGTGGAACGATCTGCTAATTATTTGTGATTTCTAGAATATTTGATGATTTTTCGCGAATCATTTCGGACTTATGCGATTTGTAGATTTGCGAGCAATTGTGTACACTAGACTTCTGGAGTTGTTTTTTTCCCTCGACCTGAACCAATCGGTACAACAATCATTCCTTAACAACTAACAGGAAAGTTTTTCACCAGACCCGGATGGGGCAACCTTCCATAGAGAGCATAATAGCATTTGGGAAGAGGCGGTGAGTCTTGGTCATGCAAAAATATATAGGAAGAAACGGTTCTTTCCAACAGTCGTTTGATTCCCCAACCTGTTGGTCCTCCTTCCCAGAGGATCTCTGCTGCTGAGCAGACCTGTCTCCAGGAGGGAACTACGCTTTGGGGTGTGATCTTCCTCGCCAGTCTGCAACTGTGAGAGAAGCGCGCCCAGACGAGATGAGGACTGTCGCCTGGTGGAGTAGCTTTTCTGCTGCTTGACTTCAGGTGTTGTGGCTTCACGGTCGCTCGTCTCTGTCACGTCCTCTTCAGGTATCATCCCCCCATTTTGATACTGAAACTCTTGCCCTTCGATCAAGGGAGGTCCGTACACTGACACTTTTCGACGAGGTTCTCGTCTTATGGTGGCGAAGATCGTGTCTTCGTCTCCGTGGTACCTGGTCGGAGGAAGAGACCACTCACGGTCTTCCCTGCTCCTCCGATGCGACCTGTGATCACCGTTGTAGGACGGAGTTGGACTGGATTGTCCAGGTGTGTCACCCAAATGAAGTCTAGGTCTTGTCAGATGGTCCGAAAATTCTTTAGATGTCCTCCTCTGCTTGGACTTGTTCCGTCTGGCTGGTTCGTTAAACCTGGAGAAGAAGCTCTTTCGACGGATTCGCTCGCTCACACTCTCCTCCTCGTCTAGAAGACTGCTGCGGTCTAGGTTGTCCGAACACATGGACATGGAGTCCACACTGTCTGAAGGAGTCCGGGGAGAGTCATCAGTCGCTTCCTGAATTGACTCTGATGCGTCCAGAAGGTGATTGTCAAATCTTGGTTCGACAGCTTCTGGTGCCCTCATCCGTCGTCTCTGTGCAGCCTCTCCACTGCGAAGATCCAGTGCTAGATCAGACAGTTCCTCAGCCCTGTCTCGTCTAGGCTTGGGCGCAATGTCAATCTTTTTGTCAGTCTTTTTACAAGATGAATTGTCAGATGCCATCAGGTTCGGCTTGACATTTGCATCGGTCACACTCCGGCTTAGGTTGTTGCTTGGACGTGGTTCCTTCAGAATGTCCTTCATCTTGTCAGCAACCAGAACTTTCTTCTTGGAGTCCTCTGTGTTCATGTTGAACTCCATAGTGGCTGCTCTTCTAGTGTACTTCTGTCCTGCTGATTTTGGCTCCTCGTTAGGTTTGGGTTCTGTCGGACGTGGCTGTTCGTTAGGTCCGGTGAGTATCCCATCACTGACAGCACCGCAGTACACGGACTGGGCTCGGCGGAACCGGGGTGCCACGGGTGGAGGTGCCTTTCGTGCTTCTTCAAACTTCTTGAACCGGTTCAGGATTGAGTTGACCATGTTCAGACCTGTCTTGGGCTTTGGCTGAGGTTCTTCAGGTGGATCAGGCACCTTGGCTGCCTCCACCAGTGGGGTCAGCTTCTTGCGGATGACCACGTCTGGTCGCATCTTCAAGGTTCCTTTTGGCAGCTTCTCAGCAGCTGCTTTTTCAGCAGCGGCTTTCTCAGCAGCAGCCTTCTCGGCAGCTGCCCTTTCAGCTGCTGCTGTCTTCTCAGCTGCCTGTTCAATCTTCTGCTGCAAGCGCTCAGCATCCCGTCTCTTCTCCTCCACCTCCGCATCATCCTCTCTTTTCAGACCCATCAGACTCTGCGTCTGAAGGTCCCTCAGTCTTGGCAGTGTGGATGCACCTGTCACCACGGCTGGCGACGTTTCCCTGCTGTCGAACATGGCTATGCGTCCTCCCACCACGCTGCGACTCCCACCATACCGACACTCACTGGCAGCCCTCATCTTCCGCTCGTCTTCAACTCCAAAGTGGTCGCCATGTGATTCACTGCTGGCCCTCTGGTACCTGCTGGACCCTACCCCACTGGTAAACCCAGACTTGCCCAATGACAACCGGATGACTGAGTCTGAGCTCCGAGGCTGCTGTCCGGAGACAAAGCTAGTCTCATACATGGTCGGAGTGCGAGGGGATGAGGAGGAAGTAGAGAAGGTTCTGGTAATGTTGCGTCCACCAACAACCCACCCTCTGGAATCCTCCACTCCAGAGTCCATGACGCTCTGGGACCTGGTCCGTCCAGAAGTAGTAGTCCCAGAAGTTAGAGGAGACCGGAGAGTGGCATATGTCCCCAGGTAGTCTCCAGAGGCCATCCGGGAAAATAAGGACCGGTCCTGCCCCAGCTCGAGGCTGCTTAGAGCCCTACCATATTCCCGCCTACGGCCACCCGGATAAGTTTCATCGTTTCTTATTGAAGAGGTTGAGTTGCTGTATCCATCGTGGTTGTCGCTCTGAGACCGATGCCAGGACATCCGTGAGTTGTTCTTCCCATCTGGTTCAGACCTGACACTGCCAGCATCGTCCCCATTTCTCCTGCTTGGAAGAGACGTGGTAGACAGGCGGTGGCTTAGTCGTCGTGACAGGCTTGGTGTGTAGGCAGGATATGAGCTACTTGTGTCACTCGAAGCATCGCTGTCGGCTGCTTCTGAACGTGCTGAGTACGTTGCAGTGCCTATAAAGGGGAGCAAACAGTACGTAATATGTGCACATACCACACAGGATGCCACATTAATTCCCAAATATCTTGTATGATCAGTTGATCACTGTTAATGTCACTTTTGATTCCCCATATCAGTACTATCTAAAGACAGTAAGGACGGGCTTTGGCAATTTTCTTTCTAATACTGCATTAGTCTCAACTGAGGATGTCACATTTTACTTCGGAGTGACATAAAAGGATTTCTACATTTATGAGATGGGAATAAGCACTACCATATGGCATGATGTGCACTGGTGCTGGTAATTCATGAACAGTATCACTACCCTAAACTGCTAATGAATCAGAGCAAACATATTAACCACAGTGCAATGAGCAGCTTACCTGATTCATTCCTTCTTGCTTATGATGTCACTAGTAATAAATTTTTTAAATAGCAACACTACAAAAAACATTTGCTTGTCTACATGTTAGTATGGGTCTTGGACACCTTTATTATTTTCAGAGATTGGTTGGTTTTGTGCATGGAAATGTGCAGGCTAATATTTTACTTCCAATGCCATCTCAGTCTTACTAACTCCACAATCTGCAGGACTGACGGTGGAAAATTGAATACTCATATTACTTGTACAAAAAAGTATATTGCAGAAACTTATCAATCCAAGTAAGACCCGCACACTTCCATGCATCTTCATCATAGGAAATGAGAATGAGTTATCTTCAATCGATGACAGCTGACAAAATGTATGTGATGACAGTGTAAGTCACAAGCTTCGGAGAATGTGTATGAACTTGTTAAAATAAATATTGAGGAACATGTGTTTTGTTCAGGATAAAATTAATTCACTTTCAGAAAGCCAGTATCTCACAAGCATACCAGAACGCAGCTTCCTCGCAAAAATGTCATGATGTACTTCTTCCTCTTATTGACCTTATCATGTATCCTTGGAGAAACTATTCCAGTTGTGATGGTTGATCCGCTATCTTGCGACTAAATCGTATAGGCAAAGAGTAGTATCCGTATTACTTGGTCACACCGCAACATTACACCCAATATTGCACGAGAAACAGGTTACCCAGAGTAAAGTTTCCTTGTTCCCAATGACGAATGAAAAGGTCCATACTCAAAATTTTGCCTTATTTATTGCCTTTTAGAGAAATGCCTACTTTGGCTGAGGCACATTTTAAGAATATTGTAACATAACAAAAGCAAAAATGTGCAAGCTTACAATCCGATATTTCATTGCGCAAAACTAAGTAATTCAATATCACATGAAAATAAAGCTTCAAAAATATACTGTACCATGATACACTTGAGTGCCATTTTTCACTAAGCAAAAAATAGATATATTATCACTTTGTTCCTTTGTCTGTCACAGCTGAGGCATAGTCAAAAAAGACCAGCGAGTTCCAGGTATATAAGATGAGACTGGTCTGTCTGCTACGAAAGTCAGTGGGTACGTACGGCACAAAACATGAAAGCACTCAGGGCGATTGCGGCGGGGTTGAGGTTGTGCAAGAAGCCGCTGCCAGACGCCCCACAGGCACATGCACAGTGATACGCACACTAGCAGGGGCTGCAACAATAGATCACCGGGGTGTTACAACATTTACGTTCACCGACTATATTGTGTATACTGTCATTAGATGAACACAACAAAAAAGTGGGGACTACGATGGTGGGCTCACTATCGCTAACTACTCTCACCGATTTACTCACTCATGCATTCAGACAGTTAGTCAAAATATGGAATTTGACTACTGCAACTGGACATTCATTGTGTTGCAGGGACAAGGGCACATTACTACACAAAAGAATTTCAATAAAAATTATCAAAATTCCTTCTGAGCAGTAAAATTTTTTTTTAATCAACTGAGGTACAACCAATATTGGGCCTCTTAAACAACAAACATGTGAACATATACATGCAACGTCATGCTATTCTTGAAGCAGATGACAGGTGATTCGTTTATTCCCTACACTTCCACCCATGACACATAATATTTGCATCAGTTAACTACCAGGAGCGTACAGGTAAGCTCCCTCGGCTATCCCCACCATTTTAATTAACTTCATCACGACACACAACATGAGCTCTAACTAAGTCCTTACCTGCTCTGGGGAGAGTGCTGGAGGTAGAAACACTCCCAATTCCTGAGTAGCTGTCTCCATCATATGACTCTCGGCTGGTCTTCCTCCTCCTCCAGGGTGCGGGAGCCTCTCTTCCGTAGGTGGTGGAAGAGGGACTCCAGAAGCCCTCTCCAGGAGTGGGGGTCTCCCCACCTCCGTTTACGGAACTCTGCCTTGAAGAATACCTTCTGCTGCTCAGTACAGATGAAGGCTCATCGCGGTTCAGGCGACGGGTCAAGCTTCGTACCTGTGGTCCAAGTGACACTTAAATTACAATCCTGAACTATGCATTAGTGACTTTTAAAATAAATTGTGTTTCACATTTCCTTCCTCAACATCTCCGTCATGATGATGTAAAAAGTATTACACCAAAAAACAAACAACATAAACAATGTGTTACATCGACCAACAGTTGCATAATGGAGCCAAACTTTTCCTCCTCCACGTTCATACACTGTGATTATGTAACCATGTGCATTTCATTATACTGTAATAAGCTTAATGTAAATAAAGCTGGTGCAATGAAACATATCTAAAAGGGGAATATTGATAATTATGCTCTGTACTTTTTGGTAACTACATTTTTGTTTCATCCCTGAGGATAATTTTCAATAAATTTTTATTGCACATAATTGAACTTTGTTCAGTACTGAAACTTTTGCAATACAAAATGACTTCAACATAGACAGGATTCCTTCTATATTTTCGTTCACAACTGGGTCACTTTGACTATTAATAGCAGCTCATAATAACAGAGGTCAATGTGACCTACTTAGATGCACATCTTCAAATGTAAAGGTGCTCTCACAGCAGATTTAATATCCCAAAGTACTTATATTGTATGTGACCAAACTGTACGGCAAGAACTGAACCACTTGTAAATTCTCCTTCCAAATTCTACCCAACGTGGCATCAGCATGGTAAATTAAAGTAAAAAGTTTCTACGATTCAAAAACAAGCCAGTCATCAATTCACGCAAACAAAGCCTTGGCACCTTGGGCACGGATCCAACTTATTTCAGGGTGGGTCATGACATCTGGACCACCTGGTACACAGGCACTGTACTACTTTTTAAATAAACTCTGGGCTAAATAGAGCACCTACTCTGGCCAGAAGCGTAGAGAAGAGAGATTCAGCAGTGAGGATTTCAAATCCGTCGTCATCGTCTTCTTCAGCAGAACTGAAGCTGTCGCTGTGGTCCAGAGGGTACTGGTGTCCACTCGGACGGGAGCTCCTGAGGATGGATTGTGTCAGGTTAGATAGACTCACTTTTTGAAAAGGCGCTTGTCAGACCTCAGTCTATGCATCCCGTATTCCTGGTTGTCCTCTTCGCCATCCTCCTTTCCTACGGACTGGTGACGTTGGTATGTCGCATATGGACTATTAGCGTCATCCTCACTGACACTTCCTCCACCATCAGTAAGCAGGCTGCATGTCACGAGAGTATATGAATGTGAAGGAACATGTGCCTGATTAGTAATTATAGTTGAAGTGTTGGTTGTTTCAGTTTGTTGTTAGTAATCTAGCTCTATTGCATTGATCTCGACCAGCATGTGATGATTAATAGCACAACCACTTTTATTGCAAAGATTCTTCAACAACAACAAACTCATCCCATACACTTTCTTTGTATGGAATAAGTCACGTAATAACAAACTAAAACTATATAAATACACAGGCTAAGTTAAGATTGTTTACTGCTGACAGGAAAGAATCTTAATCAAAAGTGAATGTGTATTTGTAATATTTCCATTTTAAACTACTGTATATGTATCACATATTTGTAAGCATCACAAAGCATGAGGTTCTTCATGTCAATAATGTTATGTGCCTCAGCATGAAAAAGTATGACCTGGAGGCCACTGCCACAAGCAATCACCCAATTTGTAAAATCAATACAGGCATGTGTACCTGAGTTTCTTGCTTCGTGAAAACCGTCCTCTTCTGAGCCGGCTGTCAGTCCTGAATCCGTCCCCTTCAGTCGTCTCAGAAATGTCCTCCTTTGGCGTCACACATCCGCCACCTTCCACCAGTATGGGTATGATATATTCACGTGGAGATTTCCTGATTGGCTCCAAGTGCGGAGAAGACAGGCTCTCGGTGTCTGAATCTAACGTGCTCTGTCTTGACATGCTTGCAGTGGGGGCAGGAGTTGGTTCTGGGGGTGCCGGAGTCACCTCCTTTTCCACCCTGATTGGAATGATTCTCTCCCGCTTCCCATCTGTTTCAGGTGCGCCTACCGAGAAGGACACCTCAGTCCGCTGCATTGGCTTCTCCCCTCCGACATGGTGCTCAATTTCTGTCTTGAAATTGTTGGAGGCAGCTGAAGGCGCAGGTGGAGGGAGGCCATTGACTACCATCTCAGCCTTGCTGGACCGCCTTGGTAGTGTAGCTGCCTTTCCGCCCACCCTGTTCTGAGACCCGCTCAAAACAATCTCAACTGCTGCCTTCTTTCTAGGTGAATCTGGTTGCGGTGGAAGTGGCGGAGTAGCCACAGGTTCATCTCGACCCACGCTGGGCTCACGTCTGTTGAGCTTGGATTTGGACAAGTTCTTCACGTAGCTGTTTTCTGTGCCATCACACCCAGCTTTTTCCTCCGCCTGTTGCTCCTCGGATTTGTTTCGGATCAAAGGCTTTGGTACCTGCTTTACTGGAGAGGTGGATCCTTCCTTCGGTACTGCTTGTGGTGCCGATGCCTGTAATGTATGCAAACATGATTGTAATGTTACTTGAACTGTAAATGTTCCTCAGATGTGTTGTATCATAAAACCGGAGATGCCGGGGAGGGAATCCATCCATATTTTATTTCAATCTATCCCCAAGATGGATTAAGCAATGCGAAAATCAAAAATGTTTCTTTTGCTTCTAACGTGATAATCTATGTAATGTAATGTATCTTGGAGATGTACTGTTTATTTGTTATATTTAGGCCACTTTTCTACTGAATGTTCCTTTTCTCTATACATATCATAATGTTCGCATTGGTTGGCTAAAAACTACTAGTATCATACATCATATGAAATAAAGCCATGGGATTTTTCTGGCGATGTAGACCTTTTATAGCATCCACCAAATGAAACAAAAAAAGCAGCTTTAATGTATTTAATGTATTACTTGAATCTGTATAATTTTGTAGCTATCAGTAATGATCCCTTCACACATTTCCTACTGACCTTCTCCAGGGTCTCTTCGGTCGGCTGAGTTCCCTTTCCCTCGGGTACAGCCGTATTGGACCTACTCTTTGTGGCAAACTTGCCACTGGGAGGGAAAAACGCTGCCTTCTTCTGTGGTGAGGCAGAAGCAGACGAAGGGGTGGAGGAAGGGGGAGTGGTGGGACCTCTCACCAACATGGCAGCACTACGAGGGGCACCACTGCCCGTGTCCAGCACCACCGGCTTAAACTTTTGCCCCTCCTCAGCCAATTCCGCAGGTGGCGCTCCACTTAGCTGCAGCTTACCGACTTCTTTCAGTTTCCTCACCTTTGCCTCATCTTGCCCCTTGTCAGACTGCTTCAACGCTGGAACCAGTTTTGTCTCCTCTTCTTTCTTAGGTTCCGGCTGCTTCGGTGCTTCAGGTGCTGGTGTTGGTTCAGGTTGCTCCACACTCTTGGCAGCAGCTGCCATTGGATCTGCGGTCTCTTCTTTCAACGGTGATGGGGTTTCATTTTTCTCCAAGCTACTGCCCTTGCTCACTGTTTTCTTAACTTCAAATGCCCTCTTTGCATCTGATACTTTGACACCAGGTAGAGACACTGCCTTCTTTTCTGGCTGTTTGGCACATTCAAAGGCTTTCTTCGCATCACTCACCAAGCCTGGAAGCACAATCTTGCGTGGTTTGTCAGCCGGTGGAGTTTTAGGCTCTACAGTTCGTGAGCTGAGGTTCTTAAATATTTCAGCAGTTTTTGCAATGTTGGAGTTGCGGCGAGCAACAGGAGGCACGGGCTCGGCCGCTGGCTTAGGTGCCTTAGGAGGCGACTCTTTTCTTTCTTTGGCCTTCTCTACCTTGTCTTTCTTTTCTTCAGTAGCCTTGACTTCAACAACCACTGTTTCTTTGGTAGGCTCAGACTGTGCCGGTGCAACAGCTTCTGCGGATACAGCAGGCGCAATCTTCTCAGGTTCACATTTTGATTGTTGAGGAACATTCTCCTTCTCAGCTGTCTCTTTGGCTTCAGGTTTACTTTCGTCCTTCTTCACCTTCTTCTTCACCTTTCTGACCTTCTTTATAGTGCTGGTGTCGCCTTCCCCTTCTGGCTTTACAACTGAAGTATCAGCAGCTGCTGCTGCATTTGGCACCGGTGATTTTTCCTTCAAAGGCGACTTGTCCTGAGCAGCTTCTACTGCGGGCGGCGAGACTTTTGATTCATTTGGAACTGCAGTATCAGCAACTTCAGGAGGTGACTTAGACTTAATCTTAAGGCCCTTTGGTTTAGCCCCCTCGTCCTGCAACGGGATACTTGACTTCCTCCTCTGCTCCTTGCATTCACATGGCTCATTATCCTGAGCTTCAGCGGCCAGTTCTGTCTCAAGCTCATTAACACCACTCAAAGTATCACTAGGCAACACCGTCCGTTCAGTCTCCACTTCCATGGGTTCCAAACCTGGAGAAGATTTCGACTTGTGTGGAGCACATGTCTTCTTCCTGACACCTCTAGATGACTTGTCAACCCCTTCTTTCTTCTTTAGATTATTAGTCTTCCCAATAAAGGCCGCACTTCCACTAAAACTGTCTTCCAACTTTCGCTTATTCGAAGTGGAATCCTTCTCTTCGCTCTTCCCTGTCAAAGAGTGGTCAACATCCATCAAGCTACCCTCAGACTGAGAACGAAGAACTAGATCAGTGTTGTTGTTGTTCAGGTATTCATTCATCATATCTCGAGTTTCATCAGTCAACACAGGTGGCACCTAAAATACAAGTGGTGAAATATAAGCAGATTTATAAACATCCAAGCAAAGCAATGGGCAATACTGACCTTGAGGTCTTCTGCCTTTGGCACCACGACTTGATCCCCACCAGATGCTGGTTGAGGTGCCAACGACAGCAGAAGATCTAACCTCACAGGTGTCTGGTTGGCCAAATCTTCCGCAATCTCCAAGCATGATTCACTGTACCCCTCATTGACCCACCAGTGACTGCTAATGTTCTCCACATTCGCCCTCTTGGCAGGAGTCACAGTCAGCATGTGGTGTATCAACGGAGAGGCAGCTAAACAAAAATAAAATTAACATTATATTAAAGAGAATCCGGCATCAAGTGTCTTCAAAACTTACGTGAAACTTTCTTTGGTTCATAGTAGTCCCCTTGAGAGATCTGTTTCACCAGACGCTTAAAATTGGATCCATCAAATGGCATGGCGCCATAAACCAATGTGTACAAAAGCACCCCTAAGGACCAGCAGTCAACTTCAGGCCCATAGTAAGGAGTTCCCCGAACGATTTCAGGCGAGGCATATAGAGGGCTGCCGCAAAATGTGGTCAGCAGGTGGTGCTCATCAAACACGTTGGAGAGCCCAAAGTCAGCGATCTATGAAACACAAGCAAACATGTTCACCCGGCCAGGTTTCAAGTAGCCACTGTTTTAAAATTCTGTCAGTAAAAAGAAGTACGTAAAAAAAAACCTACTTTGGCGTTCCCCTTTTCGTCCAACAGGATGTTTTCCAGCTTCAAGTCCCTATGGCATATCTTGTGCTGTTGAAAGAAGAACGGTTTAAAATTGGCCAAGTTATTGCAGCAGGGAGCAGATACTCACTTTGTGGCAGTAATATACAGCGCAGGAAATTTGCCTGAATATTCTGCGAGCTTCATCCTCCGTCAACACCTTTTTCTCACTCAAGTAATCATACAACTCTCCTCCAGATGCATACTCCATGACTAGCACCATTTTCTCCCTGTTTTCAAACACTGAAAACGGAACAATTAAATTGCAAGGTAATTTAGGGGTTAAGCCACTGCTAACCCCCAACCGCAACAAATCCAACAAATACCTTCATATATGTGAATAATGTTTGGATGACGGACTGACGACATGATCTGAATCTCTCTCCTTATCCTGATCAGATCAGCCTCCGTCTCAATCTTAGCCTTCTTTATGGTCTTGATGGCCACCTGAAAACCAGACAGAAGCAGTGTTTATAAATTGAGCAGACCCAGACCCAGCACACATGGACCATCATGGGCAAACTGCCAGTTCTCCCCAGAGGGAATTCCCCAAATCTATTTTTTAATCCTTTGGTTTGCCTTTCCAAGCCATTCATCATTCAATCCTGCCGGACCTGCTTTTTAAGAGAAGAGAAGAGGGCAGCAGCCCTCTCCGTTCCTTAACCCTTGTGCTGGCCTCCTCTAGAAAAACCCAAGTACTATGCAGTTTAATTTTAAAGCATGGTGGTAGGGTAGTTGGATGGGGAGGGATCTGGGCGAGAGTAGGGGGGTGTTCCCTTGGACAGAAATAAAGTCCAGTTGCATGTGGAAGGTTGGGGCGGAAAAGAGCGAGGCCGTGTGTCACTTGACGTCAGTCGCAACGTCACGTACGCATTTTTAACGCACATTTTAAACAGTGCAAAAATTATGCAAAAAAAATTAATAAAAATCTCAGATGACGTATGGCTTTTACCAGCAATATTGTTCTCTTTCTTTATTCAATAAGAATTTTCCAGACCATGATGACTGCATTCCCTGTATTCTCTGCCTAATAAGTGTTTCGCCCACTGATCCGTCGGTGTGACTTGCTTATTCACATTGCCAAAATAACTAGGGCCCCCATGACGACAGGATGAGTCAAAGGTTACTTTGGCAAAATCCTGGCGATTGGGTGTTTGCTTGGCTCTAAGAAAGAAGAGTTCGGTTGGGAGGTGGGCGCCCAGGAATGTTAGTACGTGGGCCACTAGCTCTCTTTTTTTCCATGCAAGTTTAAACAACCCTGCAGGCCAGCAGGTGTAACTTCCGAGGTCCTTTTCCGGTTAGGAAACGTACCTCCTGTCCCGTTTCCTTGTTGATTCCCAGCTGCACTTTGCCATATGTCCCTTGTCCCAGTTTCTTCACGATGTCGAACCTGCAAGGAAACAATTTTAAAAAAAAAATTGCACATAATTTTTTAATTTATTTTCTGCACACATTGAGGAAAGAACCAGTCGAATGAATGGGATAGACAGACGGCGTCAACTTCTGGTCCCGTAGGAACATTGAGGTTCAAATTTAGACGTCCTAAATGTGTCTCCTCCTCCTTTTGTCCGATCGAGCTTGGAAACAAGAGACAAAATTGATTGCTGTGTCTATGGCCCAGCGAACTTCCTTTGAGATATGGAGCTGAGGAATCTGGAGGTTGTTGCCTGCAGTTGTTGGTTCTTCAAGGTCTGGCCAGACACCGACCGCCTGCTTTATTTCTGGCCTCTGCAACTAACCCCCGTGGATGGAATATCATGGCAAAATGTCTGCACTAGAGGTGTACGACCTGTTTGGTGTGTGTTGGGTCCACTGCCTTTTCTTGGCCCTTCTTTATAGCCCCTCCACATATTTCGAACCTCGAAATAAGCACGCACCTGTTGTGTTTCCCAGGACACTTATCAGGACAATCCTGCTAATTCAAGGGCGTCTTAAGTACAGGAAAACAACGGTTATTTTTTCGTTACAACTTGGCTCTGGGCCCCACTCCCATTCCTCTGAGGGGAAATTCACAGGAGAGACGATCTTGTGGTACACTATTGTTCATCTCAGAAACCAGTTGAAAAAGAAGCAACCATTTGAAAGAAACCGTCACTTGTAAATAATGTTCCTCGCCTATATAATTCTGAACTATACGGATTTGTATTGAGTGAATCTACAGCAAAATCACTAGTTAATGAGTAATAATTTTTTCGGCTCCAAAGGTGTGGGCGACAAAAATTTCAGAATGGATATCTCGAGTATCCCGCCCAATATTGGCACTGTCCACAATCAAGATATGCCAAATATGCGTGGACGTCATTAGATAAAAGTCGGTTCATTGCCAGAAAAACTCTCGCGTTCCTCGTTTCTCAAATATTAGACTAAAATACATTTCCTCGACAAATGCAGGCCAAAATCAAATAGAAATCATGATTCTTCACAATTTCTTCGCATATAAATGATCATAATTCTCTCATCTATTGTTTGGTTCTCTCCTGGGATGCCGTAAACAATTACTGACAATTTGATGCCTAAATAATTGACTGGGTTTGTGTTAAAACATTTATATTGCCTTATGACACTTGTTCATTACTCTGTTAATAACGCAATATGATAGTTGCAGAAATAACGACTTCAAGTGCAGGTTTTCATTGGAACACACACTGAACATACAGTGCAAAACATACACGACTGTTTAGTACGACTATGCCGGATGTGCACAAGTGACCTAACTTCCCAGGATAAATATGAAGGTCTCCCTATGCAGACAGACTGTAACTTATGCTACAAACTAAAATTGTTTCAGACGCTTACGTAGTCTTGAAAAGCCACCGACAAAGATTCGTTAAGAAAAGTTAGAAATGCATCATATGCAGTTTTACACGTTCTTTGAGGCCAAACATTTTTCTGTGTTCGGCAGAGAGAAAATGACATTTTTTAAAAAATGAATATTAATTCAGATATTGGCTCATATACTGGTCGTACTCAAATCCACTATATGCTTCACCCTGCTCGAACCATCAGGAAATAATGGCACGTCAGACGCGTAGAAAATAACCCCCTGTTCACCACTGAGATTTGGGCTCCGTCCATATTGGCACATTCAATTGGAACTCCCTGAAGAAGCACCCATGACATTATGATTTAACACCCTCTCATGTCTTCTTCTGCTAACGAACCTTCAATAGTTAAAACCGGGGGGTGCACCACAAACAAAAAAGCCAACTTTGCTGCCATTTACATGCGCTGTTGGCACATGTCTGGGGATAAACGCTCCAGATTTAGCCTATAACAGTAATCCAAGCTAGCTAGCCCCTCGCTGGACTATCCCCTAACAGCCAATACTATTCTTAAACCAGCTAGCTGATGGCCAGGCTGGTAAAATTGGGCCGCCCTCTTTACCTTTGCTTCAATTTCCTCCGGTGGTTGTGCAGCCGGATTCCAGACGTGTTCTCCAGCCCTTCCATAATGCTCTGAGCCGACAGCTCACTCGAGTCATCCTTCACCACCATCTTGGTTGGCCCTCTTTATTCACCTGGAAACAAAAATGTAGGAGGGGGTTCAATGAGCACCTTTGCCTCGTTAAAAATATACACTGTACAAAATGCACCCTTTGTCCTAGTTTCAGCGTGACACAATTATCTGGCTGGGTAGGTAAATACACTAATTTTGGTGTGGTTTTTTTTTACGAGCACTATTTTTGGGGCTAGATTTTTAAACCGGGTGCATGTACCTTCGACCGTCCTTTGAACGTCCTTTTTAGCGTGACCAGACGTAGGTGCGAAAAACTGGCTCCAGTTTTGTAAACAATGCTGCTTGCACTGGGGGGTGGAGAAAACCAGATAGTTTTAAAGCCAGCATCTGCCGAAAACATGTCGGGGTTATTCGTACCCGCTGCGTTCAATCAGGAGTTAAATATAGGACAGGGATGGGCCTGCTGGCTTTGACTCAATGCAAAAGTTCCTTTAGTTTCAAGTTTGGACCACTTCCGCTTTTCTTACCATCCAGTGGAAGAAGAAAAAAATTGTCATATAATTATACTGTCGGCTTCTGCTTCATTAGTTGGGTACACGCACACGTGCTTTGAACGGAAGTGTCAATTACTTTTTGTGACCGGTTTCTTCACCTCGCGATGTGTTGTTGGGCAAAATAACAAAATGCAGGATCATAATGTACGGGTTTGTTTTCATGCTATTGCCAAATGAGCAACTAAACCGGAATAACAACCGTTTGCAAAAATCCCATACATTAGTTGGTGGGTATAATTTGTGCCAGTGGGTTATGTACATTACGACTATCATGTTACATTTTGTCACGCCTGGTTTAATCAGCGGCGGTCTGTCTGATGTTAATGATCGTGCTGTACTAATTAGCAGAAGAATGAACTCGGGTATCATTGACACGTATATTAGAGGACCTTGAATTGCGGGAAGTGATTTCCCGTTACTAGTAAAGCGAACCGGATGTCCGCTTGAAGTAGGTGTTATATTTGGAGCGACCTAGTGTGATTCGTACAGTTGCAAGTTGCTTTGCAATTAAATATTTACAAGCCCATTGTCCCCTTCGTAAATTCCTGGCAATCCAAAAAAAAAAAGTTGACGAATGACGAGTTATGGGAAGCACGTGGTGTTTGGTGAATTTGCACATTTTCTCGTGCACAATCACTTGCCCTATAAATTGTGATATTATTTTCCCCAACAGTAATTCAAAAGTATAATAATCACGCGGGCCGCTTGTAATATCATGACTGCATGGGTTGCATCTGTGTACTTCAGACAGGTCTATTACATTTAAAATATGATGTTTGCTGTGTAATCTGGTACGTTGCATGACCGGAAACCACAAGGTCCTTGACAATAGGCCTATATCATATTCACGTATAATTTACACATTCAAGTCAACAACACGACAGGGAAAAAAATAGTAAAAAATATTATACGACCCTGGCCTGATAAAAGCTTACATTCGGAGACACTGAAAAAGAAATGCCAAAATGGATGCCACTTATTGGTTAAATGTCTCGAAATATGACGTAAATCTCTCTATAAGCCAAAAAAAATCAACTCCCCCGCCCACATGCTTATCACATGGACAGTACAATAATTAGGAGATTCCCAGTTATCAGGCCTATGTGGTGCCTGCTGCATACATATCCTTGTAGTTCGTATAGTATAATCTACGCTTTTAAAAGGCACGTGGAATAATGACCAAAAAGCAAGCAGTAAGCTGTTTGTTTTGCCTACAATTTGCATGGGGGAAAAACAAAAAATCTTCCAGAGGAAACACATTTCAGCCCGCATTTTTTGCCACGATTACGAGAGAAGGATATAAACACCCCCGTAAATTAACCAACATTTCCCTGGTGAAACCAGGACGTAATTTACTATCCGACGGGTATAAAACGATCAACATTAACCATCGTAGGTGCAACCTAATCAGCAGTTAGCAGCCAGTATAGAAACTCCCAAGCTCCAATGTTGCTTGTTTCGTGCACATCTCATTATCACTATTTCTAACCCTACTTGTCTATTTCACAAGTTAATTACGCAAAGTGCTTGTTACGTGCTGCTTAGCACTATATAGGCGGTCGTGTTAGCTGTCCACATATTTTTAAATACACTATAGGTCGCTCGCTAAATTATTTTCAACCATTTTCCTTGCATTTTCTGTCCCATTTTTACTACTGCTACATTATTGTGAAGTGTTTGGCACACCTTTTTTTGAGGCAAAATTTTTCAAACTGACTCAACAATTAATCCAGCAATTTTTCCACCAATAAAACTAAAATACGTAAGTTAATGTGGTTATGAAATCAGTTGAATTAAAAAATTTCAACGAAAAGTTCTTCAAGTGCAGAATTTTTTTTTAAGCGCTAAAAATAACTCGTAGGCCCTTTTTGCTTGCATCCCTTCGTTGCATTGTGTCCTGCACATGCAACAGTCTATTAAAAAACCAACAATGAAATTTCCGTCCGTCCTTGTGGTCACTGCATGTTTCCGTTTCCTTCCCGACACGTGACTGCAACAGTCTCGTTACACACCCCGAACAAAGCCATTAAAATACCACAGCAATGATTACCCATCCCTATTTTCTGCTGTCATCATCATCATTTCTGGCACGACCCGGGTGAGTCAACCCGGACTCACCAAAAAGGCACCAAAATGGTCACAATTGTGCAACAAAAAATCCACCGTGCAATGTCATCATCCTACAGAATCTTGGATAACCCCCAAAAAGGAGCCAAAAATAAAGATAATTATATCCACCTATCAAATTCCAAAGCCTGGCAGGGTCAGCTACAATAACCAGTGGTCACCATCACACCACCACAACCGATACACATCCCACATCCTGAGGAAACCAATTGTCCTCCCAAGCACTAGCTCCAGAGAGTGTGTGCTTTGCACCGTGTCCCGCCCACCTGCAAAGGGGCTCCTCTGCCTCTCTGTGTGTGTGTGTGCCCCGGCAGCACAGGAGCTATTTTCAACCAGCCAGACAAACCCTGCCAGCAAAAGAGAGAGGAGTCCACTTGGCAGGGAACCAAACTCCTACTCTGGTCCAGATTCACCCCTGTGCATTTCCAACTACCCAACTGACGAGCTCAAAGGACACCGGTCAAATGACTCTGAAGGGTTAACGTGGCAGTTAACACACATTGTATGGCTGCTAACACATCCTTGGGTTATTGGTCTGTTGGCACTGAAAACAAAGACCAGAAGAACTGGATGCACACTTCCCTTCGTAATGTCATATCATTGTTAGTTATACAGAGTGTCCCTCACGTCTGGAACCATAGGAGTTTCCTATGTAGTAATTGTTATATAATTATGCATGGTAACCATATACGACAACAATCCTCCTTGAGGGACACCCTGTATTGTAGTGCATGTTATATTTGTACGTACATTTTTAAAGGGTCGTAAAATCCATTCTTTGGCTACTCTAGTATGTGACTTGTTGGTCGCAAAAAAAAGCTCAAAGGACAGTAGTAAGAAATAGTGTCTAGGCAATGATCTGGACTTGCAGTAGGCAAAACACACAAGGCCAAGAAATGGGAGTCTAGACAAAAGACCCTTGACATTCTTGCCTCTTAATTAGCCAGACACATTTATAAACATTGCTGGCATGCTATGCGCTCCCACAAGAGTTAACACTGATTAGTGGGTTCATGCAAAACCGGATTTTTTTTTGTGAGGGTCCACATATTCAGATGGCAACCATAAGCATAAGCAGTCTTTATGTGACAACATTCAAGATGGTGCTTGAATCCGTGCCTATCTGTACTAATTATAATGACGCACTACTACAGGTCAACTATTCTCCATTCACAACTTCAAAAAGGTGCTACATCCAGTGGATACTGAAGACAGCCATTAAGAGTAACTGCTAGAAATAATCAGCTTAGTGCCAACAAATAACCATATTAGTCAGACAAGCATCTTGGATCAACCTGAAAATAAATACCGGTAATGTCGCTGTTCACTAAGTTTGCTTTCGGTGTTTTCGTATCACTGAAATCCTGCACATTATTATTTTCCCTACAAGAATGACACTTTATCTGCTATCTCCTTGTACCCAACAATATCATTGTTCTTAAAATTCAACACCAATCATCTCAATATTATCATGCAAAGGCAGGTTACAATGAATTGCTTCAAGAAAATGTTTATTTAAACATTACATTTTTATTCATAAATGCAAATGTTAAAAAAAAGTTGAAAAAGTCATTTCTCGGCATATCAGAGCTAAGATCAAATGTGTAAACAAAATGTGTGAATAAGTTGAAAAGCTACATTTACATGAAACCAACAGGTTAACTAATATGAGGTACATAGATGATCATAAAGGTCCAATACATCATACGCGTATCCACATTCACATTGTCATTCTTACAGCTTCACAGGGACAAATAGTCACTTCGAAACAAATGTCAAACCAACCCCGCAGCTCAATTTACATACGGTTAAGCCAGTGCCGATTGTCATGCATTGTAAGGTCTTAAACAAGTCAGTACCTGTGCTGGCCAACATCCACGTGCAGGTGTGCTTCTAGCTCGAACCACACACAATCACACTGGGTAAATACAAGAGACTTGGGATGCTCATTGCTTGGAGAGCATTGCCGGAATGGGAGGGATTCAAAAAGTGCCAGTAGTGTCCCACCAATAGTATAATGGCTGCCTGGTTGCCACTTTTGGTCACTTAACCAAACTAAAGATCATAAAGAGAGACAGCTGATGTAGTTTGAATCATAAGTGAGTTGCCATTAACATTAATGCAACAAAAAAAATCTAATTACTTCCTGGTCATCATCCCCAGAATATCAAGTTTGCTTTTAGCATACCCAAAGCGAGTACACCCAGATAAACCAGGTGTTACTGCAATTTAAGCTTATCTATTTGCTGCACCACGACACAATGAATCCGGTGCACCTCGTACGGAGCCTTTTTCACGAAAGTCTTTTTACATACACATGTCAGCCGCTCAGTGTGCTCGGATTTGTTGTGCAATGAAAGGGAACGTAAATTCTCAAAATCCATGTCGCACAAACTGCACCTGGCTGGCTTCTCCTTCTTCTGCTTCAGAGACGAGTTGGGTAGCGTGTCGAGAAACTTGATTGTAGGGCAGGCTCCTCCCTTGGGTTGATTAGGACGGGGGACTGAGCTCCTTAAAAGGTCCTTGTGGTGATGAGCCTCATGCCTCTGCCGATGTAAATCCCAGGGGAAGCTTTTGGGACAGTGCCGACACTTGTAGGCATCCTGATGATTTTGCTCCATGTGACACCTCAATTCTCCAGCCTTTACAAACTGAGCCCTGCATATTCGGCAAATGTTTCCCTGGAGGTAGGATGGCGGTGGAGGTAGAGCTGGTTGAGCAGGCTCAGCCGGCTCAGCTGGCTCAGCAGGTTGAGTCGCGTCTGATGCATCTGCTGCAGCTAAGGGGTCTTCATCACCAGCGTCAAGGTCTTCACCAGGAACAGAAAAGTAATGCTCATACGCAGGTGGAGCATCATAGTCAAACTCGGCCATGTCGTCCCCTTCCTCTGCAGTTGGACTTTCTCCAGATGCTCCATCCATGGAAAGTGGAGAATTTTTGGGTTGCCCTCCTGGTTGGTCCTGTCCTTCGACCTGATGCTCCTCTTGTGAGTGTACCTCAGGCTTGACTGGATTATTCTTCGGCTCCTCTTGCGAGTGTACCTCAGGCTTGACTGGATTATTCTTCGGCTCCTCTTGTGAGAGTACCTCAGGTTTGACTGGATTATTCTTCTGCTTCTCTTTTCGTTGTACCTCACATGCCAGTTGATCATGGCTCTCCTGTTGGGGCGCCTCTTCCAGCTGTGCCGCAGGTTCGGGCTGACCGTTGCTCTCTTCTACGCAGCTTTCTTCAGGCTGTACGTCTGGCTGCCATTCCATGTCATCATCTCCATCCTCTTCATCCTCCTCATCCTCATCGCTTGAAACAGGCGCATCCCTCCCTATTTCATACAGCCTTCTAGCAAACGCAGGAAACTTAAGCCACATTTTAAGCGACAAATCCTCCTCCGTGAACGGCGCAGGCATCTGGCAAAGCTTCTCAAACTCATTATCCGGAATTCCATTCCCTACGGAAGAAGCATTAATGTCGTTAAATGTACCAACACAATTGAACTTACAATTAAAGTGAATGTTCTCGTTAACAAGTGTATATTTATTGTTCCTTGATCATGTAATCAATATTCTGTGAGTTTGCTCGAATTCCTTACCACTCTTCCCAGCACCAGCCTGCTTTCCTTGGTTGCAGATGTCCATCACGACAGCCAAACGACGTAGGTCAGTCTGCAAAGCTACACCGGAGGTACGGGTACGGCCAAACCAGACAGACAATCGAAGTTTCGAACGACGTTCGAACCAGACCTGGAGACATCAACAATGCAGTGTGAAGCACCATTGAATACATCAGATTATTTCTGGTTAGTTCAGCCGCCTGACACTCCAACTGACAAAAGAGCGCTGCTTGACTACATGGTGCTGCCATCTGGTGTCTAGGGACTGAATTAAGAAACATATAATGAAATGCGGTGATGCCAAATTTGTACCAATTTTATTAACTCGTACACGTGGCTCTGACATATTTGGATAATTTTTGCCGAATTTACCGGGATTTACATTTATTAAAATGATAAAATATGTCGGTAAATGCTTAAAGTAGTCTTAACGACGATACCATCCTTACACACTTTTGTCAGTACAGTACCGTACTGCCGCATTGTTGCCGATTCAGGAAGAACTTCAGATTAAATGTAGATGTACCCAATTATAATTTAGTGGGGAAAAAAATATCACGCCTTGTATTGTGCAAAAAGCGTCGAGATATCGGATACATTAGAAATCCTTTGGTGTATATCGGAGGCTCTTGATGAGGAGAGAGTCACTCAGAGAGACCGGGGCAGAGATATAGGAACGAAACATGGTGCGAAAATTATGCAACGTCATCTGACAGAAAAGGGAACCCCCCCCCCCCCCCATGCATCCAGAATATTGAACACCACATGACACGACTTCACACACACACATGCGAGTAGTGTAGGCAAGTGCAGGTGATGGAGTACGTGACTTCAATTCTAGACGAGTCTGGTGAATTGCTCATCATGCTCTATTGAAATTTAAGGCATACAGGGACACCTACACTGCCCAGCTAATTAATGGACAGAAACACTGCTATTGATAAAGTATACATAAAATGAGTGTTAGAAACCCGGCCTTGAGGAAATGTGTCAACCTTTTCTTTGCAATGCGTTTATAAAAAGTATCCGCTGATTTTTTTTCATAGCATTGGCCTTTAAGGGGTACTTTATTAATAAATCACATCACTGTCCAGTTCATGATGTGAGTAAAAAAACAGAGATGGTGAAAGAACAGTGAAGTCACCTGAGGTCAAATTAGTCATGGAGTAAAGTGACAGACATTTGGACAGGTCGTTGAGCCATAGCTATTAGCGGTATCTGAGGTCCAATCAATCAAAACAGCATCCTGACAACAGAGGTGAAGATGTCAACCTTTAGTTGTTCACTCACATGTCTTCGATTACGTCACTGACTGCAATTGTCACTCATTTCATTTTACATCAACATGTACAGGCTAAGCGCTCCATACTTATACAGTAGGCTACAATATATTCAAAATCATAGGCTTCGTCAAAATTACACAAAGACACTTGTTCCCACCCCTCAACCTAGATTTCTCTCCCTTTTGTTTAATTTAGCGGTGCCGAAAAATCGTATCAAGAATGCCCTTCAGAAGCACCCCTCATATCAACCTGTAACGCCAACAATGCAAAGCAAAGCCTCCTGCATTTCGCACACGTCCATCCAACTGAGTGACAGCCTGGGTGTCAGATCCTCCTGCCTAGTTACCCACATGAATGCCCAGCTTCCTCGTAAGCCAGGCCTCCGTCAGCCCCCCCCCCCCTTTGTACCCAACAATTACCACATCAAACAACAATGGTCCTTTATGAGAAAAAAAGGGTCTCCGGTTTGCTGCTTCCAAAACCGGTCGCTCCACTGGGAACTGTCCTAATGACTTATTAAAGGCAGGAAAAAATATGGAGGTAAGTCACTGATGATGGTTCCTTCTTCTTTTTTTGCGTGTGACGGACTTTCCCCACGTCAGATGAAAGGCTAAAAATTGCCCAGAGGAAGTGAGGACTACCTGTTTTCTATCAGGTAAGTTAGAAAGTTTGTGGGGCGCACCATCAACAGAATCTAAGATCGAAGTTTTGAGAAGAAGAATTAAAAACCATCCGTCCTGCTGCTGCCTTCACTGGGATATAAAAACCGGCAAAATGCTATGCTTTAAACGGTGAAAGGTAAAGGCTGATTGGTCATCCTTGAAAAACAATTCACCAGATCTGATGACCTGGTATTGTCACTGCTAGATTATTATTTTACAAATGCGTTACTTTCACACCTGGGCTATATAAGAAGATTGGAAGCAGGAAAAAATAATGCTCAGGAAATGTGGTGTAACCGCCTTCATAAAGAGGAGCAAAAAGAAGCAGACAATGGCGAATTAGTTCTTCATTCTCTACGGGACTATCTTAAGCGAATATCTCGAGCAAGAAATTGCAGAGCATATCCGCGGAGGATCGTATATTTAAAAAAAAAAAGCGGAATGTGTCGCAAGCATCCGCCAGCAAATTCCGGTATTATTGGGGGCTCCCTTTCAACAATGTTATTTTGTACACTTGGAGTTGCTATTAAAAGAAGTCGATAAATTATAGGGTGATGTAACATCCAAGCCTTTTGTGCAGTGTAATAATATTATTGTATGGTATGAGCAGCATCAGATGGTATTGTCATATTATCACATCCTGAACGGATATGCGGTTTCAACACCTGTGCATGTATAGACTTTATGACGTTGTTATTCTTCTAATCTGATTGCGTGCATTATATGGGAAGAGTAGCCTCATTTAATTATTAAGAGCGATCAAGTAGATGATAATTTTCTGTCTAATTTTTATGGCTGTATTTAAAGGGGTGTTGGTGACTCCTCATGTACCAGAACATCCACCGGATATTCGGTTATTAATATTCAATTATTATCCATGCATATTCATTTTTTTGCCTCTGATATTTTTATGCTCTGCTGATGTGCTTAAACGAAATCGTCTGTCCCTTTTAATAAGTTATGCTTTTCATTTTGCGTGGGCATCAAGAGAAGGTTTGTGACCTCCATGGCGAGAATGGGCAGCGTTGAAATACTGCCCAGGTCCACGTCAAGATGCATTAACGACAAGCAAATTTATGGTATGGCCCATATAAGCCGACACAAAGCAGCTGGAAGCCCGTGTATTGGTCTGGGCTCTACCAGGCATTGTTTGATGCCAAATTAGCCGCATTGTATCAATGTCATGCATTTCCAATGCAAGGCGAAAATAAATCAGAGTCTCGTTCTCTATAGAAAATAAAAGAAGCACTTCCGTGTGTGAAGTAAACTTATGTATTAAACTCAGTGCCTGATTACATATGGTGGGCAGCAGTGTGTACACTGTAAGAGTTGCAAAATAAACTTGTCTGCTCATCAAGAGCATGACATTCCGAGTATAATGCAAGCTCACCTAACGTGACAATGCAATCATAAGCATTCGGAATGGGCGGACAGTGTTCATTTTGCACGAGATGTGTGTTGACATCTTTTATTTACCCAATCTGTTTACTTCGAATTCAATTTGCTTGGCTAATACGTGCAGACAGAAATTTTGGGCACGAAAATAAACAATACAATCACTAAGTCCAAACGGGTAGTGCGAAGGAAAAAGGCAAATAAGGAGAAATGTCAACTATGTGCTTAAGCTACTTAGCACCTTGTTTAAATACAAAGATGTGCAAAACGTGAAACTTTCCAATTACCATAATTGCCTCCAACCTTCAATTATTACATTAAACCTGCGCAAATATTTGCAAGACAATAGGTGGCACTAACCAATAAACTGCAGGCCCCAGCAGTTATTCCATCAGAACCGCCATTTTACTTATATTATTCCTTAGAAAAATGACATAAGCATTACGTCCTCAATTATTATGATCATGAGTCGCATAAAAATTTCTGGAGAGAAATCGTGAGAGATCGCTTTTCTAAACAAGTCTCCAAGTGAGACTAAGATCTCAGATACATTCTCATCCACTCTTCTCATTGTCCATCCAACACACCTGACGAGTAGAGCCAGTCAGATCCGAAATCAGAGCACTTCAACTCCCAGTACATAACCTGCAAAAGTAGAGCATATGCCTTGGTAAAATTAATCTTGCCCCGAACCATTGTTGGGTTCCAACAACAGGAAATGAGCTGTCCGTCAGTCATTCATTCTCGACCATCGCGTTTTTCGTGGTCCAGGGGCGTTGCCACTGGACATTGAACCTTCAGCAAGAAGACTTCTTCAGGGGAAAGCCTGAGAGATGAATCCCTCGAACTCTCACCCATTACACTACCGGTTCTCAAACAGACGCACCGTAGTTATATGATTCGGAAGACTGTCTCTCAAAAAGTCTCTCCATAAATCCTCATCAGCGATTCCGAAAAAGAAAACCGATGTCTTTTTTTTATGGCATCTTCAAAAATTATTCTGCTCACGTCTTGACTCGCCAGCATGTCACTTTTCCTTCTGGTGTGACCTTATGGTATTGGAGAAGAAAGAAAAAAAGGCAGGAAAGCAGCAAGGACGTTTCGTGTGGGAAAGATGGCCCTGTTCTAGTCTACACGATTCGCATGTTCTACATTTTGTCAACTTCATGCTCTTCTTTTTTTGCAAGGAACTGCCCCAGACTTGATTGTGTGCTCTTTTATGTGTGAAAATTTATTGCAAAAAAAGTAACCGATCAGGGAGGGTTTCGAAACTGAAACCGAGCCGAGGTAATGATACATAACATCAGTATTGTGATGGTAGGGGGGGGGGGGGTCTTCATTTTCCCTCGAGGATTCGAGTGAAGCAATGGGGTGGGGTCATTGTTCACTTTCATTGCCGGGTTGTTTCGACCATTCCCTGCAGGTTAATAAGTCCGTGGGAAAGAGTCCGGCTCTTTGAACAGCAGATTGTAATACCGCTGATTTCTGACAGTCCGCATTTTTCCGTGTCACGAAGAAAATTTTTGCAGATGATATATGGGCGTAAATTGTGCTGCAAACATTGCATTGTTGCGATATTTCGATTGTATTAATTTTAATGAGATTTTATATTCCAGTTTTCAAACTAATAATATTTTGTTCGACTAGGCAATTCTCACATTATTGGCACACCAGCTCATGAAATCAATGATATGAGGATTTAACTGGACAGAAAAATTACTGTATTATGTATGGTTCTATAGACCAATGACAATAATAGTTCACATATCCTGTTCATGCAAATTTGCCACAATTACTTGGCTCTACAATCACCGCATGCACCTTTTCACAAAATGGTCACACCAACTTTTGCACGCCTAAAAATAATCGTCACGAAACAAAATATCAGCTACCAGCATGCAATTTGGCGAAAGTCGTGCAAGGAAAAAAGCGCCAAAAACTGACATCCGTATAACCCTAATATGCCCCAAAAAAAAGTCCGATGCAAAATAACCCCCATAGTTACAAATCGACAAAACTCCGCCAAAAAAAATGAAGAATCACGACAGTCCCTTCTGGAGAAGATACCCGCCGCCACTTTCTAACAATTAAGCTGCAATGAAGCGGCAAAAGAAAAATACACAAGCAAAACCCTGGGGCACGTCCATTTCTCCCCAAAGTCCGAGAGTCTTTGGACCCTCGGAAAAATTGGGTCTTTTCTAAACGGTGTCGTGCCAGTAAATCCGCGAGAGTCTTTTGGAAGGAATGAGGCGATGCATTTTCCACCACACCCACAATTTTTACCATCGTGTCTTAGGCTACCTCCCAAAAGTGCATGCTCTCCCAAAGGAAGGCAGGTATATAAAATGGAGAGTATGAAGCCTTTAGGGTTCTCCCAGCTGTTTTGAAAAGTCAGAAAAGACAGAATCGTGAAGGACCTAGTTTAAATCCTCTGGCTTCCCTCGACCTAATAAGCTGTTCTCACCTTTCATTTCAGTCTGGTAAAAATCTTCCGGGCGAATTCGGCTTCCTAGATTTTCTGGTCTTGTACGTACATTATGTTTTTTAGGTGCTGACCATCTGGCTCATCATTGATGAGACACTTTCTTTTTTTTAATTAAACTAGAACTCAGCCGGTTTGCGATTACGTTACAGAAGTGCAATAAGGTACACCTTTAGGCGGTTTTTCCATATGGCAAAAAAAGGGTGGAGCATCTTCTAATGATCAATGATCCGTCATGAAGAAGAGTACACACACACTTTCACTCCTTTACCTTGTGATGTCTTCCGGTGGGTCAGTGTTGACCACCTGCGGATTTCAATAATCTTACTTTAGAAGACCTAGATTCTGTTGGGCGGATTCTATATTGGGAGGATTTATTTAGGGCAATCCGTGCTGCACGAGTTTATCGCCGAGTTTTAATCGGGTATTTAGTTGTTTAGCACCCCACGAAAAAATGAGGACGCTCTAGTAGCTGGCCAGTAGTTCAGACAAATTGAAGGCGTCATTCCAGGAAAGATGTGCAACGTGACATGTATGGTGTTTTATGAGAACAAAAAAAAGGTGGTAGAAAGTAAAAAAGAGCGAGGACGGCATGTTTCTGAATTATTGTTCTGGATGTGGATGATTGGAGGAAAAGACATATTGCATGGTCGAGAGAGATTTCTGCAATAAACTAGTGTCATCAATTGGTGTGAGCGGTGGCCTAAAAAGTATAATATTGCTCGCAGAACTTTCAGTAATCACGTAACCCAATACCAGTGCGTTGTACTCAGTATTGCAATTACGCAAATTAAGTGAAAATCTCCGAATTATTATGTACATGTGTTCATATAATACATGATTTTCTCTTAACTATTACCTTTCCGCCGGAAACATCATGCTTACGTTCCACAAGCAAGGCAATAAATTTTCGTGCCCATCCTTAAAAAGTTGGTGTCACAGACACGATTCCAAATGTCACACTTTCTCACAAAGTCCACGCAAAAGTACTATCAGCGCGCATAAACACAATAGGTGGTGATTAATGACAGGACACCATTCCGGTAGACCTACATTATTAAATTGCACAAGGTGCAAGCCATTGTATAACATATTTTTTAAAAAATTCCCCTTGCAACAAGTAACACATCAGCTGTAATAATAAGGTGGAAAGTTTGTCAGAATATTGGTGTTTTCGCCTCCCTCCTCCCCCGTATTTATTATTATTGCTGGCAATGTACTGTAAGGCACATGCAAGTATGCGGAAACATGGATGCGAAATAATCCCTCAGCAGTCACAAACTTTCCCAGACTTCACCTACTTCCTCCTCGTCCCTGAGTGTCAAGAGAGCACCGACTGGAGGAGACATCATCGGAACAGGTATCACAACTTTCCTACTGAGGCACTGACATAATTATTGAAATATTATATGTTCTGGAGGGGGGAGAGTCATCACCTTCCAACAAAGGTGCAGCCGGCATAAATGCTCATCTGCATATGGATAGGGGACGTTTTCTGACCGAAATTCCCAATCCAGAACGCGGAAGAAAAGACCATACTTTTTTTTGTGACCCAGTGGTATCATGGGGGTCAATCGGATGGATTTTCGATGGTTACGACTTGTAATGATAACGTGTGGCACTGGGGATAACGAGGCAGTAAAATTTATGTTCACAACAAATTGGCCTTTTATGTCTACTTTTGTGTAACGTCTAAAACACTGTGAAAAGGGCGACATCCTGATTCCATCTGTTGTTGTTAATAATTATTATGAATCATCCAGAATTGTTTCACCACTTTTTTCATATAAAAAAAACATGGCAATTACTGGCCTATATAGTTTTTTTCGATTTTGCTCCTTTCGCACACGTATAATTATGCGAGCCAATAAATGGATCAGTAACTGATATAATTACTGGGCACGTTTTAAAATAAACCATGTCATTTTTTGATGTTCAAAATGTAATTTTATTGCAACTAATAGCACAGGGGGATTATGTTTGAAAAATAAGTTTCAGAAGACCTACAATACAACATGGCAAAAAAAAAACATTTCATTTACTATACAGTTGACATTTTAGCACATGCTCACAATGACATAGATTGCGTTAATTAAACAAGGCAGCTTTAGCTCAATTCCATTTGTCTCTCGCCTCAAACCTTCAAGCAGCAAAGAATTAATCCCAGATTAATTCCTCCGCTTAATAGGATGAAACCAACCTTGTGCTGCTTTACGCATAGGTAGTACATCACACTGTATATAAACTGATTAGCCCCAGCTATTTCACCACCGACTCGTTACAGAAGGAGAGAAAAATTGCCAATGAGTCTTTAAGGCACACGTTTAGCAATATGTTAGGCTCACGGAAGACATTACACTGAAAGCAATCTCTTTGAGTTTACTCAGCCAGCCGTGATCGATATGGATTAAATGAATGGTCTTCGTGTGAAAGGGATCCAGAAAAGGTGTGCACACCGTGAAATCGCTTATTTTGCTCATTAGCACATGTTCTTCCTCTCTTGGCACTGCGCATTCCAAACAATTCCTAATAAAAGGTTCCCAACGATTAATTTACATTATTTCAAGAAATGTAATTAGAGCTTGTGTTGTGCTTTATTATCCATATACGAACACAATGTCACGCGAGTACCTTTTGCATGTTAACAAAAGTGACTATAAATTACGTTTGTTTCGTGATGAAAGTACCTTCAGGCAGCGATTCGTTTAGAAAAGAGATGCCATTTGTATACGTAAATATTAGCGTGGTATTATGTACTTTAATGATAACCCTGTCTTTTGAAGATGATCGACGCACAACTTTCGCTGGAATCCACAGCATGTCAATTCTTCAGAGTTAACCCCAAAACTTTCGCTAAACCAACATGCATATTTTTTTTCATTTTATAAAACTTCAGTTATAATGACGACGATAACAACATCAGAACTCGACAGAAAATATATACAGCCAATACCGGTACCTCACGTAAGGAAAATTAGGCCGTGCTGTGGTTTTGACCCGGGCTTGACGTCATTGACCCTGCATATATAACGCCGTCTTGATTACATCACGCACCAGCGTGAAATGAGCTTAATTTTACGTCTTGTGCATATATTACACTCTCGCCACAAAAGCAGTTACAATTACGTTTAAAAATTTGTGAAAATTCATTTTTTGCCACGTATGTCGTCATTTTACAACTTTATTGCAGCCAATTTCTCCAAATATACTGTCCGATTATTGCAGTCAGTCTAACCCAGTTCAGCGGACTGGAGTTCATTAAAACATCACAATGGTTCCAACCATCAGCTGACAGTTTCCTCTAAGATGAATGGTAAGAAATCGATTAATCACCGTTGGATGTTCAATAATTAATCGTGACAAGTTGGGTGGCGGAACGATATTCTGCTTTCGATCTGTACTGCAATGAATATTTCATAACACCCCGTTGATGGGGTCACCCGATGCCAATTGATCAACATTGAAGGCGTGAATACAATACCAAATGAAAGCATATTGAAACATCACCGTTAATGATCTTCATCATTAAATTGAATCAAATAATTCGCATTCGATGCTATATGGGCCAATTTCCCAGCATCTGACCGCCCTTAATTGCCTTCAACCGCAAAGTGACCCTTTGCTTTCATGACCATAACCGCCGAACGAAAGTGCTGCATCGACAATGCTAGCCCAAAGCAGCTCACCTGCACCCAAAGACCGCAATCACAATCACAACATTTTAATCGCCAAGATTAAATGCACCATGAGGTCATTCGAGCTTGGTGAAAGCAGACCACTCTTATAAACCCACCTTTCTCCGAGGCAGAATAGTCGGACACTTAATAATTAACGTGCACTTTAGCATATAGATTGCAGCAGTAACACGTCTCAAAAATGTTTTTCGCAGTCATGTGAGAGTGAAAAGTACTTGCAATGAGACATATATCACTTTTTGAAGAAGAAGAAGAGTGGGTCACTATATGGCTGACTGAGAAACATGGGCGTTGGCGGTCGAGTTATCTGCTGCTGGTTGTTGTCTTCCTTTTTGGTATCATTATTTTTAGCCAAAGGTAGATCCTAGTAGGTACAATGAGGCCGTGACCAAACGGAGATGATTCAAAACTGGCCTGCTGGGTTCGGTGGACTGGAAAAAAAGAACGGGGTTTGTTTTAGCAGTATGTCACTATTCTGAGTTACGTCATGAGAAATGCATTGTCTTGGAAGGAAAGGCCCACTAATTGTTTGCACAGCCATCTGGTAGGTGACAAGTCTTCATACACATGTGGCTGTACAGGGTAAAAGACTGTTACTCACCAGGATGTCAAAATACCGTGAGAACTCTTAATTTTATAGCCATTTAATTAAGCGACTATCATTAATAAAAACACCCACCTGAGTAGACTTTGTCATAGCAGTTGCGATCCGCACCTATTGTGGAGATGATTTAAATCACTGAGATGTAGCTCGGCCTCCTGAAGCAAGTGTTTAACTCACATAACATAACGAAACCAGTTACATCCACACAAATAATGACCAGTTCTTCCTGCAAAACTGCATTTAGTTCTATGTCCAGAAAAACAATGAGGTCGTTAAAAAAATTATCTCTTGTACACAGATAACACTTGTGGCGTTCCGGAAGAATGTTTCGTTAGGTCAGTGTGTTAATACGCTAACTAAATTTATTGGCATAAAATATTTAATTTTTTAGGTATGGAAGTAGAATTTAAGTGAGCCGCCTTTTACAGTATCCTGTGTCAGTCACGGTCGTCCCTTTTTACGACTTTCACGGTGAGAAATGGTCGCGCCTGGATGGCACTTAATCAAGCATTTTCGATGTTTTATGAGCATTCTAAGCATCCCGAGACAAGAAGCATTTTTTACTGCATAGAAAGCATGGAATGACAGTCGTTATTAAGGTTTAAGATCTACTTGGAGAAGATTTAGAACCACGACCAGTTCCCAATAACAGTTATTCATCATGTCACGAGACGACTCAATTTTTTGACTGTCTAAACCAGGTCTAAACGGTTTGAAAATGAAACCGCTCAAGTTCCGGTGGGTCCCTCGTCCCTGTGTATGAAAGCAAATTCTGGGAAAGAAGTACCGTACTTGTAAGTCACGATATGATTTTTTCTCCTTTCTCCGGAAATTATGCCACGTGAAAGAAACGGAAAAAAAATTCCGAAGCATATTCCCTCAACTTGCTCCAATCTAGAAAACTTTCGCTGACTATTTCATCCTGTCAAAAAAATAATTACCACGCTTCTTAAATTAAAACTGGTTTCTAACCCAAAACATTATTGTTTTTATTATCGCATGACGTTGCACCTCAGCAAACGACCTTTCGCGTCCTTCATGCCTGGCAATGCAAGTTTTCCGATGACTGACCCCCAGCCATATTCCATATAGTGCTATACATGACTTTCATTAGATACTGATCAGATAATTTTTAATTTTGCTTTCACCGATCACTCTACAATATGTAGAGTATGATCCAGGCTAATTCGAGCGTTCAAGTCTCCAGTTATTTTCAGGAGTTGGACACTTCAATGTTCGGAAGTGTTTTTCTGTGTGAATTACCGCAGTGGTAAACTTCCTTCTTACTGCAGTAACTAGGGAACTTGTGAGCGTGTATAGGAAAAGGAGAAGAAGGAAGGGGGGGTTCTTCTGCAGACCAGCTGACCCCAAACTGCCCAAGCGAAGGGGCCGGCTGGCTGGTTCCCAAGATGCAGCAGCAGCGCCCAGTCTTCACTTGCTGGGTCACTATCCCTGGCAACCATCACTTGGCCACACTCCGCAACAGAGACTCACTCGGAGAGGTTCGAGATGAAGACTCTCCTAGAGCTCTCAGAAGGAGAAGTGTGACTTGTAGACACTAGAGGAGAACTATAGCTGGCTGTTTGTGTGACTTATTTTTTTTATTGGACTCCAAATCGGGGATTTTTTGCCGACTGGATAGGGAGTTCTAACACCTGAAGCAGCATGAGTGTCATTACACAGGTTTGTTGCATATTTACTACCATACTCATCAGTGTCAGTAAGAACTTAATGGCTATAAACGTTATTTCAAAAAACAATGTTAATATCTGATTGCCCATTAAAATGCTCATAAATTGCACACTTTAACGTTTTACACTCGATACTTTTATGCTGTGTGTCAAAAAGTACCTGACTGTTAACATGTGAAGGTTTCGTATACGCCATAAAATAAGTTATGAAACGGTGAATGCTTTTTACCGAATTGTAACCGATGTTTGCCGAATGTAATTATTGTAGGCTTGTATATAAGCCTATTATTTTCATTTTACTGGAATGTTACATAAATTTAGAAGATAATTGCAAAAATCGCTCGCGTGGTGAACGTATACACTTAATATTCTATAATTTGCAACGTAGAATGTAGGCAATGTATAGCATAATTTTTATAATTTACAGACCAATGATCATTCAGATGATATTGAATTCATACAACTTACATTAAACATACGACAATATATACGCCTGGAGACTGGCTGCATATTCATGAAAGGAGATATATTCTTTTCCATTTGCGCTAATTCACTGTGTAACTGTGGTTGACCAATAACTTTCCCACTTCATTTTTCAAATATTGTACCACGGTGTAGCATCCGGAGAACGACTCATCTCCTGTGGCCAAATTTTACGCTCTCATATTTTTTCCCTTCAACTTACGTGAAAAATGGTATGCGCTACTTTCGCCGGTTCTTCACAGACAGTTCAAGTTCGACGTTTACTACATTTTACACAAAGGTTAATGACTTATTTTCCCGCTACAATATAAGAAATATACAGTATATATGTTCAACAAACAAAATGTATAATGACAGAAGATGTCTTTTATTTATTAGAAATCAATGAAATTATCAAGTATGATCACTCTAGCGCATTTTTATAACATATATTTTATATTTTCACTATTCGCGTAACTACAATTATGTATAGTCAGAATAATTGCTTTGTTCTTGGTTAATTTCAAATAAATAAATGGGGAAATGTCGGCTTCCATCCATCATATAGACACCCTTAGAATAGACTTTCATTAGTTTCGGTGTCGCATAATGGCAATTAAGGCCGAATAAAAATGACGCCCAGCAGATGGGGAGGATAATTTTCTAGGCAAGCGGTAATACTGGAAAAGGAACGCGGAACAGTCTAACTGTGCCTGCAATAAAAGTGTCTTTTGTGCACAAAAGAGTCACTTTTCTAAGTCACTCATGAATTAATCTTTGCTTCTAACATTAGGTAAAAGAGAAATCTTACGGTTCTAGTTTTTTAAATAACGAAAACGGGACTGCGACAAACGAAGCTACTCTGGAAAATACACATCTCGCAATGCTTTTCTTGTGCAAGTGAGGATGGTCGGATATGTGACGTAAACCAATTTCCTAGAGAATTTCCTAGCCATTGACTTCTCCGTTATCCTGTATGCAGGCATTTATAGTAGGTTAATATCAAAAAGTATATATTTTCAAAAAGAAAACAATTTCACTTATCATATTTCACATTACAGTATGTGTGAGACACTCATTAGCATATAGGTACTGTATTTGTTAAACATGTATTCCATATGTAATGACATTTACCAGCTAGTTTTTGTATCCTGGAGCTCGAATGAGATTCTATAATAAGACACACTGATGTTATATTACCTACAACAATTAAATTATTCAACAATGTCATTTAAAGAGGATATAAGAATAATTAATGAAGGCCAGTGACGTCTGTGCTCATGCTCCATTGACCATAATGTATAACTTTATATTTTTTATGCTGACATCTATGGCTCCATAGGCCTACAGGATGGTGCATTGCACAGTTCAAGATAATGGTTCGGGAGGAAACTAGGGATTGTTTTTACTTCAGAAACATTGTAAAAAAGAGAGGACAAAATCATCCAATCTGCAAACTACTGCTTCCAACAGGTTGTTTCAATTTAATTTGGTTTCTGGTGTTAACATTCCATTACTTCTGCCCGAATAGCAACAACTCCTTGATTCTGAATGATTGATTATTTGCCGACAATTTATAAATAATTTGAGGATGTATGCAGTTTTAAAAATGATTTATGAATAATTTTTTATTATTTTGTGGAAGATATCTAGACACAATGATTCGGAGATTTTTAAAATGCAAACAAGAAGTTGTTTCCCTCTCGCTTCTCCCTATTTGTTCATCTTGGAATGTGAACATAGGCATTGTATATGATGATGACTCGACATAACATCAAGTGCCTTTCAAAATATGCCCCTAACACAATCAAGCCAGCGACACTCGACCAACATTTTATGACCCATCCAGCTACTTTCGAGTTCATATTGCCAAATTTATTACTTCTGAATTGTGCAGAATTAAAACGATACGAATCAAATCCAGGACGCAGTCCAATTGAATAGGGGTTAATTCGGCAATATATAAATGGGTCCCACGATACGAAAAAAAAGTCCGCACACGTCTATATCCGCGCTCAGGCAACCGGGATCTTATATACGTATATTTATAAAACAAGTAGGCCAGGAGACACCGAAGTCACTCTACTGAGCAACCCTGCTGCTGAGAACAAGAAAAAATTGGTGCATGAAGCTCACACCGAGGATGTATCGAGTCGGGGGGGTATGCGGTAATGAAAAACCCACCGCACGTGATTTTGTCACCGTTAGAATACACGCATACCTTCGGAGCCTAATGACCTTCTTGGCAACGAGCCCTCTCGATTCCAGAATTTAGAGGCCTCTGGGAAGAAAGGTCATGGGCACTTTGCAAGCCAATGCAAAACTAGACTTTCGCCTACGAAACACATCCTCAGGCCTGTACTTAGAGCGTGAACACAACCGTTTGAATTTAATATGTAAAAAAAGGGTGGACACACACACATACACACGTGTCAATAAAAGTAGGTTTCAATTTTTATAATTTAGGCCCACGTATGAGATGGTCAATCACAAACACTTTCTAAATACGTATTCAGGTCATATGCATAAGTATCTCCAATAGAAGTGCTCTCCAAACATTACAAAAGGGTGCGTTCCGTACTCCTAATTACTATTTGCACAGTGCCGCACCATTTCCCAGCAAAAATTTCTCCTTTCAGTTTCGAACTATAAAATTTTAGTCACGTACAATAATGGATCCCTCCCTTTTAAAACAATGCAATGCAGCGAACAAGTCAATTCCTTGCGCCAAAATGATATCAGGATAATCTCGGGGTTTAATTCGAGAGATGTTGCCGTTTGACCCTATTATTACTGCCTCAGCATGTATTCTCTTTGGGAACTATCGTTCCGCCAAAATGATAATTGCAAAGCCCCCCTTTTTGAGCTGGGGGGTTCACACCGTTTCCACCTTGGCGTGACTTTGAAAGCGGCAATTTGATGGCCAAATGGTGAGAGAAGATGATGGAACATTCCTCTCTCGATGCAAAAAGACTTCTTATGGATGATGCTCCACGCCCTTTGTGTACCTCTTCTTTTTCTCTACTCGCAATTTTATTGGCACAGATGTGATAGAAAGGCTGAGGGAAACGGATTGCCCGTGGTAATTGGTATGACGGGGGGCAATTGGGGATTGTAGTACGACACTCCTACTGTTATTGCTCTCAGAACATAACGTGTGTGGAAGAAAGGTGACCTGCTTTAATACGTGTCGGGCAATATTGCGCTTCGAAATACATTACAACTTGCATTATAGAATTTTAGAAAACTGGCCCCACCATACACTGAATTTTGCTCCCAACTATACATACCGTACATTTTCATACAGCTTGAAAAATTACAAATTTCCTAATAATCATAGGTGAATCCATTTATTGCAACAAACCTCACCTTTCAAATTGCTTTCTAATAATGTGGAAGCACGATAGTCATTTGACCTATTCTTAAATCGCATGATAGGCGAAGTGATCTGCAATTTTCCCTCTAATTATGGTGCCTGAAGGTACTTACAAATAAGTGACGAGCGAGTTTCATCACATACGTCGCCTATTATTATTTCTACAAGATCAGACACGCATCTTGAAATAAGAGCATGTTCTGCTATATCTACTTGTAATATCACTTAATCTGTCAGTATATATCGTGCCGATCGTGCAAAACAAACTGATCGCTTCGAGATCGTGCTCTTCTTCTGGTGACAGATGCATGACATGATTTTTTTTGGGTGATGTTCTGCGTTACCTTCCGCCGGTACCACCACAGTGAAAGTAGCCTCTAATTGCTTATGGCCGGCCAGTAGTGGAACCATCTCAGTCACGCAAAACTTTCCTGTTGACAAAAGATCTTGCTGTCGGCCATGTACTGGGCAAAAAGGCACCGCACGGTTTGCATACCGTTTAGCATCAGTACGTGCAAAAAAAAAGGTCCATTACTTCTGCGGTATATGAAACGTGTGCTCCCCCGGTTGGTCAACTGCTAATTACCCGCATTAGGCAAGTTTTAATTTGGCGACAAAGAGGTTTCTCCGCACGACTTGGGTGCCGTTGACCATTATTAGCCGACCTCCGTGCAATTTGTACCTAGTCAGTTAGTGCAAGTCATTACCTCAGACACTTTATACGTGCCCTCAAGAGAAAACCCACATCCGTTTAAAAGAGGCTTCCATTTTATCACCTGCTGACAACTTACACGACCCACTTTGCAAGTGCATGAGAATATTTGCTTGTTACAGATTGCACAGCAAAATAACTGTTCAAAGGTTCTAAAATGTACATCAACCACCTTCAACAATAAGCGATTGTGTACAGCGCAGTAAGTAATGAGAATATCATAATATGCGCTCTATAAACCACCACATTTCTGCATATATCATGCGTGTGTCTCGTTAGGAAAATGCGACACTCTACTTGCATTATGACCTTATGAGCAGGGCGAAAATGTTTAGTGATGTACTCGTTTTTGTTCTTTGCAACTGCCTAACACATTCTTGTGTAATGGACTCATCTTGAAGGCGGGATATTGCACAGGTATATGGTGTTGTACAAGTTTTTGTGGGTCACCGGCGGTTTCTAACATATTTTTTGGTTGCAAATTTCGCCCTAGAGATTTCTCTAACGTTTCGCGATTCGCAGAATATATGATTACTATGATTATAAACGGCGAGGTATCGCACATCGCGCCCTTGCTGCAGATGATTTCACTATATGAATGTTCAGTATTTCACATGCGTCACGTACACTACAATCACATGCAAAATTTCCTGAGAAAGGGCAAGGATATTATGTACTAAAATAGGTTAATATTCGTTGCATTAAATTGATCGTAGTGCCATTGTGTTAACATGAACAAATCAATTCAGTTAAAGGTCATCCGTTGTTAACAAATATTTTATAAAAACTTATCCGGCTCAATATTTCATCATCGCATTTGCCAAACAGTAGTTTGCAACATGACACATGTTGGCTCACCACATGAGACATGTTCACACGCTCCTTTGCATAGAATAGATGCTCAACCTGCAGAGCAAGTTTCATTACCTGCAGTGGTTTCCACACAGCAATCATACCAGTATTTCAACTTAAACAGTACATTTTGTAACCTTGCTCATTCACATCCAACTCTTTATTTTTCGTTGTTGTTGTTAATGATGATATCATTGTTTTATTGTTCTACAGGTGGCCCTGGTTGTCGGGGCGCTCCTAGTGTTGGTGACCCCATCACTAATGGCCGAGTCACCCCAAGAAGATGTACCTTTCGAGACGGAACAGTCTCCAGGTACGCTGTCAGACCGAATGTTGCCACCAGCACCGCACCGTTTTCCCCAGAGGTACGCAGCCACCAGGAGAAGATACCCTCTGAGGCCTCGTCCTCCGTGGGCCGGACCCAACCAGCTGCCACCACCTCACTTTAAAAGGCGACCTGGACTCTTCAAAAGACCTCCACCGAGGCCCATACAGAAGCCATTGCCTCCACCACCCCCTCCGCCTCCGCCACCCCCACCCAAACCAACAAACAACAACAACAACCGACAGCCTGGACACTTCTTCGACAGACCTTTTCCTTCAGGAGCCGTCGAACCTCCCAGCTTCTCACCTCCCGACCCATTGTTCCATCAACCCAGGCCTAAACCGGTGGACATAACGACTGAAAAACCGGACCTGGACATCCAGGTCCCGTCCGAGTCGTCCCAGAGCGCGGCCTACTCGCATCCGATCCACGACAACAACGGGTGGGAACCGGTGTATCCGCCTCCGAGGCCGCAATTCTTCCATCATGGTCCACCGCAGTCCACACAGGTCATCTTCAGCACTCCAAAGCCCGTCGTGCTGGCCACCACGCCTGCACCTCACTTGCTGTTCGCACCATCGACGCCACAGCCAGTGTTCCGTCCGCAACAGTTCTTCCCCGTACCTTCCTTTCCAGCACCGCAGCCTCTCCTGTACTTCCACTCGAACCCCAACGAGCACCAGGTGGCTAGAGACCACCACGTGAACCATGACCTGGAAAGTGTGCCAACTCACCACCAGCAGTACGGTCCTCCTCATCAGCCTCCTCCACAACAGTACGGTCCTTCTCAACAGTACGGTCCTCCTCAGTACCACCAACCTCTGGTGCACTACGTACGGGCGCCTGAACCCATAATAGAGATCATAGTGCAGGATTCAAATGAGACGCTTCCTTCGTTACCAACGGAGACGCCACCGACGTACCCGACGTTTCCGGTACGCAAAGAGCCGGTGGAGGTGTACTACATCAAGTACGCGGACAAGAAGAAGAACGGCGGCGGCGGCGGATACGGGTTTTCCGGAAGCGGTATTGCTGCCGATTCCACCAATGTGTCACCTCTTCCGCCGTTGGAAGCACCGCCTTTCAATCCATCCGATTACGACAACGTGGAAGAAGCAGCCAAGGAGCATTTCTCCAGCTTCGGATTGAAAGAAGGGTACAGCGGCAGCAGCAGGGAACCGGTGTACCACGACAACTTAGTATCGTCAACACCGTTGCCGCAACCGACATACGCGCCGAAGCAGGAGCAGTCGACAACTCTTCGGACCATAATCAGACCAGAGTCCGAAATACACACTCCGACCAACCTACGAGTTGTGTTCGGCAAGGAAGTGCTGGTCCACGGAGGACATGGGAACAACGATCAAGGAGGGTACCAGCGTGTCAGTACTGGCTCTGGCTCCGGTACCGGTTCGTACGGCAACCAGCAGTTTTCATCATTCAGCCAGCTTCAGCCTGCCAGTACAGTGTACCAGGCTGTAGCCAACAAGAACAAAGGCAACAGCTACCAGCAGATACCACCTCCGCCATCAGGTCCGTCCGGTTACGGCTTCGGAGGTCAGTTCGCCGAAAGCACGCAACAGCAACAACGTTCAGACTCTAGCAAGCAGCAGCAGCAACAACAGGTGAAGAGAGTGGACACCGACGAGGTCACAAAGGTCGTGGGTGACTTCCACAAGGAGGCTGAACCTGCCACAAGCAGCTTCAGCAGCAGTAGTTTGCCTGACGAAGTCCCGGAAGACCTGAGGAAGCAACTGCTGGCATCGGGGATATTACACAACGCGGAGATTCAGGTAAGGTGAACCGCATCGAGGTCACGCTGTTGCACGACAAGGTTATTCGTGAGGGTCACACGTGATAAAGAAAGTCGCTGGGGACTTTCGAGACAGGATGCTATTTAGCCAGAAAAGACGTGACTGAAAATATTTATTGCGTCAACTTCGATTGGACCATCAATGCTGCGTGTGATACTTTCCTATTAACTTAGCGTTTAATTATATGTCAACAGGTGGTCAACTATGACCCTTCTGCTCAGCCCAGCAGCTCTGGAGAAGCTCCATCACCCCAGGGCGGGTACGACGACCACAACGGCCACGGACCACCGATACAGTACAACAACTGGCGTCGATCAGACTCGGACCAAGACAAAGCCGAGAGCAAGATCCAGCGAACATTAGTTCCAGTAGACCCAGAGAAAAACCCACTGGAAGACATCGCGACTGTGCCAGAACTGGAGCGACTTCCTGAACTGAAGGGAAAGAAAATCACCGGAATAGTGGTCCTGCCCAAAAAGTACACGGCGTCCGGAATCAGACGAGACGACAAATCCGGTTTTACGGAGGAATCCAACAAGAAGAAACAGATGCTGCTTCTCTTCACAGACGGCGGATCCAGCAGGAAGACCAATCCTGATGAGACTGATATTTATTTGTACGACTCCAACAGTGGGGATATCAACTCGGTGGTGGCCAACATGACAGAACTGGAGGAACTGTTGGGTCCCCAACTTCAGTCGTTTATGGCAGCACAGAGCCAGCACAACAGGCACGGCAACCTTGTCCGAACCTACCGCCATCTAGAAGAAGTGTCAACAAACACAACGGAGACCACCCCTTAAGATGAGTGTCTGTCACGGTATGTGCATGACTTTCATGAACTCAGGAACTATGTAAAAGTGACAGAGTCGTCAGCATAAGTGAAGTGCTGGTGCAGTGCAAACAGACAAAACAGACAATAAAAAAAATAAAAGTTTTGATATAAAAAAAATGGGCGTGCTGCGTGAACATTGATGACAAAAATTTTCTCTTCGTGAGCGGTCTTGGAGATCTAATTATACTACGAACCGTATATATCGTGTCGCTTTCTCCTTAAGTAAAAAGGACCACCCTGCTGGTGCCGTATTGTCAACACTGTGGAATTCAGCATTTAAAAAAAACACCTTAAATAGACCGAACAACTTAATTAACGGCACACGTTGTACGATCCGGTCAAACTAATACTTTGTACTTAAACGTCGCCCTCCCCCGTATTTATATGTAAAGAACACATTAAAAGAAACGAAACCTGCCCTAAAGTGTGTTATGCCTGAAAAAAAGTAAAGCACTGCTGCTCTACGAAGCAAAGTAAAAAAAAAAAACACATTAAAACGTGTCTTCTTTTCACTTCACGTCCAAGCCTCCTGCTGACATAGTTGTACAAATTTTCAGGGTGACATAGGTCACCAGCAAGGTCGATTAAAAGGGGCCAAACCGGAACTTGGTATCCGGTCATGTCATGATGACTTAGAAAATGTCGGACCAAGTCATTTACCTAGAATTCCGAATCCCCGAACTGACCCTTTCGAGTATTGCGCTCGGGAAAGAAAAAAAAAAATCTTTACTTGAAGGAGGTCAAAGGACGCATAAATCTTTTTGGAAGGGGTCAGAATACATCGCTTTTGATGGGGTTGGCATCACCGTAAGACCGGCTTGCCTCCTTTTTGGTCACTCCTTGGAAGAAGAAAAAAAAACTGATATAACAATGCAGGAATGTAAATGAAACGGGGCCTGTCCAGCAGCACGTGGGTTCCATAATTATCTGGACATTTTTTGGGGTCAACTTATAGGTACATGTTCCCACTTATGAAATTCCTTGGAAGATGCTGACCACCGTGACGTACGTCTTAGCCATTATAGAAAATCGTGAGTACATTACCAGGGTGTTTTGTATGCCTTTCATTTTGTGTTGTTGACTCCTCGTGATGTTTGATGATTCGAAATCTTGTGGTGAAGCTTGTGTTTTTTTTAAAGGGCTGAATCGTTATGCGGAGGTGATGGCGGGGTTATTGAATCTTCCTTCACTCGGATAGTTGAAAAGTTCCTGTATAGTGATGCAACATTGTAATAGAATATTACGTCAGATGACACAAAATGCGAATAAATTATTCAGCTGCTAACACTTCCTGAGTAACTCAGATGGTTACAATAAGCACATTTTAAAATCAATTTGTGAGTTACATTTATTGATTCTATTTCATTAAATGAACCGAGAAAAATATTTAGAGAGTATAATACAAAATGAGTCAATTTCGTTATGCATGCACGTATCGGTATAAAGTTTCCCATTCAATTGCACTTTTCTTGCATGGAAACTAGTAGCCTACAAAAATGTGTTACAAATTGAAAGCGACCTGAAAACGTGCTCGTTCCATACTAGATTTTGTATCCACAAACTGGTGACCACTCACACTATACATGGTGCCCGCAAGCTCTTTAGCCAATAATTAATTACAATATATGCAACTAGCAATATCTTTTAAGATTGACCTTTCCCTTGAATACCATTAAGCCAACACTCATCCAGCTAATGACAAATAATTGTGAGAAAGTTTTTACATGTATGAAAGTGAATAGTCTTGGCACCACCTTGCGATATCCATCCCAAAACAAATGGCGCATTTGGCAGACGCATAAAAATTCTCGAAAGTGACTGATTCGCATTATGTTTCTTCGGACTAACAGTGAAAACACCTCGGAGTGAATGCCCCGTGAGGATGACTTTGGCAAATGTCCACTGTTGATGACTTGAGACCTTTCTCCAAAGGCTCAGGTTCCATTATCCAATGTTCCTGTTGCCTTAATTTCCTTTCCAATATAATGCCTGTGACACCTACACTTTCATAAAAAAATATATATACAACACACTGATCCAGGTCGCAATCAGGGCTGGCTCTATGTCGGAATGGTGGTCGTGTCCTGCCAGCCTTTGACCCTTCTCAACAACCTTCCCCTAAGCATCACACACACACAAAAAAAACAGGTTTGAATACACTTCTTCTTAAGCAGAAGCTCAGGCCATAATCCAACTTCCCGATTTCTCTTCTCAGACCTGTATATGTTTCTAGTGCGACCCTCTTCTTCAGGAATCGGTTTCCTCATAATGTGCACCACAGGCACAAAGTGGAGGATTTTTATTGCGACTGTTACTGGCGGGGGTTGTCCAACCTTTGAAACTTGTCTTGGATGCGCTAATAAACGACAAATCGATGAAATAAGGACCTTTGCCATATTATGAAATGCTGGCAGAATTAGGTAGCAACAGGGCTGGTAATAATTAATTGCGCAATGTTCGGCAGCATTTGTTGCAGAGTGTCGAAATGCATGCTCATTGTCAACAACCCACAGTATTTGCACTAAAGTGTGATTGGGACAGCCCACCACGCTGTAAATTGAAAGATTTGGCACACCACCGATTGCACAACTGTTGCATCTTTTGTAGATTCGCAAAATGTCAAATCATTGCAAATAATTAATGTCTGCGCTATTAGCTAACTATATTAGTGTGTCGAAATCTGTGATTCGAATATTAAAATACAGTTAATGCTTGGTTTAATATTCTTCATTCATTCATTTCCGCATGTGGCATATTGAGTTATTATCAGTCGATCAATCAATAGGCTGAGTGAATGATAAATAAGGATTCAAACTAATTAGCTCTTGCATAAAATTATTTTAGTTCAACTGATCACTAATATTATCTGAATGGCAAATCACTCCTTCTGAGTTGGAATCTTGCTCTTCCTTTATTGTAGTGATCTTCGCTAATTTTCTGTCAAAAAATAACTCTAAGGAATAGTAAAGTTTCGCCAAAAACGAATATCTTAATTGCACAATTCCTTCAGTGAAAATAATTTTTTCGCAGTTCATTTTATACGACTTTTAAAAATGTGCCCTCACTGCTTTCAATGGAAGATTCTCTCAGCAATATTTTCTAGTCTATACTGAAGCATATACCAAAACTAATTTCACATCATATCAAACCTCGAAAAACGGGTTTTATTGTGTATGAGACATACTGCATTGCCATTAGAATTTTACAGCCATTTATTACACAACTCCCCAACATTATACTTGTTTTTTTTTAATTAAATAAAAAACCAATCAACATGCGTTTCTCTCATATTCCAATAAAGTTCACTTTGATATTCAGCCCCAGCCGCAGTCCTAATTGCACCATCTCACTCACAGTATGAACATCCAGTTTGTTTAGGGATGTAGGTCCCGCACGTGCCAACCTGGAATGATCCCCCACGGATGCAAGACAGTCTGTTAAACACAAGCAGCCCGCATCGTGAATGGACCTCATGTGAAGTCAGGGGCACAGGTGAAGTGCTAAACCACGCCTGACCTTTAATCCTCCCGCAATAAAAGCAGGTGCAGTGCCCCCTCGTAATCATCAACTTGCCATCAGCTCTAATAAGACCTCCCATTACAAAGCCACTGACCCCAATGATACGGTAGCAGCGTGACCAACTCCAATTACACAAGGTCACAATAAGCTAATGATCCCGTTACATATATACATATAATTTTGCCAGTACACATTTTTTTTTGCCATTACATTTTTTTTAACAATGATTTTGTTTGAAGATGGTTGCATGTGGCCAATCGGATGATCCTAAAAGCAAAAAAAGGTTTCTTAAAATGAGAGGAGATGCAAGTGGGCATAAAAAACGGACGTGAGTGACCTCCTGACACAAATCTGGAGCAGTATGTGTACGCTCCTTTATATCTGGTTGCCACCTGCCCAAGATGAGGGTCCGGTTTATTCCCAAAGGATGGCCAGCACCAACCAGCTGACCGGCTTTTAAGAGGAGATGACCAATCCTGTTTGGATGTGAGGATAGCGATTTTTGCCCTGGAGGCAAACCGTGATGGATGAGTGAATGGGGGAAGAAGAAGAAAAAAAAAGATTCGCACCTTTGGATGCACCTGCAGTTTTCTCCCCCACTTCGCTTTTTTTCCTTCTAGATAATTTCCTTTTCGTTTTGGAGATTAACAGGCACTCTCGCCTGTGTTTGTAAGCATTTTGGCTATATAAAAGATGCCTTTGGTACAGAAAAATTCTAGCAAACCGCAAACACAGCTGATTAAAAATAATCAGCAAAATAATCGACTACACCCCAGTGATTATTACTAATCAGTTGACTACACACTCATTGTTTCTGCTACAAGTGAACTCCACTCATTGTGTCCGACAATGCTGCACGTAACGTTATGATGTAATTTTGATGATCATATAGCGTGCCACGTGGTTCCCCATCGTGCACTAGTACAATAAATAAATAAAATCAGTCATAAGTCATGGGCATGTGCTTTTCACACTTATTGCAAGGGAAATGCTTTTAGAAAATTGATGGAGGCTTCTGCTTTTCACGATTGTTCTACATCGTGTGCAAACATTGGGAAACTGAACGTGTCTCGCCACAAAATAAACTCATTAGGGGCAGTAATTATCCCACAATTACTATCAAACGCCTTCTCTGACAATCGGCCAAGTACTTTACCAGCCAACGTAACGACCAAAGAACGTGAAGCAATAAATCCACTGCGGAGATACTCCCATGGATTTTTGCAATCCCATTTGTAAAGCTGGACCAACTAATAACAAGCCAACATTATTTTTGTTTCAATTTTTTTACTGGCAATACAGGGGTTCAGCATCACACGTGATTGGTTACTTCAACAGTTACCACCCAGCTAACATGTTTTCAAAGCACTTCTAGTAAAGTCAAAGCAGGTTCCCATTGTTGTTCCTGACAGATGTTACAGTTGATAAGACAAACCTTTCAGAACTCAATCAAGGCCAGTTGAACGAAAGCAAAATAGGAGAAATCTCCAATTTTCTATAGTTATTCAGAATACATGATCCGACATATTAAACTGTGCATGCAAATAAAAAAAATATCATTAATTAAATTAATTATACAGTAGATGGGTCAATTAAAATTATTTCCCCATATCAACCATTATAAATGCCAGGACCAGCAACACTGAGAACCCGCCATAACACTACCAGCTGGCACTGTCGACAAAATCGGTCACTTAATGCACCATCAGTCATTAAATAAAACAAGCCATTTACACTTTGTTTCCAGGCGTAGTGTGGAATTAAAAATAAACATCACACGTCAAGGCTTGAGAGAGAGGTACATCTTCCCTTTAATAGTTTGCTTTAAAGGGTTGACCTTCTTCAAAATCTGTGCTATTAAGGTCACCATTGACTCTGAGCTCAGTCCCGTCTTCTTGCTCTTGAACTTCTGCAGCAGTTCAATAGTGGTCATAGGCTTGCGGATCAGGTACCTTCTGACCGCCTCCTCTGAGATGCCAGCCTCAGATGCTCCATCCATCTTTGGCCTCTTGGAACTGCCTGGGGTTTCTTGGACCGCCATCTTCCTCTTCCCATCTGTCGCATCTCCAAGTCTGGTTGGAGTAGCCGCACGGGAACTGCTTGAGCTGGATGAGTCAACTTTGGGTGGGACGGCCGCAGCTGACAACACTGGTTTGCGGTCCTCGTCTGAACTGTCGCTAGAGCCAGATTTCTTTTTCCCCTTTGAGCTCTCCTTGTCCTTGCTCTTCTTCTTCTTTTTCTTCTTTGAATCCTTTTTGTCAGGCTTCTCCTGAGTTGGGGGTTCATCGAGGATAGGCATCTTTCCCTCCTGCGTCTCCTCCTTCTTTGCCTCATCATCATCCTTGTCTTCCTCCTTCTCTTCCTCATCCTCATCTTCCTCATCCGAGTTGAGCAGCTTCTTCAATGCATCCTCTTCAGCCACACCCTTCATCTCATCCTTTGCCTTCTCTTCCTGATCCTCACTTCCACTGGACGAGTCTGACATGTAGTCCACCTAATAGAAAGCAGTAGGAAAATTAATGCCCATCTTTCAACCAATTTAGTTAAATGCCGCAGTTCCAAGCAGTATCTCTTGTGACCCACTAGTGGCAACTGAGAAAAATTATGTAATTTCATTTTACCTCTCGTCCTTCCTCATCCCCATCATCACTCTCTTCCACTGCTTCATCATCGCTACCCTTCTTCTTCTTCTTCTTCTTCTTCTGATCGGCTTTCTTGCCACCCTTCGGCTTCTTCCCACCATCGTCGTCCTTTTCTTCGCCTGACTCTTGATCTGAATCCGAGTCATCCTCATCGGAATTTATCCAGTCATCCATGTCTGAGATCTTGAGCTCTGACTTCTTTCCCTTTCCCTTTTTCCCCTTAGCTTTGGCACCAGCACCTGGACCACCTTCTTCGTCATCCTCATCCTCATCATTCTTCCGCTTCTTATTCATCAGAGTGAAGTAATTCAAAATCTTGTTTCGCCGTCCAAACTCCTCTTCAGCCTCTTCTGCGCTCAGGGCTTTGTACTTCTGCACTTGGGTGAAGTTGTACCACTCGTGCACTGGGAAAGCTTCAAAGGCCCCGTCAGGTGCCTGAGTGAACACGTAGTAGTGGGCGTTCTCGGACACGCCACCTTCTCGGACACCCCTGTAGCGCTTCCCAGTCTTCCCTCCAATCTTCAAGAGCCATGGCTGGTCTTCCACCTTGTATCTCCTCAGCTGGATGCCATACTTCTTGCGTCGGGCTTCTTCACGTTGGTCTCGCCCAAACTCACTGCCTGCACCAAACCTGGTAAAAATTAAAAGGGGAAGCAGATGTTACTGTGATGGCCAAAATTCAGCATGAGCGTCAAACAAAATCTACTCAATAACCATTTAGGCCACAGAATATTGGTTTAGCCATTGACCTCAATTGCTACTTGATTGATTGATTCAACTTTTAATGGTGCAAAAGCAACACTTCACCAAACACTGTGTTACATTGGGCAGGTTATGCCAACCCACCCCAACGCAAATAAACTAAGGTACAAAAATAAGCGAACGGGTCAGTAAAAGTTTCAGCGACAAGTAAAAAAAGCAAGCAAATATTAATTTTTAATGGATACCCCGTGATAGGCCCCTTGGGCCTCTTAGGGGATCATTTTTTGAATAACCGACTTTAATCATTTGCCTGCAATGTGATGGATTTTGATAGTGGGAGGAAACGGGAGAGCCCCGAGAAAACCCACGCAAACACGGCGAGAACCCATCGAAACTCTATCCACATAAGTATCCTCCGTCCGACCCGGGGATTGAACTCGGGACCTTAGAGGTGGAAGGCTGCAGCGCTAACCACTCGGCCACCGTGTCGCCACAAAAAGCAAGCAAATATATAAAATTCCAATAAAATATGCTACAGTACATGATCTAAATGGATCATTCTCAGCATATCAATATGGTAAATTCATTGTAATTCAGTGCCTGGAAGCATGTAGTCTATCTGATATGCGCAGTTGATTCTCACAATAAATTTTTCGTTGTTCGATAATTGTGATTTTAAAAAATAACGTGAGAAAAATGGAAAAGATGCACAGAAACAGTCTTTCTCTGCAGAAGTAAACCGTCACTTTGAACTGTGTAAGTCATTGGGACACTCGAAATGCCAGTCAGCTGATAACTTGGAAACCTTAGAAGCAGTTGCCCAACTCAAATGATGATGTTCACTCTGATCATACTAATAAATGTGTTGGCTACCCAATACTTCGCACATACAAATTCAGTGCTGCCACATTGTACAGGAAGGTCCGCAGTCTACGAACGGGGTTATGTACTTGAGAACATTATACGTTATCCTTACATGGAACCTTGGGAATCCGTTTGTAAGTACAGATCGCCATAAGTTGGGTAGTTTGTAAACCAGGTACTCTGCCAGTAACGACTGAACATACATTAAAGATTCTGCATGTTACCAGTGACATTACTGCATATAAAGCAGTATGCTAGTTAAATCAAGAACAGCCAGATGTTACAGAAAGTGCTGGTATCTACACTGGCATGCGGGGTATGCTGCGACAAATGGGTACGTTTTGTCTACTAAAATTAAGCTTCTTTGGAAGCACAGCAATTTGGAGTTAAGTATGCCCTACTCACAAGCAATACTATAGAAAAATTCCCAACGTTTCCTGATCATATGCAGACACTTCCGCAGCCCAGTCCGATTAAAACTGGCTGACAATTTAGTCATTCGCGTTGAACCATACAAGGTCAAAGAAATACATTACAAATCCCTCCATTTTACACACAGGTTTTTCCCTATGCTCACTTTGGCATCTCCTCATCCATCCCCTTGAAGTCCTTCATGTTGTTCTCTCTCGACATCTTCGTCTGCGTCCACTTGGTAAACTCCATCGTGTTCGACGGCTGGTTGAACCGCATCACCTTGTACTCCTTCTTCGCATTCCTGCAATTACAAAATCAGACGAGAGTCAGCGTCGGAACGCCCAGTCGCAGAGTCCGGCTACTTACTTAGGCACACGTACAACATACTCCTGAACTGTCGTATTCTTCGGACTCTAAATATAAAGAATGTTCCATCATCATTATTATTATTGTTATTATTATTATTATTATTATTATTATTATTATTATTATTATTATTATTATTATTATTGCCTGCAGGTTGTCCATGGCTTCCAGGCGTGTTGCTGTGGGCCTCCAGATGGGTCAGTCCAGCAGCAGAATTCGAGGCCAACTTTTCCCTTACTTTTTCCTCCTCCTTCTAAAGAGAGAAGTGAACAAGCAGCTGTGCTATTCACCGACGCTCACTTGTTTCTCTAGCTAAGATGGCGGCCCCCAATGACATTTCAATTAATTATAATTAATTAACCCAACCCATGATCAGGGGGCTGTACTTTAACCACTTAAAAAAAATAATATCTAGTCGCAACTGTAAAATAATGCAAAATTTCACCAAAAATCCTACCTTTTTACCAGAACCATATTTACTTACTTTATATATAAAAAATTATTTAAATATTATAATCCCTGCATGAACCATAAATTGTCCAACATGGCAGCTTCATACTGGAAAAAGTTACAAATTGCGGGGGGGAAACCACTGAAAAATGTCCAAATTGGCACATGCAGCGTAATTCCACAATTGGGTCGTACATTCATTAGAAATCACTAACAAAATAGCACTATGCACATTTATTGCTCAAGTTGTTCTTTATCAAAACAGCAGGCATGCCCCTTCATAAGCGTCACCACCAAGATCACACATGTGATGGACAGATCTACAAATTAGTGGACCACCACATGTAACTCCAAATATTGGGAAGAAAAAAAATATGATATGGCATGAAAAAAAAAAACATCCAACGCGTTGTCTTTATGCTGTGCATAAATCACATGAATAATCACATTAAAAAGAGGGGGAAAAATAATAATATTGAACACATGGCAATGCCAAACTGGTAATCCCCTCAGTTGCGAGGAGTGATTGCAGAGTTGCTCAACGACGCTGGGATTTCACCAGTCTGACCCGTCTCTCTCGGAGGACCCTGCAAATGAAAATAAACCATCAACACACGTACAACAATTTACTTGTTCCCGACCAAAGAGAAGTACTCTATAGAATTATTTTCAAAAAATTTGCATTGATCTTCTCCGGCCTACTGAAAAGTCACAACCGACTTCTTCCGCCCCACCTTGACTTGTATCTGGTTCTTGAGCATGGCAGCCCTAAGAATGAGCATCTTGGTCCTCCTCTGGTACTCCCTCCCCATCTGCAGGGCCTTCTCGAACGTGGTGCTCCTCTGATCCACGTCTTTGGCATACAGAATTTTGTTGTACGAATCGATCCGGGCCTGTATCTGCCCGTCTAATATTAGGAACATCAGCTCGTCCTCTAGAGCTGCCACAACCGTATTGAACGCTTCCGCCATCTTGTGCATGTCCGCCGACATGTACGGACTTGGGAGGAGAAAATCAGCTGATTACGCAAATGTTTGCAAACATCATTGTAATGAAACTGACCTGAAGTACTGTATGAGTGCCCTGTTTCGAATCTGCTTGTAGAGAGAGGCAACATGCGGGGCGAGGTAGAGATCAAGTAGCAGGTTTTCTCGAATCTCATCGAGGAGCTTGAGACAAGAAGCGTACTTGGAGTCATAGAAGTTGAATATGATGTCCCTGAGTTGCGGCTCCAGTTCCAGGAAGAGCTTGAACTGACTGGATGAAATCACATGCTTCTGCAGCTCATCCCGATCGAAGCTGGCTAGAGCACACAGTCCACCGTACACAGCCACGTTATTTTGGGACAACAGGTCCGGAAAATCACAATGGTCGAAGGAAGCCTGAAAATTACATGCTGTCTAATAAAAATTTCATGACGTAATGGAAATATGCCTCAAATGGCCACAATTACCTGTAGAAAGAGACGAGCCGCTGCCTTATACTTCTTGCTCGCCAGCTCTGCCAAGCCAGCAGCACATTTTAACTTTGTGGCCACTGCCTGACCACCCCCACTGATAGCTGTGGTTGGAGGACCCTCCTTTACTGCAGGTACCACTCCTGGCGCAGCACCCGGCACACTGTTACCTCCACCAACTCCGCCCCTGGGATCAGCTGCATAGTCTGGGGTTGCTTCCGCCTTGCTAACGTAGCTCAGAACATGTGACCAGTTCTGTAGATACACACTCACCTTGAAGGAAAACATTTACGTTACGTCTCATAATAAATCATTTTCATCACAAATTGGCATGCCTCAAACGAGTAGCTTTCTAACTTGCAAAGATATTACACTGTACTCCCGATTATCCGGGTGTGGATTATCCATGTTTCGGATTATCTGTGCATTGTCCAAACAAAATGCAAGTCCTAAAAAAGTCATTTGTCTCACAAAGAATATAACAAACTTTTTCCAGAACACAAACTATAAATGTGCTGTAAATTTCATGATTTTGCTTAAACCTTCATTACAGAAGCGTACAGTAGTTCATTTAAAATCTATGAACAGCTCACGTTTACGGTATTTAGAACCACTTTCTGAATATCCGTGTTTTCCGATTATCCAGCTACACCTGTGCGGTTATTATCCAGGATAATTAGGAGTACACTTTCGCTACTTAGGCTTCAAATATTTTAAAAAAATTTAAACCTTGATGACATTTAGACACATGTTGACAACGTGCTTTCCACTGGTGCAGTAGTCTCTCGCCCGAGAGTAGCATTTAAGAGCATTGGATAGGTCGCCACAGTCCAGGTAATGGTCACCAAGGTCGTCGTGCCCTCGCCTGATGCTCTCCTTGATGGAATTCGACTTGTAGTTCTTCAGGTCTGTGTCCAACTTCTCCAGTTTCAGGCCAGCTTTCTTCATCTTCGACTCCACCCATTGCACATCCAGCACCGGGAAGTCTGCTGGCGTCCCGTTGCCCACTTCCTGCTGGCTGTAAGATGTAATTCAAATGAAGTGTGCAATGGTACTAGTTGAAACGAGCATTATACACGCACCCCATGGTGTCCCTGAGTGTCTTGTGCAGCTGCTGGTAGAGGTTCATGTTGTACGTGTTGGCCACGTGGTTGATGGCCATCTTCAAGGCCTCCACCTTCTGCGAGGGGCAGTGCTCCGCTATGTGCATGAGCCGGTACATCTTCGCCAGCCCCGTGTAGCTACTGGCATATGCTTCCAAATCCTACCAAGAAAAGCATGTCACACTCCTTTCTATAAATATTGTACGCCCCCTTCAAACCGATATTACATCAGCACCTACATCCATGCCCAAAGTGGACAACTCAGGTTGAAATGACCATGCTACGGCTGCCATTACAGCGGCAGAATTTATAGGAGCCTTGCTTGTATGTAAACAATTAACGTGCAGCAAAATAAATACAGAGTTCTGGTTGCTACGGAAGTTTAGCTAATCAGAGGCAAGGAATGGAACACGGAATGTTTCCCCTGTTCTGTCCGCACCAGTGTCGGATTCTCCACGACGAACGTGTCCTCCTCCGTGTTGTCGTTCTCCTCTGGCGGTGCATCAATCTGCATAGGCTCCACCGCATTCTGAAAGTGCAGTTACCATTCAATTAATTAATTTTTGCCCTACTAATTGAACTTTCTTTTTTTTAGCCTCTTTTAAAGTGTGTTCCATCAATATTTCTCTTTGGACAACAAATCAGTGTGAATCTTTATTTGCAAATGGGGCTTACCGAGAGGGGCATGTTGAGCTTGAAGCTGCTCAGACGAAGAGTCGAGCTGGTGGGAGCACAAAAACCACTCTGGAATGACCCCCAAAATGCCGAAAAAATGAAATAAAAAAAATAGCCAGACCCCAAAACGCCTTCAGGTGAAGTGTGTGTGTGGGGGGGTCGAAAATAACGCAGCGGCTTGGGCCTTGAACTCGCCGGGTTCAGCTTATTAGCTTTATAAGTCAGCTTATTAGGTGGAAATAACAGTTTAATGAGTTCCATTGAAAAAAGGGCACATTTTTGGTCTGAAAGTCACAAATTGCAATAAATAAAAATTTTATTTATTGCAATTATTGTGACTTTCAGTCAATTTGGGCTGAATGAATTGTGCTTAAATCTAGTCCGCTGATACGAGTGGTTCTGTCGACTTCTGATGCATCCAGACCAAGGATGAACCATTTAATGCCTTCGTCAAGCCTTTGTTGTCATTTCTGGATATCTGCAGTGTGATTAATGGAAATTGCATGCACAATAATTTATTGTTGCACATTTTTCAAAATTAAATGGTGTGCCATTGAAAGAACGGTATGTATTTCCCACAGGTCAATAAGGTTACAAATTTTATGCAACTGTTATTTGCGCCATCAAATTCCGCACATAGCCGGAGAAGGACAAAAATTTTCCACAGTATTTTTTCATCAATGTTGCACCTGGATAAACTGGAGAGTAGAACTGTAGGTATCAAGCGTCTTCACAATTGCATGTCCTCTGGCTTGTCGGCTGGGATTGCACCTTTCACACCATCTCATCATTCTTAGTCTTAAAGGCCTGTAAATGTATGTAATATGTAATTTGCAATATGCAATACCACAATACAGTAAGATGGAGAAAAACATACTTATGTAAGCAACTCGACCAACCCTGGATCATATGCCATTTCCAAAGGGGTTTTTCCTGTGTTGCTCTCGAGGGTTGGATCCGCACCGTTCAGGAGTAGGTACTCTACAATTTCCGTGTGACCTTTGGTAGCTGCTAGATGGAGTGGGGTGTAGCCGTTCTTTTCCTTGGCATCCAAATAAGCCCCAGATTCATGAAGGTACTTGACTATAGACAACCAACCATGATATGCGGCCTGATGGATTGGCACGATTCCATTCTGATCACTCATGTTCACCGATGCGAGGCCCTCAACTAGCAGTTGGCATGTGAACCGATGGCCATTCTTGGCTGCACATTGCAGGGGGGTCATCCTGTTTTCCGAGTGGCAATGATCCCCAGGCCAACCTTGCTTCAAGAGGTAATCCAGAACATCGTCTCGTCCACAATGGGCCGCCACGTGGAGGGCATGTCTTGTCAGTGGACTGTCCACCAGCTGTGCAACACCTCCCACCCTCGTCACCACCTTCTTCACCTCTTGCAGTCTACCATCCTTGCAGGCCTCAATGAGTTCCAATGCTGACAGTACCCAGTCGTCAATCTAGGAAAGAACTTGTGAATTAGCAATCAGCTGAAGTGCGGAGGGAAGTGATACGTACCGGTAACCTTTCACTCCAACAATTCCCCATTTTTGCATGTGGAAGGATTTCAATTGCTTCTGGACTGACGTCTTGCACTGACATGCATGAAGTGATTGCAGTGTGACCAGTAACATGAGTGTGAAAGGGGGAGCGGGGAATTACGCAAGCAGCGCATTCCAGTGCAATGAAGGTGGAGCAAGTCTTCCGGCGTTGACAAGTTTCAGTTGCTTCGTACCAGTAATAAGTGAAAACTAATCAATTACTTCAATGGCCACTTAACATTTATCACTTTTTATGTTAATGTTACAAGAGCCTCACATGATGATGTCATCTGATAAGAGACAGCTGCAGTGCTTGAGGTGCTTGTAAAACTAGTGGCAACAAGTAGTATCCTTGAAACGGCTGGAATAGACAGATTAGTTTAGAGGAAGTATTCTTCAGCAGCAGATAAGGGATGCCTACTCCCTTGCTGCTTACCATGGACATTTTCTACAATAGACCCTTTCTGAAGTAATACTAATATGCAGCACCCAACAAAACACTGTAGAACGCAACAAAACCTGTAAAAAAAACTGCATTGTACAGTACAAACCCAGTACAAGCCATGTTCCCATTGCTCCAATTAGTCAGAGGAGCAAACATGCACCTTGTTAAATTCCTTAAGCCCCAATTCCATGCATTTAATTTTCCAAATGTAACCTGACACTACCCTGTGACTGGAACAGGCCAACAACCCAGCTTCATAATGTGGGGTCGTGCTGAGTCCATTGTCGACTCCTCTTGGCCCTGAGGATGCGGCACAACCTCGGCAGCAAACCTGGGAGCTGATCTGGTCTCAGAGAAGCCTCAAAGTGTTTGGAAAATCAAACCACAACTCACCAGAAGTGGACTGATGCCAGACTGGTACCAGAGATCTTCTTTACACATTGGTGATCTATGCTGGTCGGGTTCTAGTTGAACATCCAGGAGATGACTACTGAATTATTCAAAGAGATTTAGAGCGATTATATTTGCAGATAATAATTTAGTTTAATCCAAAATAATACGCAATGCAATTAAAAAGTGAATTATTAACTGAACCTTGTCTGGCGATTCCAAGATGGCAAGGCTGGAGATTAGGGAAAATGGTTGTGGAAGGTCGTTCCCTTCATTTTTGTTGCGGGTGTGTTCATTTGTGTGGTTTACTTGTGTGACTCGGAGATGACCCCATCATTATTGCCTGATCTTGACCTTGTCAGCCATGGTATAGGTTCGTTCGTTCATTCATTTCTTCACAGCATTGGTCAACCACACACAACCGTTACTCAAATACAGTGTATAGTCCAAATGGTTCACTTTAATATGGCCAAAGTAGAAAACACAAAATGGAACAAAATTCGACAAAACCATCCTTTCAAGACTTAACCTAGAAGAGGATAAGAATCTATTACAAATCAAGTGAAGCTCTACCTTCACACATTTTTGTCACATTCATGACGTAGCTCTGGGTTGGGTGTCCCGCAAGTCTGGATCCATAGTATTTTCCTATTACACAGTGTTGAACTGCTATGGGTCCTGACTTGCAGGACACCCTGTATTTATTTCTCTGTACTCGCATGAACAAAATGTTGTTATAGAGCATCTGCGTAGGTTCCTAACAGCTAAAGCAACCTCCATATCATGTTTATAGAGGTTGCTTTAGCTGTTACCGAACCCTTGCTCCGTGAACCCGATATCATCGGAACCACTCCGGAGCAGTAGGGCTGGGTCCGGACCGAGCACAGCCAAGGTCGGAGCGAGTCTGGAGTTTGGCTGGGAGCTTGCCAGCTTGCTCCGGAGCATGGTTCAGCCCAACGCCTCTGGAGTTGAACCCAGTTCCGGAGAGGGGTTCAGAGCGGTTCAGAGCTTGGTTAGGTCCAACATACCAACACAACGGGGGGAAAGGCAGAAAAACCGCTGGATTTACTCCAGCATATGTCATGTTTTCATGGTGCCAGAATGACATTTCCAAGCACCCGCGATACAGGGTGTACCGCAAATGTCACATTTTTATGTCATACGCATTTTTGTATGTTACTATATGTCATACCCATTTTTCTGGATGTCACATTTTCATGGCATATAGATTTTTTGTATGTTACAATATCATATTGTAGCATACAAAAAATGCGTATGACATAAAATGTGACATACAACAAATGCGTATGACATAAAAATGCGACATTATTTTGCAGTACACTCTGTATCGCAGGTGCTTGGAAATGTCATTCTGGCACCATGAAAACATGATGCATATGCTGGAGTAAATCCAGCGGTTTTTCAGCCTTTCCCCTCGTTGCGTTGTTATGTTGGACCTAACCAAGCTCCGAACCGCTCCGAACCCCCCTCCGGAACTGGGTTCAACTGCGGAGGCGTTGGCCCGAACCATGCTCCCAGCCAAAGTCCGGACCCACTGCGACCTTGTCTCCACTCTCCCCCGAACCGGCTCGAACCCGAACCAAGTTCCGACGCTCGCTCCGGACCCGGCTCTACTTCTCCGGAGTGGCTCCGATGTTATCGGGTTCACGGAGCAAGGGTTCGGTTCGGTTCACAACCCTGCAAAAAGGACCCCAATACCTGGAATACACTGTACAGCTGCATTTATATTGTTGAAGTTCACTGGCAATGCAATTATATCTCAGGTTCCCATCATTTAAATCCAGTTAAATAAAGTGAGGATCAAATACATTTGAACCATTGATAAAGAAATGCATATCATATTTCTGAAGCTGATTAGACAATTCATGGATATGGTCAGGTGAAAGAATCAGCTCACTACCACGCAAGTGAACCCTTTTCAAATACTCTCCACATGAATCCAAAATGATTGGAATCACTTCCCTTTTTATTCTGTCGTCATGCACCTGCAGTTCACGCAACTCCTTCAGATTGGCATTACAGAGAAGTTCGTAAACAGAGGATTCGACAGATGTGTTTGACACATGAAGACTCTTCAATTGGCTACAGAAGGGAATGAGACACCTCACTTGTGGCAATGGCACATTGCGAATATGCAACTGTTCTAGTGCTTCAGATCCAGCATGTGGCATTTTAAATGGAAGAGAATGTGCGATGTATTCACCATCAGATAGATAAAGAGACTTTAGGTTTGGAAAAATCTGCCTGATTACTGCCACATTAATGCCAGTGCACAGAGTTAGGGTCAGACACTCGAGATTTGGATATGACACATTCATGTTTTGTCTGAAGAGAGAATCAAGGCCAGTAACATAGTACAATTCTAAATGCTTCAGACCAAACATGCATTTGTCCATCACGTAAAGAAGGTTTAAAGATGTCCTGTTACATATTGTTAAGCTCTTCAGGTAGACTAGTTCACCAATCCAATTTACATGCACATTTTTTTCCAGAAGGGTCAGCTTCTCAAGGTATGGAAAATGGGTCACAACCTTTTGCACAGAACTAATGTCGCATACATGCAGCTCATCTATAAAATCCTTCAACCGATAAGCACGTGTGCACAGTGGAAGAACTTTCCCGATACAATCGGTCTTCATGTGCAATACCTCCAAATTGGGAAGATGGTCAAGCAGGTGTATTGCTACTTCAGGAGTCATATAAGAAGCAAAAATTCTCTTCAGATTCTTGCAGTTTGAGAGAGGTGCTAATGTGGATTGCATTCCATCATAAATACCGATACCATCTATTTCAATATCTTCCAAGATCGGACAGTTTTCAATAAATTGTTCCAAGACCTGTGGATTGGCACCTAATAAAACCTTAACTGAGAGCAGGTTGGTCATTTTGGGGAAGATATAATCTTTCCATTCCTCACTTAGCCATAACTCAATCCCAATTTTGATCAAATCTCTCATGACATGAAGACCCCACAATATCTCCTCAGCGATCTCCACTGTAGACGAACCAGAAAAGTCCCATTCATCCCTTTCGTTAATCATGGTACACTTGGGATGAAAAGCACTAGTAATGTCAAAGTAATACCTCTTTCTCGAATACAGCTGAATGACCTCATTGACATATTCGTTTGCAAATGTATATGGGATCTCCTGAACATACTGACGGATCTCCTCTGCTTGTTCTTCATCAGTTTCTTTGCACCAGTCCAGTATGAAGTTGGCCAAAGCGTGCAGGCTTGAGGCACGGAGAGTGAGAGGTTGCCTTCTCCTTGGCATGATCTGCAAGATGAATGACATGATTCAGAATGCTTTTTTGAAAATAATTACATGCGACTGACCAAGGTGGATCTGAGACAGTCTACGCCCGGATTGACTTGCCTGAGACTTGGGAGATACGTGCTTAATTGTGTCCACCCAGTCACTTCCAAATGTTGCTGCTGCAGGTCACAGGGCCTGGTGAGAGGTCGGAGGATCCTCACCCTGTGTGCAGATGGTGTGGAGACATGATAATAGCAAAGGCGAAGAGACGAAGGAACAGAACGAGAAGTATTCCAGCCGTTGTCTCCCTTGGTACAGGTGCTTCTCTACCCTCCCACCACCTGTCCCTCGAGGATACACACTAGTGCCACACCTGATTCAAGCCAAATTTGAAATTGAGTTACCTGCAACAGAGACGAAGAGTCAAATCACAGAAACTGGTACATGGGATAGGTTTCTCTAAAGCACACTTATAATGTCATTGCTGTACTTGGTTACTACACTTACTGTGTACTACATTACCATCAGGTCTCTACCTCTTGGTTGTGAAAACATTGCTCAACATTGTACAGTACAATAAAATACTGAATGCATAATTTATATCTAGGAACAAAGGGAAGCTTGTTGACTTGTTGCCAAAGTCAGTGTAGCATTTATTATTATTCTTATTATTATTACAGTGAATCCGGATAATTATAACAGAAGATGTGTACCTTCAGCGACCTTCAGGCTCCTTCGCTTCTTCTGTGTGTCGCACGTTCTAAAAGAATCCGCCATCTTGCTAATCACGTGACGGGAAACAGCGTTGACAGGCCAAAATTAAATTAACGCTCTCACTTAAATCCTCACTCCGCCTGTGGTTCAGAATATTTAAACGTCATGTTTAATAATTTTAAAAAACTACTGCATTCCAGGCAGTGATCCAAAAATATAGCTCCTGCTCCTTCTGCTGGTAACTCAGGCTCATATGCACCCTGCTCCCGCCTTTTTTTTCGACTTCTTTACCTGACGAGCTGGGCCAAGAGAGATCAAATCTGGATCAAATTCAATTACTTATTCAACACAAAAGTTGGGTGGTTTATTTTTGCAAACACCACGGGCTTCATAATATATTCATGCCATATCCCAATTTCTCATCCTGACCTCAGATCAGGTGCGTGTCCTGGAGAGTCCTTGAACTCATACTACTGTAGTAGTGAACCCATTGCCAAACCTTAGCATTGTTGAAAATTTGAACAGCCTGTTATTTGCTACCCTTTAAAAAGTGCATTACCTTACGGGACCGTATGATCCACATCCATCCACAGAAAGGACATCGTGCATACCCAGGTGACAAAGGCACTGGAGATGTTGAACCCAAACAATACCAGCATCAGCCATGTATCGATGAGTCTGGAAAAAAACGCCATTTCCTGAAAATATGGTGAATGCAAAAGTGTATCACTGGTACATTATGAACACAATAATTATTCTTATGGGCATATTTCTTCATATTTTCAAAGTTATCCGTCCATTGTCACCTAACCCCATTACGTAAAATAAACCAGCGAACCGCAAGCAAAACAACATTGTATTAATAATAATAATAATAATAATAATAATAATAATAATAATAATAATAATAATAATAATAATAATAATAATAATAATAATAATAATATCATACCCCATTGAAGCAGTTCTGGCTTTTTAGGGGGGAGATTTGTTTTTTTTTGGCTGGAACTCTTGTAAACTTTATTTCCCTTTTTGGGACGGGATAGGGATGGAAGGAAGCGGCTGTGGCCTATTAACTAGGAAACAACTCCGGTATTCACCTGGAGGAACCGTGGGAAACCACAGAAAACCACGGTCAGAGTTGCCGGCACCGGGATTCGAACCTCGAACCCAGGACCTCCCGATTAGCAGGCGGACTCCATATCCACTACACCAACCTGCTTCGGTGGCAACATTGTATTTCGTGGCTTGTGGCAAAATCTTTCTATACTTTACGAAATAAATAAGCAGGGCCAGAGTCATGGCAAATTCAACCTGAATACTTACTCAATTAATTGTGGCGGAATTAAGACGATAACCCTGCTGTGTGACGTGTGTTTAAAAAATGAAAGCAGTAAAGATCTCTGTGGTTGTATACTTGCGTAAAATGGAGGGAATGATGGGCAGAAATCGTTCCTTGGGAGTGTTTCGCTGAGCTGCCAACTGCAATTTGTATAAACAAAGTCAAATATTAGGTTTCAAATAAAAACTCGGCGGCATTGGAAGTGCAAATTCAGTTGCGCTGCAGAATAATTTATTACATCCGAGTAGAAACCTGTAATAAACTGATATTACTTACGGATTTTTATTTAAAAACTTTGCGAAAGAAAAATCGTTAAACCAGAATCAAGCAGGTTTTCACGTGCATTTCCACAGTATAGCCTACTGATGATACAATCCCATTTACATAATATGGTGCCAAAAAATTCAATACTTTTGGAATCCGTTTGTAAGTATTGGTACTGTACATAATTATTTTATTCTACAAGGCCAAGATCTATACAGTTTCAGAAAATGAAAAGCAGAACATCCTATCTTTATACTAGAAACCAAACAGCAGCTTTTTAAAATAATAATAAAAAACATAACCGTAACGATGCATATACACTCCAAAGAAAGCGAATGTTGATTCAGTAGCAATAATAGAGTAACACGAATAAATAAATATTATTCAAAACTTCACACAGTATAGTGCGTGTAAGTCATTATTGTCAGTAATTGCATATAGCACCCAAGGTATTATTCCAGAACAATGCACACTGCAACATGACGACCTGTCAATGTACGATATAGTCTATACGACAACGTAATAACGCCTCAGTGCATTTTTAACGCACATCCCTCGATTACATTATAAATGAGATCAAACGTGCATAACGCAGCGGATAATCCATGCATTACTCAGTTCTTATCAAAATGTCAAGGTCGAGAAAAATGAAAACCACGAAAAAAAATTCACACGCTATGCTCATCCTCCTGTAAAATAGTATCTACGTGCATACATGTCCATCACTTGATCCTCCAACAGAAGCATTTAGTGGTGGCATCAGACGGTGAAAATGATTTCACAGACAAGAATCCGTTTCAGGGCGTCCATGTCTTCATATTTCCGATTGGGAAGGAGCCAAACAGGTGGAAAATATTACACGCCCTCATTTCACGCTTGTCTGAATCCTCATGTGAAAGACGGGGCAGGTCTGCCGTGCGTTTTTAGCAAATCTCTCCCCCCTCGACTGTTGGAGACGGTTCCAACATGTCTCTATGCAACCTACACGGGCGTTTAGACCCAGAAAAAACATTACTCCCTGTCTCAAATGTTGTCACGGGAGGCAATATTATTTTTACGTTCACGACCGTGTTGAAGGAACGATAATTTGCTCAGAGACTGCGAAACGATACCTGAAATAAAATGTTCAATATAACGCCATCCTTTTGTCACATGCAGGACATTCAACTATAGTTCACATAATAAATCTTACATAATAAAGGAGAAGGTTTGTCCGTATGCCCGGGCTACCTAACCCACTTCTGGACTACTGAGATTGTTGGAATTATCAGGTTGATTGAGGAAAAAGTCCGAAAACTGCACGTGTAAATATGTAAATGATGATGATACCTTCACCCTCCGGAAGAAATAAACTGCTCCATGTATTTCTTCAACTTGCC